>JBANSL010000002.1:51725891-52245891 GCA_037127255.1 Persicaria tinctoria
GTGTCGGCGCCGAGGGTAGAGGTGTCGGTGCCGAGGGTGTTTCTGGGCTCGTCGTCCTCTTTTTGCGAGTTGTGTTGGTCTAGTAACTCGCGTCCACTCCTTAGCTTGATGGAAGCAACATGCCCGGTGGCATGGCCCTTAGGATTAGCCATGGTTTGGCTTGGTAGGGTGCCGGGTTGCTTTGGAATTTGAGTCGCTAATTGACCCACTTGGGTCTCAATGTTTCTCCTCCATATGTCCATCTCCCCAAAGCGAGCATTGAGACCTTGCAATTGAGTCTGGACAGCCGAGTTAGCAAGGTCATTCTTTGCTTGGTTCCTCCTCATCTCCTCAAGGATCATGCTCATATCATTGCGTGATTGCTCACGCTCCGGATGGCCTGGAGCTCGATAGAAGTTGTGTCCGCCATAGTTTTGTTGGGGTTGTCGATTGCCCCAAGTGTTTTGGTTTCCTCCTTGGCTAGGACCTCCCACATAATGAGCATCCTCATATGTCTCGGCTAGGTGCACTTGATCGGCGTGAGGACATTGGACCGTGGTGTGGGAAGTAGATCCACACTCTATGCATGCTTGATTCGCCGATAGATGTCGAACTTGCTTTTGTAGCTTTCTCACTTGATCCTTCCTAAATTGCTCACGAACATCCGGATCAATCTCTTTAGATGGTTGATAGAGAGCCATAGATGGTGGGGGCCTCACATCCGAAACTTCGGAGGTCCCATAGGTGTTGTCATACTCAAACAAGCGCTCTAGCTCTTCCCATGCTTCCTCCGGAGTCATCTCAAGGAACCGGAGGTTGGTGTGAACATTAATCCGATCCTTTGTTGCCGAATTCAGCCCATTGAAAAAGATCTCTTGGAGCACATATTCCGGTTGCCCATGCGTAGGGCATTGACGTTGAAGCTCTTTGAATCTCTCCCATGCCGCCGCCAAGTCTTCCACCCTCAATTGCTTGAAAGTAGTGATTTTTTTCCTTAGCTCCGATGTCTTTGAAGGTGGGAAGAACTTGGTTAAGAAGGAATCATGTAACTGCTCCCAAGTGGTGATGGTTTGGGTTGGCAAGCTATCTAGCCAATGAAGTGCCTTCCCCGCAAGTGACCATCGAAAGGCCTTAAGTCTCACATACTCCAAAGTGTCACCATGAGCGATGGTGTCACAAATATCCAAGAACTCGCGCACATGCTCCATAGGGCACTCCGTTGGTTTCCCCGAAAATTGGATCTTCTTGACCATGGCAATGAAGCTTGTCTTGATCTCAAAATTAGCGGGAGCGTCGGGGAAGACAATAGGTGATGCGGGCACCCTAAGAGGTGGGTGCATATATTGCCGAGCATTGCGAGGAATCCTAGCAAGTTGTTCCTCCGCTTGACGTGCCCTCTCGGCCTCTTGTTCTCGAGCACGATTGGCCTCTTGGTTCTCCCTTTGCAGCCTTTCCACCGTTTCCTCAAGGGTCTCACCTTCGGCCATGATTCCCTTTAGCCTTTCTCTTAGATGAAAGTAACGCTCCGGTTCGTCTAAAGCCTCAAACTCTATTATGCAATCAGCGCGTCGCATACACCTCTCAAACAAACACAAGAAGCAAACAAGTAGCGTTAGAAAACAAGGAGGAGGTGGGCTAGTCCCAACTCCGAAAATCAGCTACTCTAGATGGCGATTGTTACCCTCCCCGGCAACGGCGCCAATTTGTTGTACGATGGGAAATCAACCACAAATAAAATACCTCAATTCCCACTATGTAGATAGCGGAAGTTGGGATCGTTCCACTGGAGAGAGGACAGCACTTTCTAGAGTAGTTCATGTGATCTAACAACACACAAAAATCAGTAGCAAAGGCGGTCGATATCAACAAGAGAGGTCGATATCAAGGGGATGGTCGAGAGAAGTGATGAATGTCGAGTGATCTTTTGTTTTCCAGCAGCGAAATAGAACAAAAAGCAAGAGATTTTAGGGATGTAAACAATATAAAAAGAACTTCCAAGGTCAAGGGATAACCACAACAACAACCATGCATAAACCACACAAGAATCATAGAACAAAGATCATGTTTTTATCATCAAAAGATAGCTTTCGCATACTTCACAAATAGAGAATAGAGGCTTTCGCATAAAACCTATTTGTTCTACCTTTTCTTAATTAGAACCCTTTTACTTTCGTCAAAGATCTCTAATTACTATCCAAATTCATAATTAAATCCACTTTCGCTTCATAATCATAAACATGGAATTGTCCTCAACTTTCGCAAAGGATTTAAGCACAAGATAGATGATGATAAACTCATAAAAACATCATAGATTCAAGCTTTCATACATGGCTATTGTTTGGCTCACCCCAACCCTAGAAGAAGAAGAACTACTCACTCATAGCTATAGAAAACATGCTGAAAATTGAATTAAACATAATCTGAAATTGCAATTAAAATCAAACCTCAAAACCAATGTCAAAACCTTCAACAAAAACTCCAAACTCACGTCCCAAGCTGCTGTAAATTCAGCGTCTCTCCCTTGCCATCAATTCAGCCGTATGATGGATGTCTCAAAAGTGATCCCTAATTAGCCTCTAATAGACTTTATTTAAAGATAGAATTTCTAGACTTAATCTCCAAGGAAAAATAATAAAAATCTAACTAAGGAAATATAAAATATTCCAAGTCTATCTAACTAAAATATCCTCAAAAGGAATTAAATAGAAACCTTAATTAAAAAGCCCAAAATCAATTAAAACAGCCCGCAGAAATTTCTCCTGGTGCGCAAGGTATCGGCGCCGAGGTCTGAGGTGTCGGCGTCGAGGTACCTGTGTGAATGCAGTAACTTCTGATTTTTTTCCAGATTTTCGACTCTGTCTTCAATCGCACTTTCCCGAGTCCTCGTTTATCGGATTGACGCATATGAATATGCGTTGGAAAGCTCTTTTCAAGGACTACAAATCTCATGAAGGCTCCAGATCTTGAATCAAAGTGATGGAAGGCGAAAATAAGGCTTTTCTCCAGCTGCACCTCTTTTCCCTTTTGCTTGGCTTCTCCATTGCATTCATGATTTTTCATTAAGCTCTAAAGTGCTTCAAAACTCTTCCAAATCAGCTCCAATACCTATAAAATCACACCAAAGCTTGTGTAGACTCCATATCTTGCAATATTAAACATAACTACACATTTTCCTTACTTTCCCAACATAAAAGCTAATAAAAGGACTTAGATAGAATTAAAACATGATGTAAAATAAGACTAAATATGCGGACATCAGTCGGCTAAGAGTTGGTCGATGTCGATGGATGGAGGGAGAATGATGGTTTGATATCGAGTAGAATATGTGCCGAATAAAAATAATAAAATAAAATAAATAAAGATGCAAACTTCCAAGGTTAGGGATCACCGCAACAATAAACATATGTGTAGATCATAAATCACATAAAGATGCATGCTTTATATCAAATAACTTTCGTTATTAACAAATAGGAATATAGAGGCTTTCGCATAAACCCTAATTTGTTTCTACCTTTTATTAATTAGGACTAGTCGGCTCTCGCAAATAAACCCTAATTACTATCCAAATTCATAATAAGATCACTTTCGCTTCAATATCATGAATAAGGAATTTCATCAACTCTCGCAAAGGATTAAGCACATAGGTAGATGATAATAAAAACATACAAATTCATAAATTAAACACACATATCTATTGTTGGGATCACCGCAACCCTAGAAGAAAGAAATTAGAAACAAACCATAATGAAAGAAATTAACTTTAACATAAAATAAACTAAAACTTACAACCGTTCGTCTCCTTCCTTCTCCTTCTCTCTCGCCTCCTCCTCCTCCTCTCTCTCTCTCTATCTTCTCTCGCCTCCTCTCTCCCTCTCCTCTCTCGCCTCCTCTCTATCTCTCTCCTTGCGCCCGAAGACGACTTGACTTGAATGAATGAAAATCAGCCCCCTAGGGCTTCATTTATAGGCTTCATTCCCTAACTATTCTAGGAAAGAAATTATATCTATATCTATATTTATCTATCTAATAACATTAAGATAAAACATGGAAATAAATAAATAAATCTCTAAAGGAAATATATCTAATGTAGATAAATGTCTTCTCCTCTTGATAACACTTGATAGAATTTGATCTCGAAAATATCTCTATTGGATTCGGGATAGAAACTTAACAAGAAGTCGGTTAAGCTCGGAATCCGCCACCTGGGTCAACTCGATATCGAGTAGGATTGCTCGATATCGACTAGCACTTTTCTCGTCTTCCGCTCATCAACTCAATATCGGCCAACAGGAGCAAAGTCAACTTGGGTTTTTACTCGTTATCGAGGAATTTCCTCGACATCGACGAACTTTCCTTCGTCTTCAGTCTTCTTTGTCGATCTTGGCTCCAGGAAGTGAAAATCGACTAAGTGTTTACTCGATATCGACCAAATCTTGTCGATATCGACTAACCTGCTCCAGCTCCCAGCTTCACTTGTCGATGTCTGGTGTCTCTGACTCGATTTGGCTTACTCGATATCGAATAAAACAACTCGATATCGACTAAGTCTCTAAGCTTTCTGCTCTGTTCTTGAAACGCACTTTCCTGAGTCCCCTTTTGTCGGATTGACGCATATGACCATGCAGTGGAAAGCTCTTTCCGAGAGATACAACTCTTATGAAGACATCAAAGCTTGATTCAAAATGATGAATGGCGAAAAAAGGCGTTTTCTCCAGCTGCACCATCCTTAGCTTTTTCATGGGTTTCCTTTTAAGCTCCAAAGTGCGTTCGATTTCTGCGAATTATAACAAAAACTTGTGTAGACCTCCATATATTGCAAATAAACATAAACTACACAAATTATGTATTATCCTAACCCAAATGCTTGAAATGTATGCAGAAAACGATATAAAAGTAACTATAAAACATGGCGAATTAGACTCACATCACCCACCAACAAGAGGGAACTCGACATGGGCTTTGGTCCACTTGATATGTGTGTGTCGATCAAGGAGGGTGACTTGGCTTTATGAGCTTCGTTTGTGGACGCAAGCTCAACTCATGTGCTGGCAGTCTAGTCTTGAGCAAAGTGATCCAAGGTGACCTAAACCCTTGCTCCATAGTTCCTTGGTAATAAACAAGAAGTGCCTTAGTTGCATCTTGAATCTTCTTGGCCCTTGCACAAGTGACAGGACCATCAAATGGCACCTTCATGTTGTCCTCAATGTCACCAGGAGTCATCCCCATTTGTACTGCACCAAGAAACATCAACATAATTGGGCTGAAATTCATGGGTATAAGATAAAATTATGGAATGAACGGGAGGCCTCCATACAAGTAGCTCCTCGGGTGGATGACGTCGATGATGTGATAGTGAAGTACATGACATGGTATACTTGTATCACCCGCCTCCTTATCAGCCCGTCAAGCAGCTCGCCAACAGGGGCTTACGAACTCGTCGCTCCAAATTTCGACATGATGGTTAGTGTTGACATTTGACATGTTCATAACTTCAATTATATATGCATCACTTTATATTCATAACTCTCACATGTTGATAACTTTGGTTGCGTTGTCAGGGGGACTTCGTCATGGATGCAAGTCAATGAGCAACATAAACATTACAAGTTGCACGTCAGTTGTACGAGCAACATCAATATAACTCAATGTTAGGAAGAGTTGATTACTACTGCAACTACGTCGCAACCCAAGCTCCTCCATTCCTAAATCAAGTGTCTTTCAACCCAACTGTATGGCATCAACAGCCGCCTGAACCGGACAACACAGGTTGTAGCATGCCTGCATCTAGCTTAGGGTGTCCGTCGTCCGGTACACCCACTTACTACGATGTTACAAGTGCGACTCCCGTGGGTTATGCATCCCAAGTAGGCACCCCATCAGCATCGTCCATGATGTTTTCTTCGTACCCTTACTACATTGCAGGAGGTGCGACTCCCTTGGCTACTATGGATACCTATGGTCAGTCGAGGTTCATGTTCCCACAATTGACCTTTGCAACGACCGGACCGGTTTCCATGTACGGTGCATCCAAACCAATCTTGACAACATCACCATTGGTCAGCAGGAGAGTTGTGTACGAGCAACCAAGCAATCTGTATGGAGGCACACCTGTCCCTCGTCAACAAGCGGCATGTAATTTGGATACCGTAGGTGAGAGTGAGGAGGATGAGTAGGACAACTGGTTGTGATATATGTTATGTATTAAACAACCTTAAACTATGTTTATGGGTTTGTAGAGATAAACTATGTTGATGTGTAGCCATAGTAATTGTGATCTATGTTATTTATGATAATACAGTAGTGTCCGAATTGCATATTCATAACCTATCGTACCATTACAAGCACCATAACCTACCTTAACATTACAAGTAGTGTCCGAACTACATAGTCATAACCTACCATAACAGTACAAGTTCCATAACCCACCATTACATTACTAGCACCATAACCTACCTTAACATTAAAAGTACCATAACCTACCATAACATTACAAGTTACAGCTACATATTCATAGTCAATCATAACAATATAAGAGGTCCAACTGAAACGTAACTTCACACGAAACATCATGATAAGGGCTTCATGAGCCGGAAGGACCAGCACAACCTAGGCAGGCCCTTCTGTTGTGCCCTTATTGCTTGCATATGCCACAATGCACTGTGCCAGGGACTTCTTCATCCATCTCATTTCGAATTCGATCTGATCTTGTACGCCCCACATCTCGTAAACTTGTTGGGTCGGCGACTAACTTAGGACCTCCAACTTCTGGCCAGTTAAAGGGCTCACCAACCGGTAGAAAAGACATTTGGTAAGTGAGCCAATGCGCTTGCGATGTAAAGAACTGGTCAACATATGACAGCAATGATATACTCTAAGTTCTGCAAACGGCCAGGACGTGAGCACATGGCACCTTCATCAACCTCCAACTAGCACATGTGCATGTCATTTGTCTCAAATTGACTGTATATGACCTTCCACTCCTTCGACCTTGAGTTCCTACTGGATTCATGATGACCTCAAACATTCCATTCTGGAAGTCAAATGAGACCACATGTCCCCTCTTCGCAGCGGCTTCGATCTTCTCATCGGTCTTTTTTATTAAATTCAAACCCTGGGCAATACGAGCTATAGCCATGGCACGTCTCATGACGAAGTAGTTGTTCACCTTGTAAAATGTTTGCCTCACAAGCGATGTGATCGGAAGACATCTACCTCCCTTCATCACCCCATTAAAAACCTCCGATATTTTGGTTGTCATGACACCATATCTCACACCTTCGTCCTTTGCCAATGCCCACATATGTAGCTCAATTGCGGCGAAGTACTCCCAAGCATAATTGTTCATCTTTTGTATGGCACGACCCCCTTCTCGGACCCACGAATTTCGTGCTGATATGCAGTCCATCCAAACATGTCTTTAACATTTCTGCCACGGAATGCAGAATTCAGATTCGTTTTAAGACGTCGGATGCATATCCTATGATGAGCGTTGGGCTCTCTCTATCTATCCAGCTCTTCTATCGTCTTCATAATGCCTGCATGTCTATCTGAAATCACACATAACCCCGCCATTTGTGTCACACGTCTTCCAATACAATCCATGAACCAAGCCCATCTATCACCATTTTCGCTCGCCACAATAGCAAAAGCTAAGGGAATTATCTGCTCGTTAGCATCAATACCCATTACCATCAACACTGTATGCTTGTACTTTCCATAGAGATGGGTGCCATCAATACTAATCAAAGGACGACAATGCTCAAACCCAGCAATGCATGGGCCAAAAGCCCAAAACATGCGACCAAACAACTTTTCATTTGGATTTGGAGTATCGATATTGCTCCATTCAACCACTGTCCCTGGGTTTGTGGCTTGAAGGGCTGCCATGAACCTAGGCAACTTGGTGTAAGACATGCATCTTTTATATAGGAATTATAGGTAGGTCTTAGGTGCATTAGGTATTCATATTGCGTGTTTAATAAGTATATTTATATTCTTGGTCATTTGGTATTTGAAGTGCAGAATCTACGATTTTGAGTGTTTATTTGTAGGTTATAAGATCCGGCCTCGAAAGGTGGAGAAAGAATGGAGCAAATGGACAAAGGAGAGCTAAGGAAGAAGAGCAGAAATGGAGAACATGGAGAAATCCCATCTTTAAGGTTCTGAGAAGTTGGAATTAACTTCTTAGATCTTCATGAGAATCGTAGCTACTCCCTTTCCCAAAGCGCCTATTTCTGCTTAGATCCTAAAACACTCAAAGTTTACACATATCGACATGTCTCCTTTTTTGAGAGCATGTACCTCTTTTTACCCAAGACTCTGCCCGGTCTGATTCCCCTATCGAGCCACCAGCTTACCCATGGACGACCTTTGGCATACTCATCATCCCCTTGTCAGCGGCTACACCGCCAGCTCCTCTGCTCCAACCACACACCCCTCCAGCTACACCCCTCGCCCAACCCCACACCCCTCCCGCTACACCCCTCGCCCAACCCCACACCCCTCCAGCTACACCTGTCACGTCTCCTACTCCCTCTTTGCGTACCTCCTCCACACCTCATTCCAGTACTGCCCAACCATCCTCTTCTGAACCCGAACCCTCTCCGCCAAACCATGGCATGGTGACTCGCTCTAAAAACCAAGTTTTCAAACCAATTCGTAAAATCAACCTCACAGCCCAAACCCAAACACATCGTGAGCCCGCCAATATTACTCAAGCCCTCAAAGATCCCGATTGGCATCAAGCAATGGTTGTGGAGTATGATGCTTTGTGCAAAAATGAGACTTGGGAGCTAGTTCAACCTGAGTCTCCAGTCAATGTTGTCGGTTGTAAATGGGGTTTTCGGGTCTAGTACAACCCTGATGGTTCACTTGACAAATAAAAAGCTCGCTTAGTCGTGAAAGGGTTCCATGAACGCCCTGATTGTGACTTCACGGAGACATTCAGTTCGGTCATTAAATCGGTCACAGTGCTTACAGTTCTCATCATCGTCGTCTCCTCCGGCCGGTGCATTCGTCAAATTGATGTGAAATAGAGCTGCCAAAATCTGACCCGACCCGAAAACCCGACCCGACTCACCCGAACCCGACCGAAATCCAAAAATCTGGAGTCATCCGTAACCCGAACTCGAGACCGACCCGACTCGAAACAGACCCGAACATAGATGAACCCGACCCGACTCTAAACCCGACCCGACTTTGAACCCGATCCAACTCTCAACCAGGCCCGACTCTCAATCCGACCCAACCCGACTTGAAATGGTTATTTAACATCAACATTTTAATGCTTGAATGTTAAATGGGTTTTTATTTTTACACAAGTTTATGATTATACTTTTTACAAATAAAACACCAATTATTTTTGTTAATTGTTATCATATGAATAAGAACCCAAGTAAAATCAATAGATAAGCGGATACGTCAATGAGTCAAGTAAGTCAACCGTCATACATCAAAACATCGATACATACTAGGAGTCAGAAATGCTAAAAGTTCATTAATCGCTGAAGATGATATAGCGTGCAACCCAACAACATATCCTTCTATTAGATTATTAGTGTTAATAGTTCTATTAATTCTAGTAGTTTTCGGTTTTTATAAATGGATATGTTTTTATAAATATGAGTATAATAATTCTATTAGATTTCATATTCATGGTTATTCTATTTGTCCATATTCCATAATTTGTATGAATTATGATACATGATTATTTTTTGGTGGAAAGAATTATTTATATCTAAATCAATAATTTTTTAGTTGTTATTTTATTTTTATCTATATTATTATATTTTGATAGAATTAATTATTTATATCTAGATTTGTTAAAAACTAATAATAATAAGGAAAAAAAACTAATGGGCCAAAAGCTAAAAATGAAATGGGCATTGAAAATGAAATGAGCCAATGTTATATTCAAACCACAAATAAGCTCATTTGCAACTTGCTAGTTAAAATAAGGTTAAATCCTAAATGTACAATTAATTTGATTTAATTATAGCACCGATCAATTGGTTTAAGTGTTTAAAAAAGGACGATGTTGCAGAATACCGAATTTCCGATTATGACTTTTTTTAATATTAGTCGACAACCGATGAGTCAATGACAATGAGTGTATTTAACCGAGTCAAAATTACATATTCAAGTATTCAACCGAGTCAAAATCATTTATTTTAAGTAAATTACATATTTAAGTATTCAACCGAGTCAAAATCAACCTAATTATTCAAACGGGTCCAATATGATTCGACCGAAAACTCAAACAAATTATAGCCACTTTGATTCAAAACTCAAATGAGACCGATCAGCCTCTTGACCCGAAACCCGAACGAGCCCGACACGCTTTGACCTGAACCCAAATGGACATGACCCGATTTAACCCGAAACCCGACCAATCTAAAATTCATTATGACCGAACCCGATCCAACCAGTATCCGACCATAAATTTTACCCGAACTGACCCGAACCGTCAGTGACCCGACCCGAGCAAGCCTAACCCAAACCCGATCCGAACGACCGACTTGCCAGCTCTAATGTGAACAATGCTTTCTTGCAGGGTTCTTTGCCTGAGGATGTGTTTATGGAGCAACCTCCTTGATTTGTCAACACAGAATTCCCTCGCCATGTCTGTAAACTTAAGAAGGCGATCTATGGTCTTAAAGAGGTGCCCCGAGCTTGGTACACTAAGCTCCGCTCACTCCTTCTTCAGGTCGGTTTTGTTAACTCAATTGCCGACTCTTCCTTATTCATTCTGTGGCATGGAACAGATGTGATTTATTTGCTCGTTTACGTGGATGATATTATCATAACGGGCAGTGATGGCGCCTTCCTTGAACATTTGGTACATCACCTATGAGCTCGTTTTTCATTAACGGATTTGGGCTCCTTGCGTTACTTTCTGGGTGTGGAGGTTCATGATCATCCTAAGGGATTGTTCTTAAATCAGCACAAGTACATCACTCATCTCTTGCTTAAAGTCAATATGGCTGACGCAAATTTTATGTCTACTCCTATGTGTTCGTCCACCACTCTACAGAAACAGTCGGGCTCCCTCCTTGACTCTCCAACGAAGTATCGAATGGTCATTGGGAGTCTTCAATATTTATCCCTAACAAGGCATGGCATTAGTTTTGCTGTTAATAAGCTTTCTCAGTTTATGCATTCTCCCTCTACGGCTCACCGGAGTGCACTCAAACTTCTCCTCCGATATCTGTATGGCACCTCTATGCACGACATCATCATTCATCGACACCTTCCGCTCTCTCCATGGGTTTTTTTATGCTGACTGGGCTGGTAATAAAGATGACTATACCTCCACCACGGGTTACCTTCTGTATTTGGGATCTACACCAGTTTCGTGGAGCTCTAGGAAACAGAAAACAATTGCTCATTCTTTAGCTGAGTCGTGTGCGGAGCTTGTTTAGGTCACCAATCTTCTCTCTGAGCTTGGTGTGCGACTTACCCGCCAACCCGTGGTTTACTGTGACAGCATGGGGGCAAAGAGTTGTCAACCCTGTCTTTCATTCTCGGATGAAGGATATTGCCTTGGCGTTTCATTTTGTTCAGGAACTTGTTCAGAATGGTTATTTACGTGTGTCTTATATCTCCACTGATGATCAGTTAGCTGATATTTTGATGAAACCGCTTCCACGTTCTAAATTCCAGCTTATTGCTTCCAAGCTTGGTCTTTCCATCCCGTCGTCCAGCTTGAGGGGGCGTGTTAAGGATATTTAGAATTTCTATTCTAGATTCTGTTTGGCAATATATTATTTACCTAATATTTCTATCTTTTATAGTAGATTGTTATCTTCTTATGTTAGGATAGATATATTTATCTTGGGGTTCAAGCATGAGTCTCTTGTATTATATAATGGGATGAATCCCTAATAATATAGTTATTAGTTTCTCTAAATCTCTACACTCATTGCCTCCGTTGCTAATGGTGTCTTCCCTGATGCTCACGCCATCTCATCCGTGTTGTCCCCAACTCACCTCCCCGCCGATCTCTTCCCTAATAAATTCCCTCCTACCATCATCGACACTTCTTCCAGGTCTTCTTTTCTTCTAATTTGTGTTTATCAGATTTAATGTATGTTTAGATTGTAACTAATCACTTATCAATGCACGCGTTTAATTATCATAATATAAAATCAATGTGAATATTCGAGGAATCACCAATTAATCCAGTTCACACTTTTGGATTAAATCTATGTATCGTGAAGCTTTCTATCTCAATTACCATTAATTTCTCAAACAATATGTATTTTAGATATTAATTTTACTTCATACTTCGTAGTATATTTATTTTTAAATAGTTTATTCCTGCCTAAGAATTTGATTCATAAGCATTGATATTCGTTTTTTTAAATATTCACTAAAAATATTTATTTACCAAAATATTCACAAGTTCATTATATTTATAGAAATATTCATTTTTTCCAGCTTTTATCATAGAAATGTGTTTCTTATGCAAATCAACAATTTGAACCTGGCGCCTGAGAGGAAATTATATTTTGCTATAAAAACATGGTTTCATAATTTCGGGTAAAACGCTCTTTAACCGGTGCTTCAAATGTATATTTTAGGGGGAGAGGTTGTGGCAGCCGAATATTTCTCCAACGGCGCCAACTGTCGCCCCCGCTCCATCTCTGCCAACACCTTCTACCCCGTCGGCGCCACCCTCGCCATGCTCTTAGCCCATCCCCTGCGCCCATCAGCTCCGACCTCCTCCTTTGTAACCCAGGCTTCGCCTACCCCTATGCCCATTAGCTCTGACCTCCTACTCTGTGGTTGCCCACTTGTTGCCCTATAGAATTCACATATAAAGTGTTAGATTAGTGATTCAAAATTTGAAAGTTTAAATTAATTAGGATAATGTTAATGGATTAGATTGTGAACGTGTGTGCGTGAGTGATATTTTAGTTAGAGAGATTTTAGGGTTAATTAGTTATTAGGATAATGGGATTATTAGTGGGTTAATGGGCATGAAACAACTGTTTAGTTATAGTTCTAGGGTTTCTTTAAATATGTAAGTTTGTTCATCAGATCAATTGAATTGAGGAGAATTTGAGAAACTCCTCTATTTCAACATGGTATCAGAGCTTAGGTTTCGATCAAGTTGAAGAATGGAGAGAGAGTTCTCCATGAGAGAGAGGTCGATCTTTATATGAGGAAGACAAAGAAAAAAAATAGAAAGGTTTCCCACCACAGGGAATGAAAAGAGATATATGGAGATTGAAGAACTCCATGTTTATTGAAGAAGGAGGCTCGTACATGGTGCTCCATGTTTGTGAGGAGGCCAAGAGATGGTTGCAAAGTGTTGAATCTGTCCATGGAAGCAAAGAGAGGCCAAAGATGAAGGCCAATAAATGTCGATCCGGAGATGAAGAGTCTAGAGTCGAAGTGCCCATAGAGGTGTCCGAAGAAGGAAAGTCCGGATGAGAAGAATGTCGAAGAAGATGGCGGTTGTCGAAGGGCTCCAATGAGAGTCCAGGCGAAGGCATCAGAATAGAGTCCAGCCGCCGACTCCTATGAGAGTCCGACCGAAGAAGTCCGGTCGAAGAAAGGCAGTTGTAGGGCTCCAAGAAGAGAGCTTTCCATGGCAAGATCGAAGCTGTCAAAGGAGGTCAGGACCGCCGACGAGAGGAAGAAGGCAGAAGATGAAGACCACGACTGAAGAAGAAAGGCTGGATCAAAGATGAAGAGATCCGAAGATGAGAAGTGCATCCGAAGGATCCTAAGTTCGAAGAAAAGCGAGTAATGATGATGGATAGTCTAATCGAAGAAGAAGAATGGCTCCGAGAAGAGAGCCCCTAGCTAATGAGAGTCTAATTGAAGATTGCTTCATGATTGAAGATGATGAGTAGGTGAAGTGCTTTGATGCCCCATTGCACCCTGCTGAGATTGCTGGTGTTAAGAGAGTGGTACAAGACAAGCTGCCTGAAGGAGTTAATGATCATAAACTTACACTCAAGGGCTTTCTTTTCCTTCACACTCTCTTCGTGGAGAAAGCGCGTGTGGAGACAATATGGAAAGTTTTGAGGATATTCGATTATGATGATGATATTAGACTTAGAGAGGACTTCCTTTCAATGCCTTTTAAACGAGCTTCTGACCAAGTAATATTTTGAGCTACATCTTTCAGTCATCTTCTTAAACATGTCATGGTGTTTTTCATACTTAAAAAAAATTGATGTTGTAACTTGACAATGTATGTGTCCAATGTTATGTATGGTAGAGTGTCGAGCTTACTAGAGATGCTTTGAACTTCTTAGGGCGCATTTTTAGTGTTTATGATCCACAAAAAGTAAGCACAAAAACTATATCTCATTTAGTTATGAACACTACATTCATGTATTAATCAACAATGTTTCGTATTTGCTAGTTAGGGAGTCTCTTTTTTTTTTTCTGAGCTTGATGAAGTATTCTCGACAGCTCCAGAAATGTCAGTTTGATCATTTCCTCTTAACAAAAACAAACAAAAACATATTGATCCATCCATGGGATGTAGGTTGTTGTTGTATCACACAAGGTCATCTTACATTCTGAAATAAAAAACAAGTTATCTTTAATAATAGTAGCTTTTATATGATTGATAAACTTAGATATTATGCGACGTGTGATTCAAATATTAGTACATGGAATGAAGCACCTTACAAATATGTCGTGGAGAAGTCGTCAAAAGGGATATCAATGAAGGGTTTCTTATCAGAGTTGAGTTTGCACTTCATCGCTTTCTCAAGGCCATTTGTAGAAAACAAATTGTTCATGTATTTGAATATTTTGATATTTGCATTTGTTTAAAAGTGTTTTTTGTTGTACTTGTTTTGGAATGTAGTGGGTGCTTATGACTTTATTGTGGTGATGCGACTTCAGCATTCACTATAACAAGGAAAAGAAGCATTAATTGTCAAAAGATAGAGACAAGTAGATTCGTGTTCCAGTGCTTTGTTTTGGGTCCAAAGGATTCAGGAAAATCATCACTTTTGGACTCATTTTTGGGAAGGTTTTCTTTTCGGACTCCTATACTTATTTCTTTATAATAGTTTATAGATCCCATTGTATTAATGATGATCAAGTAGTTAAAAATATTTTCTAATAAGGATTCTTTTTCTGGCTCTATAACTTGTGGTTTTTTTTCTCTTGAAAAAGAATTCTTGTAACATGATAATTTGAATTCAATTGCATACTTGCATGTGGTATTATTGTATCGTGGAAAATTAATGCAATGGCATTCTATTGAAAATGTAGGGTCTTCATGGAGAAAAGCTCATCAACAAGAGAGGAACATTACGCAGTCAATTTTGTTGCCTCGGATGAGGTTGAAAAAAATTGTCTTTTCGTACTACGAATATTTGCTAGACTCTTCCATCTTCATCTATTAGAGTCCCAACACTCTTTAGCAAATATTACAAGCTATTTCATATGATTTTTTTTTGAAACTTTATGATGAGATATCTAGGGAATCGAGAAGACACTTGTAATGAGAGAGATTCCCGAGGACAAATTCAAGAGTTTCCTAGCAAACAAAAACTCCTTGGCGGCTTGTGATGTAGCCATTTGTGTCCATGATAGGTAATGCAAATCATTTAACCATATCTTGAAGTACCTCTAAGACTAGAAATAATTCGTTTATTATTTTTTCCCTCCCTTGCTAGCTCAAATGAAGCTTCATGGAAACAAGCATCAGAGATGCTCATGGAAGTCACGAGACATGGAGAGATAACCGGATATGGGATGCGATGCCTCCTCGTTGCTACCAAGAATGATCTAGAGCCACACCCATTAGCAATAAGAGAATCAATCAAGGTATTCTTGCCTTTGTTTACATTGAAGCCACAAATAAAAGCTTATATACATAGTACAAACAAATGCATTCTAGATCCGACTTTAATGCATGACACAAATATGTAAAACAAAAAGTTTTGAACATCCAAGTACTTATTTATGTCAGGTCTGCCATGAGATGGGAATGCAGATTCCAATAATAGTGAGTGTTAAGCAAGGAGACATAGACAATATTTTCTCAAAGATTATAAGTGCAGCGCCATACCCAAATCTAGGTATTCCATGGACTGAACTTAGCATCTCGCCAAAGGGTTTTGTTTTTAGCATCTCACCAAAAACATGATCCTTAACCTGGAATCATATGACGCAAATGTGGTTAACTTTTCACTCAAAAATTCAACTTGTATTAAAAAATGGCAAGCCTTACAAAATATATATATATATATATATATATGAGAAAATCTAGCCTCCTATGTGTTTACAAGCGATGTGGGACACTATTTAAATAGAAAAATATAAGAAAAATCTATAAGGCTAGATCATGGGGGTTGAGGGATATGTGATGCAAAATCGCTCTCGGCCTTGCACTTTGAGCTCTCTCTAACACTCGATCTTCCACACTCTTGGCCTCATACTCCGAGTGTTTCCAACCCTTTGATTCCGTCATCTCTCACTAAGGAATCTTCTTCAGCCTCTCACCGAAGGTTTTGTACCCGATCTCTCACCTAAAAACGAGATTTTGACCCCAATCAATGGAAGCTAAGAGGATAACTTTTTCTGAAATTCAACTTGTGTTAAAAGGGGGAAACCTTACACAATATATAGGAGAAACTCTAGCCTCTTATGTGTTTACAAGCGATGTGGGATACTATTTAAATAGAAAAATATAAGAAAAATCTATAAAGCTAGATCACATCACAAGTAAATGCGAATTAGAGTGAGTTTATAAACTACGGAATAATTATGTAATTTATTATTGTGAGATAAGGGAGTATTTGGGAAGAAAGGAAAAATATGGGTGAAAATTTGCAATTTCAATGTCACCTTCCCAAGACCGACAATAAGTTCCCACTTCCTAGCAGAATGGCAGTTGAACAGGCGGACTTCGGCAAGGTCCCGGTGGCAGGCTAGGGCAGGGCGGCATAAGGTGGAGGCAGCTACAGGACCATGGTAGCGTGGCGAGTCTGTTGGTGGCGATCACTGGCGGTTTCGAAGGCGGTCGACGATAAAGAAGCTTTTTTAACAAAAAGCTTATGAGATGTTTTTTTTAACAAAAATGTTGCTCAGTGTGTGGGGAACATGATGGAAGTTTTAGGCTTTAGAATCAGTTGGGTACTAAGAGAGGGGTGGTGGGATGGTTCTTAAGAGCGAGCTTCCGAGAAGTTATAAGGGAGGTCTCGGGAGTGAAATGGATTAAAATAAATCTATAAAACTTCGGGATAAGTTCGTCAGAGTAAATCCCCTATCCCAATTTGTACCTATCCAATCCCCATTGCCCTGATTTGGTGAAATCCCCAAATTAGGGGTAAGCTCGGTTGAGCTCGTTTTCATCTGTAATCTCAAAATTGATTATGGAAATCCTTATAACAACACGTAAAATTGATTATGGAAATCCTCATAATAACACGTGGGAAAGCTTCCAGAATCGATTCAGGTGCATTTTGAGTGAGATTCGCGGGCTGAACATTCACCCCCTTTATAGTGGCGGGATGTTGAAGATGAAGTGGTGAGCCGGTCTGGTTCACTATTTCTCTTTCCCCTTGGCTTGGTTCTCTGGTTTCCTTCCCCTTGGGTTTGGTTCAACCTCCCGCTTCAGCACCAATTTAGCTTATATATCTTCCATTCGTTTATTTTGCCCGCTCGCATTCAATATATCAATCAAGTTTCAAATGAAAAGGGCAATTAAGTAATTTGGAAAGGAGTGGAATACGATTAACGAGTATAGAGCATAGAAAAGCAGAATGAAATGAAGTTTCGAATGAAAAGGGCAATTAAGTAATTTTTGTGTCTATCGAGTTACAACCCAGTTATTATATATATATATATATATATATATATATATATATATATATATATATATATATATATATATATATATATATATTAACGGAATGGAATATTATTTGATTTAATTTGCATTAATTAAATAATATGACTACTTATAGTTTTTATCTAATTAAATAAATTTCTTTTATTACACTATAGAATAATTAAATTATTCTAACTTATATTATTCGCCCTTTGTGAATTAAATATGTCGCCCCTATTTTCTCATAATATAATATAATATAATATAATAACTAGAATTTATTTACTTAAATGAAAGAGAAAATTTGGTGAAATATCACCTTTTACTATTTTAATTAGGTTATTAGCATGCTAACTTATTAAATGGGCCGGACTAACACCTCTTTAATGTTTTATAGGTTAATAACATCCTTTAGTTTCTCGCGTTTGGAAACGGCAGATCCTCCCATCCATGGCGAGAGAGATTCCTCAAATCCACTTCTGCCTCGGATCGTCGATCGTCCCCATCCTTCTGCTTCGGATCGCTCGCTCCCATAGCTCACCTTCTCCGAGGACCTCGCCAGCAAGCTCGCCGATCGCCCTATCCGCCTCTCCGAATTCGTCGCCGGAGACGAAATCCGCGTCCTCCCTCAGTGCGGCCATGCCTTTCACGTCGTCTACGTCGACACCTGCTCGGATCTCACTCCTCCTGCCCCTCCTGCCGCCAGATCTTGGCCGTCGGGCGATGCCAGAGGTGCGGCGGCCTCCCCGCAGATACCTCCCCGGCTTCCGAACCTCCGGTGATGGAGAGCGTCATCGAAGTAGGCGGTGCCGGATCTGTTGTGATTAGGTACTCTTCGAAGTACGAAGAGGAGAGCGTCATCGAAGTAGGCGATGCCAGAGCGTCATCGAATTGGAAAGTGCATCAGAAGGTGTTTGTGAATTAGGCGAACCTCCGGTTGAAGGCGAGGGTTTGTGAATTAGGTACTCTTCGTACTTCTTTCTAATTCCAACTGATCACTTCAGTTTCTGAAAATTGGGGCTTTGGCATCTAGGTTCTACTTGTATCTGATCTGTTGTGATTAGTTTGTTCTCCAATTCCACTACTAATCAACTCGCTATTTTGAAAATCCCGTAGATATCAACTCACTATTTTGAAAAACTGCCTCCAAAGTGTTCGATGAAATGCCTAGATGAATTGACTATGTTTTTGTTGTTTCTTGGTAACTTTTAGTTGAAATAAATCATTCATTGTTAATGGCTTTGCAAATTTTTGAGTAAATTTAGATTGAAACATCTCTAAATATTATCGCTAGAGAGGTTCTGCTGACTCTACTTTTAGTTTTAGTGAGTGATGGTTTTGGAATCACATTATAACCAGTGCTGACATAAGAAGCATTGCTTACTGATTGGAGTCTTGGTTTTTGGTTTTGAATCAGTAATTGCCTTTAGATAGAATAGTGTAATGGTTCTTTGATAAGTTCAGTGGAAATGGACTCATTCCTTTGTGACCAAATATAGGATTATGTTACTTGAAGAAAACCAAATAGCATTTCATTGATGATGGACAAATATTTGATGTTGTCAAGGATTATGCTCACCAAATTCCATATATGATAGGACAGGGCAGTGGGTCTGATGTTCTGAAATCTTAGTGTCTAAAGCTTCCCACCAAGTGTTTGTGGAAATGTCTAGGCAAGAATATTTGGTGTTTTTTTATGTCCTAGATGGTGAGTTGGGTGAAGGTCGGGCAATCAGCAGGGTCTTGCCTAATCAGGCTGCTTACAACTTATCTGATATTGATATTATAGATCGTGAGATTGGTGAGGACCGAGTAATCGACATGGGATCGATGGGTCATGTTGGTTATAACCCATCCACTCCAGCTTTGTTCAACCTTAGAGTCATAAACATCATCCGATTTTGATGCCATTAATCTGATAGAGGAAGAATCGTTGGTTGTACCTCAACAAGTATGAGATCCAGGTTTCAAATTTTAACTGTATATTCTTATGTGTAAACTGGCACTTCATATATATTCTGTTTTGCTTTATTGCTGTACTTGTCAAGGAAATCTGTTTGTCTTTTGGCTTTTGCTTCATAGCCATTTGTTTGTGTATATGGACTCTTAAGTGTTCAATTGCTCTTTTACATTTTTGGTATGTGATCGTGGATTGCTCTTGGTTGATGAAATCTCTAATAAGTTAATAACCATCTCAAGTTTCTTGTTGACATAACAACTGAGTGAGTTGTAATCTTAAAAGGACTACATCTACAATTATTAACTGAGAAAATAAATTCATAATGCATCATTATTTTGTGTTGGGTGATGCAGTAGTATATTAGTATGAGATCAATTATTGCAATTGTTGAATACCATGCTCCCCTAATTGAAAAATAATCAAAAGTGTATGCATTCACTCGTTTACGATTGCTTATTCACTCATTAACAATTATGTATGTCAAATCTGATGCACTTTGTGGCACCAAAGTACGCAACTTGTTAGTTTCTTGATTCATCAAATAGCTCAGAATTTTTTTTAAAAAAAAAATTATGAGGCACATTCAGTTTCAGATTGATCTGATACATGTGCAGAGTTGCAGGGTCTGAACGATCACACAAGAGCACCTGGTAATGGTGATCCTCCTTCGACGTTTACACCTCCCGAGAAAAGTAATGATGCACGACACAATCTCAAAATGGCTGCTCAGGATTCCAACATCTCTGATGTTTCAGTGTCTGATCATGTGGGAAGGCAACATCAAGGTATGCTCTTATTTGAGGCCTATGGCTTACCTTTACAACAGCCAAGATTCCAAGCTTTCATGCCGCAAGGAATGCCAATGTTCTCTGGGATGAAGCCCATGATGCACAATCCAGGACTTGTACCTGCACCCTATATGGCTATGAGGAATCACTTGGTTGTTACACAAATTTTGGCTTTTCAGGGCTGGGATCAAAATGGATGTGAGAGGAATCAGTTTCAAAGGAATTTCATTTTGATTCCTAATTTTTAATTATTATTTTTTTATCAATGAACACACAGTTGGAGCCCTACTCCTTGTTATTTTGATTCCTAATTTGTTTATGAATGAAAATTTCCATCATGGAATCAATGAAAAATAGCATCAATAAAGTATATATCGATATACAATTGATTAAATTAAAAAAATGGCATCAAACGATTTGATTAAAAAAATGGCATCAAATAATTACATTAGAAAAATGGCATCAAAACACTTATTTGAAAAAGTTGCATCACATTAAAGAAAAAATTGTCATCAAAACATTACCTTGAAAAAATATGGCATCACGAAAACATTACCTTAAAAAAATATGGCATCACGGTAAATAAAAGTAGAATCGATGAAAATATATCGATATATAATTGATTAAATTAAAAAAAAAAAAAGTGGCATCAAACGATTTGATTAAAAAAATGGCATCAAATAATTACAGTATAAAAATGGCATAAAACACTGATTTGAAAAAGCTGCATCACATTAAAGAAAAAAATTGTCATCAAAACATTACATTGAAAAAATATGGCATCACGAAACATTACCTTAAAAAAATATGGCATCATGGTAAAAAAAATATAATCAAAAAATTGATATCAAAAAAGTGTCATCAGTAGTCAACGGTAAAAAAAATGGCATCAAGGGTCAATGTGGCATCACAGTAAACAAAAAAATATCAGCAAGATTTGAAAAAAGTGGCATTAAAAAAGTGTCATCAATCCATTTTATTAGAAAAGTGACATTAAAGCGAAAATAAAATGTAAAAAAAATGGCATCAAAACGACAAAAAATGGCATCATTGGTATAATAAAAAAAAAAAATTTGACCGGCGTTGACCGGCCAACGGTCAACGTTAACCGGCGTTGACCTTGATAGTCAAGTTGGGAAGGGTGCTAGGTTAGTTAGTTAACTTTGTTTGGGTGTTAGTTAGCTAATTAGATATTTATAACGTGTTAGTTGTCAAAATAACCCTAAATGAAAACTGAAATACCCAGATATACTTTGGGGTATTTTAGATGGTCATCTTCTTCCAAACTTCCATGTACTCCTTCACACGTTCCAAAACAAAGCTAGCATGGACGCTACCTTGATCTTAATCATTAAACACATGCGCATTGAGCCATCGCCACATCCACGAAAGTGCACAAGCGAAGATGCTTGTCCACTCAAGACCAACGATAATAGACTAAGTTGCCAAGATGTTGAGCCGATTCCATTCTGCAAAGGAAGAAGTGAAGAAGTTAGTGTGCCCCTATGGAATGGTGATCGACCTCCACAAATCTTTAGTTAGTGTGCCCCTGTTTCCAAGTAGTCCAACTACACCGAACATCTCGGGGCAACAATGAGTTGATTTCGATCCTTCTCCTCATTCGTGAGAATAGCCCCGTGTATAACGTACCAAACATATGAAGCTCATGACTCTCTCAGGCACCTTGAGCGTCCAAATCTTCTTAAAGGCCCGTGTGTCATTAAAACACATATCATGAGAACCCTTAATCTACTCATAAGTAAATTTGATCGAGTAATTACAATATCATGAATTTCTCTTCATTGCAACCAAACCCTGAATTATTAAATGAACAAGATTAAACAAACAAAATAAGAACAAAAGTTGAGAAAAGTTGAAAGAAAAGCACATTAGTCACTTTGACCACTAAAGCCATCACATGGTCACCATCCACCTAGCGCTCCTCAACTTCCATCATTAACCGTGAATGTGAGAACAATGAGTGCATGATAAGAGGAAATTGTCATTATTACTATTAAAATATAACTCAAACCTACAAACTAGTATAATGAGCAAGTAAGAGGTCGATCCCACAAAGAATCAAGTATTCCTAAATAACCTACATTTATCAATTAGTAGAAAAAAGGGATTTGGGTGATTGAGATAAAGAAAAAAAAAATATAAATAATTTATGAAAATTAACAATTAAGATATCTACAAATATCTACTTTAATTTGATCAACTTGATCAATATTGATTCTTCTTCAAGTTCTCTTTTCATACTATTATTGTTCTTGCCCCGATCTTATATAAATTACTAATTATACGAGTCGTCGAGTCCTAGTAACCTTTATTCCTAAGCAATCTTAACACGGTGTTGTAGGATTTCACTTTGAGAATAGCATAAAGATTATAGATTAACAAAGGTACATGCAACACCAAAACACGAGTCAAAGCGTCACATATAATTGATTCTCTACACACCAGCTTAGTCCCACGAGTCCTAAAAACTGAGTCTTAAAGATAGACTTAAACACAAATAGGGTTTGAAATTAAAGGAAACGCAACGTTCAGTGACAGACAAAACCACAACCGCAACACCATTGCCATTGTCGCGGTTACTGTTCCCTCGAAAAATCTTGGTCGAATCTGGTCTTGATGTTAACATGAAAGTTTTAGGTCTAAAAAAGGGGTAAAACTTTCATGTTGACGACGGCCCGAGGGACTTACGTAAACTGTGTTGACCAGTGCCAAAATTGGATTCGGACTTGGCGCCAATTGCATGATTGGATCCGAACTCGGCAACAAGGGCTGTAGTGGTTTCGGACTCGACCTGATCCTTTTCGTTCGGTGCACTCCTATGTACAGGAGCCTCCGAAGGGGTACTATCGCTAATGCCCCTGATGATGTTCTAGTACGATGTCAGCCTCCTGCTTCCGCTTTGTGTGCCTAACAAGTCATCGAACTCGACGCCAAGAGGAGAATACGCGGACTTGAGCAGGTCTACATCGGAAGCCCTCACGTCACCATCGTCGTTCTCATCATCATTGTGGCCATCACCATCGCAGGCGCATGTGAAGGTGCCTGCGATGCATCCATCGAAGGGGCCACACAATACTTGCCAGTGGTAGCAGAACCCCCCCCCCAACAACTTGCCCCACACATCGTCTAACTCAGGTGGGACCGTTCAGGCGTTGATCGCGACCATTCCATACCCGTAGCTGCTTCAAACTTGGTAGTGAGTCGACCCCAACTAAATGGTTGATCGCGACCGTTCAGGCGTTGGTACTCGAGCAACATATCACCAACATCTTTGTCGATCTAGTCATAGTTCAAGTAGAAGGTTGGGGCACTAAATGATTTAGCTATAGCCTTACCCTTCCTCGTCCCCTTCCCCTTACCGTTACTACTGAATCGAGGCCATGTCAAATTCATGAAGTCAATTGATTACAAACGGCAAGAAACAATACGAACGAAATGATTACGTACTACCATATTATATGATAACTAAAATAGTGAAGCACCCTAACCATACTACTTACACGAACCGTCAATATTCAATAGCAATTTGAAACATAACCGTATGCAACTAGGTACAATTTACAACAGCTAAATCAAATCCATTTACTTGATAACGAATTGTAAGAGATTATGAATGCACGATAGCTTCTTGCATATGGAATGAAAAAGCACAAATAAAATGAACATAAAACATCAATACATTAAGCTAACATCTGATTTTTTTATTTTTTTTTAAAAAAAAAGTGAACATCTTCAATGTGAAACCCACCCATGTGAGTAAAATTGCATGCATTGTATGGTATGCTAGTGATGTGCATGGTGTGTTATGTATGTAACTTTTGATTCAAGTCGGCTTATCTTTAAAACAACTAGGCAATTTGTAGCTAGTAACATTCATGTCGGTGGTTCTACATATCTCTGACACCAAATCAGAGAAGGGCCGGCATCCACAAGAGCATTATAGTTGATTATTCTAATTTTGCATGAAGTAGGAGATTCAGAATATAACACATTCAAACAAAACGGTAAGCAATAAGCTATATGAACCCATGACAATGATATGAACACTACCCATCACAATGATATAAATAAGCAGGAGATTCCCCCATCACACTTTTAGCTAAACAATACCCACCCACACCTCGCCCCCCAAAATTAGGGCCAATTGGATTCAGACTCAACAATAGATCGTTTTAGAACTAATGTATAAAATCACCATCAATCGGGAAATTTGGGCTCAAAAATAGTCTAAGAGGGAGAGGGAGATCTCATATTGGTATTTCGTCACTCGGAGCACAACAAAGTTGTCACTGTCACCTCAATTGATCATGTGAACATGGCGTCGCCGGCGTTTTCGGAGTGCGTCGTAGGTAGGTGTCATGAGGTGTAGACGTGCGGAGTTGCACAACCTACAATGATGTAGCTGCGACGGGAGAAGATGAGAGCAACAACAACAACTTTGTGTGAAGAAGTAGGGCTGAGATGAGGTAGTGACAATATTTAACATCTGGGGCATTTTTGGCATTTCATTTTTCAACCACACAAAAATAATCTCCATACCGTCAAACATCAACGAGATTATTTTGCCAACAATAATCTCCATCTCCTCAATCCCCTTAATCCAAAAAAGTAATCTCATCCCCGTGTTCCTCCAAGCGTGCCTTCACCTACTATCCACTTCGTAATACAATAGTAATTGGCTCAACAGTCTAAAGTCGTAGGTCGATCGTAACCTCGTGCTTAGGTCACTACGCCAGATTGCACTTCGGGCGACGGACTGATGAGCTTCCGTCGCCTGAGTTCACTTCCGGCGACGAACTTAGAAGAGTTCGTCGCCTGAATGTCTAGGGCTTGACCCCCAACCCAAATCACATTTGAGCGACCAATAGAGGTGGCAATCGGGCGGGTCGGATCGGGTTCGGGTTCGGTTAGTCGGGTTTCGGGTTATTCGGGTTTCGGGTAATTCGGGTTTCGGGTCATTCGGTTTCGGGTAATGTCTAATAATTTGGTCATTTGGTTGGGTCGGGTTCGGTTTTCGGTTGTATCGGGTTTCGGTTCATTCGGGTTTCGGTTGTCTCGGGTTTCAGTTATTTCAATATTCATTTTGAAAAATTTACTAGAATGTATCTTAAAGTTCGGGTTATATCGGGTTTCGGTTGTAACGGGTTCGGATCTTAATGGGTTTCGGTTGAATCGGGTTCGGTTCATTCGGATTTGGGTGAGTTTCGGTTATCGGTTATTCGGATTTCGGGTCCAAAATGAGTCGGGTTGATCGGTGTTCAAAACAATCGGTTCCGGGTCGACCGGGTCGGGTTTTCGGGTTCGGGTCGGGTTTTGCCAGCTCTAGCGACCAATTATATACAAAGTTCGTCGCTTGAATCAACTTTAGGCGACGAACATATTTAGGCGACGAACAAAAGAAGAAAACTCATCCACTTTTGTCAGAACTAACATTCAGGGGACGAACATAGGTCAATGTTCGTCGCCTGAGTTAACTTCAGGCGACGGAAATTACATGTGTGGTCCATGTTGGTCGCCTGAATGAGTGATAAAAGTTGGTCACTCATTCGGGTGACGACATATTTTGAAAGTTCGTCGCTTGAGTTAAATTCAGGGGACGAAGATAACATGTGTACTCTATGTTGGTCGCCTGAATGAGTGACAAAATAATAGCAATTATTTAGGTGACGACATTTTTTTAATGTTGGTCGCTTAAATGAGTGACCCCATTGTTTTTTTTATAAATCTTATAAATTAAAAATATATTTTACGTATATTTTTAAAATTAATTATGTAATATTAATCTTATAAGTTATATTTATAAATTTTAAAACCATAATTTACAATGTTATATTTAAAAATTTAAAACCATAATTTTAAAATTATTTAATTGTGTAATAAATCTTTTCAGCTATGTATATAATGTTTTAAAACCATACTTTACAATGTTATAAATTTTAAAACCATACTTTACAATGTTAAAAATTTTAAATTAATTGTGTAATGTTTTTATAACGTTAAAACCATAAATTTACATTAATTGGGTAATATTTTATACAACCATAAACCTTATACTAAGTAATAAATTCTTATTATAATACTATAAGGTTATGTTTTGAGGAAAACTCATATAATTAACTAATAAAACCTTATACTAAGTAATAAATTCTTATTATAATACTATAAGGTTATGTTTTGAGGAAAACTCATATAAGTAACTAATAAAACCTTATACTCCCTCCGTTAAGAAAAACATGTCGTTTTAGGAGTAAAATCTTGTTAAGAAAAACTTGTCGTTTTAGGTATTTTGGTGTTTACTTTCCAAAATTATCCTTGACATGATTAGATGTTTGTTAGTTGTAGTTTTCAATAAAGTGGAAAAGTAAAGTGATAATTAGGGGTATAAGTGTATTTTTGTTTGCTTTTATTTGCTTTCTTAAATAATGTGCAAATGTCTAAAACGACATGTTTTGATTAATGGAGGGAGTACTAAGTAATAAATTCTTATTATAATACTATAAGGTTATGTTTTGAGGAAAACTCATATAAGTTGCTAATAAAACCTTATACTAGGTAATAAATTCTTATTATAATACTATAAGGTTATGTTTTGAGGAAAACTCATATAAGTAACTAATAAAACCTTATACTAAGTAATAAATTCTTATTATAATACTATAAGGTTATGTTTTGAGGAAAACTCATATAAGTAACTAATAAAACCTTATACTAAGTAATAAATTCTTATTATAATACTATAAGGTTATGTTTTGAGGAAAACTCATATAAGTTGCTAATAAAACCTTATACTAGGTAATAAATTCTTATTATAATACTATAAGGTTATGTTTTGAGGAAAACTCATATAAGTAACTAATAAAACCTTATACTAAGTAATAAATTCTTATTATAATACTATAAGGTTATGTTTTGAGGAAAACTCATATAAGTAACTAATAAAACCTTATACTAAGTAATAAATTCTTATTATAATACTATAAGGTTATGTTTTGAGGAAAACTCATATAAGTTGCTAATAAAACTTTATACTAGGTAATAAATTCTTATTATAATACTATAAGGTTATGTTTTGAGGAAAACTCATATAAGTACCTAATAAAACCTTATACTAAGTAATAAATTCTTATTATAATACTATAAGGTTATGTTTTGAGGAAAACTCATATAAGTTGCAAATAAAACCTTATACTAGGTAATAAATTCTTATTATAATACTATAAGGTTATGTTTTGAGGAAAACTCATATAAGTAACTAATAAAACCTTATACTAAGTAATAAATTCTTATTATAATACTATAAGGTTATGTTTTGAGGAAAACTCATATAAGTTGCTAATAAAACCTTATACTAAGTAATAAATTCTTATTATAATACTATAAGGTTATGTTTTGAGGAAAACTCATATAAGTTGCTAATAAAACCTTATACTAAGTAATAAATTCTTATTATAATACTCTAAGGTTATGTTTTGAGGAAAACTCATATAAGTAACTAATAAAACCTTATACTAAGTAATAAATTCTTATTATAATACTATAAGGTTATGTTTTGAGGAAAACTCATATAAGTAACTAATAAAACCTTATACTAAGTAATAAATTCTTATTATAATACTATAAGGTTATGTTTTGAGGAAAACTCATATAAGTAACTAATAAAACCTTATACTAAGTAATAAATTCTTATTATAATACTATAAGGTTATGTTTTGAGGAAAACTCATATAAGTTGCTAATAAAACCTTATACTAAGTAATAAATTCTTATTATAATACTATAAGGTTATGTTTTGAGGAAAACTCATATAAGTTGCTAATAAAACTTTATACTAGGTAATAAATTCTTATTATAATACTATAAGGTTATGTTTTGAGGAAAACTCATATAAGTAACTAATAAAACCTTATACTAAGTAATAAATTCTTATTATAATACTATAAGGTTATGTTTTGAGGAAAACTCATATAAGTAACTAATAAAACCTTATACTAAGTAATAAATTCTTATTATAATACTATAAGGTTATGTTTTGAGGAAAACTCATATAAGTAACTAATAAAACCTTATACTAAGTAATAAATTCTTATTATAATACTATAAGGTTATGTTTTGAGGAAAACTCATATAAGTTGCTAATAAAACCTTATACTAGGTAATAAATTCTTATTGTAATACTATAAGGTTATGTTTTGAGGAAAACTCATATAAGTAACTAATAAAACCTTATACTAAGTAATAAATTCTTATTATAATACTATAAGGTTATGTTTTGAGGAAAACTCATATAAGTAACTAATAAAACCTTATACTAAGTAATAAATTCTTATTATAATACTATAAGGTTATGTTTTGAGGAAAACTCATATATGTAACTAATAAAACCTTATACTAAGTAATAAATTCTTATTATAATACTATAAGGTTATGTTTTGAGGAAAACTCATATAAGTAACTAATAAAACCTTATATTAAGTAATAAATTCTTATTATAATACTATAAAGTTCTTTTTTGGGGAAAACTCATATAAGTTCGATAGAAATTAGAATAATATTTTTTTTTAGATAATTATGCAATTTCGGATTTAAGTTGGATAGCTTTTGAGTTTATGGCGCCTAATTTTTCCGCCTAAATTTTTGTTAAATTTCAAAATTTGTTCAAGGGAGGGACAATTTTTAACCATATCCGTCGCCTAAAAAAATTAGGTATAAAAGCGGAAAGTGAAATCCCCAAATCCAACCCTAAACCCTCCGCCTCAATTGCTTGGCCGCCGAATCCACACAAGAGGCAAAGCCTCTGCGTTCTCGATCTGCGTCGCCCTTCCTCCCTCAAGCCAAATCCACAGGAGCCAAAGCCTCCTTCAATGCCTTCAATGGCCGTTAGCCTCTTCTTGCCTCGTCGAACCTCCCGTGCTGCTACGGTGCTACCTACGACGAACCCTCGCCAAGCCAGGAGCCGACGCCCGTGCTGCTTCGATCTCCCAGACTCCCCTTCCATGGATGCCTCCTCCACATCGCCGTTGAGGATCCAGGGCCGAGCCTTAGGTCCCCGACCTCCCGCATCTGGTGGCACCAGATCTGATATTTCCTCCCTCTTTCTTCCATGAGTCGCGAGCTCGACGGAGATTGGACTCCTCTCCCTCACCGCAACCACAATCTGAATCCGGGGCTGAATCTTTCAGCCAGTTCTCTGTCCCGAGTCCGAGCCCCTGCAACCACGAGGTGAGCACCCGAAAGGCTGTCCCAAGTCCAGCCACCATCGTCCTCCCACATCCTCTCCTTTTCGAATCGAATCCCAAACCCTAAATTCAATTTCTATACTCTAATTTCTGTTATTTGTTTTATTACTGATTATTTTCGGGATTCTGATATTGGTTTTATCACTTAGATGTATTAGTACTTAGATTTGTCAATAGGAAATCAGATTTTAGGTTATTAGTGTTAAGACGTTAGATTAGATTATCATATTTTAGGCAAGACTTCTGAATGAGTTGAATGAGATTTTAGGTTATCAAGGACAAATTTATTACTTAGATTTTAGGCATGAATTCTACATGATTTTCGGTTGTATGCTTTTGTGTTCTTGATTCTGCATTGTGCTAAGATTATATGCTTTTAGCAAAACATAAAAAAAACTCGTTCTTGCTTTTATATGCTTGTAGGTTATGGCTTTAGATGTTTCGGGACTAGTAGTTTTTGATGTTCCTTATTACTTTTTATGTTATTGATGTGTTATATAACTTCCATAGGCGTTGTAATGCCTCCTTGACTACCGAAAAAAGGGGCTGGTTATTGGGGATCTGCTAGGGTTGTTTATTATGGTATCATATGTTGATGTTGTATCTGTTTAAGATTATTGATTCTCTTTATTGCTGCTGTTGTATTATCCTGGTGGGCTTCAGATTTTTATTGAGTTCCATTGTTGCAGTGACAATTCAAAAAGTTTTGAAGTGTTCGATGAAGTCTTACAAGTTATCTGAACTTCCTATTGCGGAGGTTGATAAGCTGAAAGCTCGTCCACGGATTGATTTTTCTTCTATTTTCAAAGTGGTGAGGAATAAACTGTTTTATCCTTGTTCTGTTAGGTTTTGTTTCTTCTTCTTCTTAGGGGAAGATGAGTCATAATGATTGAAGCAGTTTGTAATTTGGTATTATGCATCAGGTACAACCTATTGTTGATGATGTCCGCAATCGAGGGGATGATGCAGTCAAAGAGTACATGCTTCTTCTGTTTATTTTTCCTAGTTTTCGCTCTTTAAATGTTACATGTAGTTTCCGGGTTGTTTTGTTTGATTTTGAACTCATACTTTTATTTGTGCAGCTATACTGTGAGGTTTGACAAAGTTGAACTGGACCGAGTTGTTGAAATTGTGGCTGATCTACCCGATCCAGAGGTACTCGATCTTGAGTTTTCTGAAGCTTTCTGTTAAAGTTTGCATCTTTAACTCTAAAGCAGGTGAAGTTCTTATATTTGAGCTAGATGCCTGATCCTTGGCTCTATTTGAAAACCCTTTACTTGCAGCTTGATCCAGTTATTAAAGAGGCATTTGATGTCGCATACAACAACGTATATGCATTCCATGCTACTCAAAAGTCAACTGAGAAAAGTGTCGAGAACATGAAAGTAAGCTCCTAGAGAACATTTACTATTTTACATTGTGAATTATCTAATGCCATCTCGTTTTGCATACCAGGGTGTTAGATGCAAACGGGTTGCAAGAAGCATTAGCTCTGTGGGTCTCTATGTTCCAGGAGGAACTGCTGTCTTGCCTTCAACTGCTCTTATGCTTTCCATTGTATGTGCTAATATTCTCTCGTATGTCTATCTTTTTCTTTGTTTGCAGAAAATGATTCAGCATTTCATCTTCTTTTTTTTCACAACATTGAAGCTTCTAGGTCATCAATGGCTTTAGATAGTGACTTTGTAAATATTGGCGCCTTCGACTTTGAATACGCAGCAGCCTTCTCAGCACTTGTCGGATCCACAACCGGCTTCGGATACACGGCCTTCTCAGCTCTCATTCGCGCAACAGTAGCCGGTATCTCTCGCACTCCTCTCCTACTTCCTCTTAAGTAATGAACATGAATTTGTGAATAGGTTTGTATTTGTGAATTTGTATGTAGTTGCAAACTTGGATTTGTGAATTTGTATGCGGATTTGTACGTGGATTTGTATTTGTATGGGGTTGTGAACTTGGCCATGTTTGTTGTGTGTTTGTTGTGTAAGATGAAACAGGTTTGTGCACATTTTTGTGCTAAAAATGTGCACAATTTTGGTGCAATTGAAAACAGGGGGCATCAGCCATTTTTCAATTTTTTTTTTTTAAAAACAAATCACACTCAGGCGACGAATATTGACAAAACTTGGTTGCCTAAATTTTTTTAAAAAAAACCCTCATATTCAGGCGACGGACATAGCTTCTTTAGGCGACGAACTTTGCTAAAAGGATGGTCGCCTGAATTACATTTTATATTTTATATAATTCACTAACCAAATTGGGGCGACGAACCTTTGAGACAAATCCGTCGCCTGAAGTCGGCTCGGCTCGGCTCGGAAAGCCCTTTTAGGTCTGACAATGAATTCAGGCGACGAACAATTTTTTCGTCGCCTAAAATGTTTCAGGCGACGAACATACAGATGCTCGTCGCCTGAATAGTGAAAGGATGAAAGTCACCGGACCACTACTCAGGCGACGGATGTTCGTCGCCTGAGTTATCAGGTGACGAAAATCACATTTCAGGCGACGACATTGGTCCGTCGCCTGAAAGCCCTTCTGGCGTAGTGGGTCTATACATGACCACGGGTCATGGATCAACTTGGACCCGCCAGGTCGCCCCGGGTCCATGTCTCAGGTCCTAGTCAATGGTTCAGCGGGTTAGCCGGGTGGCCCGGTTAGGGGTAGGGTCAAACCCCCCAAGACCCGACCGAGTGGTTTATGCAAAAAAAAAAAGTCATTGTGGGATATATTTTTGCCTATAAAATAACCACTGTGGTCATAATTATGAGGTGAAGAACAACTTCGGCTACGGGAATTTGAAGAAGTACCTTAGGAACAAACAAAGATCCGAACAACGGGTAATTAGGGTGTATTGTAGGAAGGAAGTTGTTTTTATGTTTTTAGTGAGTTGGACCTTGTAAGATGAGCTTTATGTTTTTAAGTTGTTGTAATTTTTGAAGTCATAATGGCTATCTAATCGTTGTGTAATAAAATTGTGTTTTATCTAATCGTCTTTTATTATTCCATCCAAAAATTTTAATTCAACAAGATTTAAAATAAATAAGGTTACAAAATGTGTAAATATATAAAAATATAATGATTTAGAGGAAAATTTATAGAAAACCACCAGCTAAATGTAGCCTCTTACACTTAACCACCCGCTAAACAAAAAATTACAAAAAACCACCCATTAAATAGGTTTTGTTTTCAAATCACCACCCGTTCTCTATTTTTATTAGGTTTTTGTCAAATATATATGATAATACATTATTTTAAGTTTTATATTTAACTTAAAATCTCAAATACATATCAAAATATATTTTATTAAATTTTAAAAAAATATTTTTTTAAAACTTGATGTATACATGAACAAATTTGTTCTATTTTATTCCTAAAAATGGTTATAAATTTTATAGACTTCTTTTTAATCAAAATTAAAAATAACTTTATAAATCATTAGCATTGTTTAAATTTAATAATTATTTTGATACTAATAATTAATTTCTCATTTTCTTTCATATTTGTAAACACTTATACTGTATACTGAAAATGAAAAAAAAATCCAAATATTTTTTAAATAATATTTTTCCAGGCTCAAAAGGATTTTTTATTAAATGCATCTTAATTAAATTTTGTTTGACTTTTTAAATAAAATTAAATAATATTTTCCACATTTAGAACCTCCACCCTTCAAATAAATTTAAAATTTATACACGCTTTTCCCCTAATATATTAAATTAATATAAATGTTTACCCCTACAATAAATATAATTTAAATATATTCAAGTTTATACTTTAAATATTGAAATATAATTTAAATAGATTCAAGTATAAAATATTAAAATATACTATATTTAATGGAATTCTAATGGAATTATGTGGTGGTGGTGATTTGAAAACAAAACCCATTTAATGGGTGGTTTTATGTAATTTCATTTTCAGTGGGTGGTTAAGTGTAAAAGGCTATATATAATGGGTGGTTTTCTATAAATTTCCCTAATTTAAAATTAGAATATTGCAAAACAAATTTGAAATAAAAAACAGCCAACGACTAATTTAACCGTTGGATCCACCGGGTTGAAGACCTCATCGAGCTCCGAAGCTTGACGAATATTTGTTTACTAACTTTGAATTTTTTAGAATGGTGGGATAACTAATGGCCAATTGATAGGTAAGCGAGGTTATACTAAAGGTAAAAGAACTATGTTTGCTTTGATTCCTCGGAATGATACGTAGGCAATCGAGAAACCAATTCAAACCGTTTATCTATTTTTTTTCAACTAAAATTTGAAAGTTATGATTTATTATAGGACTTTACGACAAATCTCTACTACTATAAAAGATTGGGAAGAGAACACTATCCAGCCGTTGAGAGCCCATTGTTAAAATTGAAGATCTGACGGCTGTCCTCCTCCTCCTTTCACCCATCCACCTCCTGCTTTGGTCCTTCACCGACGTCCCTTTCTCCAATCCACCTCCTGCTTCTCGCTCTCCCTCGTGGCCACTGCCACCTTCCCCTTTCGAGCTCCTTCACCGCTATAAACCGCCTTCTTCTTCTTCTATCCGCCTTTCCTATCAATTGCTTGATAGATCGACGGCTCTTGTTCACTGCCTTCCTCTTTCCTTTCCTCCCTCGTGGTCACTGGCAGGTCCTCCCTTCTCTTTTGTCTTCATCGTCTCTTGGTGACCGCTTTCTTCATCCCTCGTTGCTGCCTTCATCTCATTCGACCTCATAACCTTTACCGTCGTCTTCCTTTGTTCGACCACTTTGGCCGCCTTCTGCTTTTCTGCCGTCGTGTGCACCGTATGTGGCTTCTCTATCCCATTCGTCTGCAATTTCGGCTGCTCCGGCCTCCGGTACTCTCGACCTCTTCCCTTTTCTGATATCGATTAGTGTTTGCTGTTTCTCTCTTCCTCCCTGAATTTTTATTGTTCTGATTTCTCCTGTTTTGTTCTTATCATCGATGAACCCTAATTTCTAAATTGCTGTTCAATTCCATAAATTTCTGGTCTCCCCGTTCATCTGCAATTTCAATGGCTCTGGTACTCTGAAGGTAAGTTTACTCTCTCTCTCGATTAGGGTAATTGATAGTTAGTCGATCCTATCTTGTTAGTTCAATAAAAAAATTTAATTTGTTAGGTATCATATTTCCTGAAATTGCCAGGGACACAGCTCATGCATCTTTACCCGTTGATATAATTTGTGGTCCTAATATACTGTAATTTGGTTATTTGTCTTTCAGGCATCCTCCTTCCACAAGTTTATGCGCTTCTGTGTGATTGTCTGTTTCGTGATTATATTTGATAAATTGTTAGATTTGAAGATGTATGCTTTACGATTTAATTGTAATTGTGAGATGTTAGAGATTTGATACCCGCCTACAAGGTGTTCGATGAAATGCCTTGTAGTTTTGAGATCTTGAATTTAAGGGTTATTACCTTCAAATAGAGAATCAAGGTATTTGTGATTGATCAATCAAGGTAGTATCTAATTTAGGTTGCAAAAACTGATATTTTAGAGTTAGAACCATCTCTCCTGCATCCCTATTGATCCTCATCGTCGGCGCCGCCTCTACCTCTCACTGCTTCTCTGCTCCTTTCCCTCACATCAAGGTATCCTCTTGTACTAATTTCCGTTTTTCATTCACAATTTCTGATTTCCCTCTTCTTGTACACAATTTTTGTTATCCTCAATACCTTTTCTCTGTCGAATTCAATTTCCCCTTTCCTCTGTTTTATCTTCTCTCCTCTTACTGTCATAGATTCATCCGACTCGTTGCCGTCATCGTGGTTGTTTGAACTCTTTTTACAGAAATTTTGTTTAATTATAGGGATTTACAACCATTCTTATTTTCACAGTCCGCTTGTATTAATGTAACAAGACAACATGTCATGGAACCTCTGGTGGACAATTAGTTTGGAGCAGTTCCATAGTTTAATTGTTGCAAGAAATATATGCAGTGTTTTTTGGTTCCTATATGAAGCTTTTCTTTTATTATTTCTGTGGTTCCCATATCCAGTATTTTTAGGTGAATTCCCTACCATATAAAATGTATAAAATGTGCAATCCTTTAGGTACTAAATTTCTTTTCGTTTCCCAGTTTCCGGATTTTCTTGTTGCTGTAGAAACCTTTGCTTATTGAAGTCTATTGAAAAATGTAAGAGAAGTTTCACATCCCTCCCACTTCTGTTGTATTATGATCATTGATTGATGTCTTACTTTTAACTACTCATGAATCACTTTTAAGTAGTATGTTTATTTGGTTTGATAACTGATTTTTTTTTTTAATGTTTCTGAGGAGGTAACTGATTTTTTATTTTTTTTGGTTAGCAGTATGTTTATTTGGTTTGATTCTCTTTATTGCTATTAGGCACTCATTCACTCAATAGTGTCATGAACGGTTCCGCCTTCATTAGTTATTAGTAATTTCATACTCAGCCTTTTAAGTTTAGTTTATGAAATAATACGTACGTGCATTTGTGTTCTCTTTTAATGTTTGATAGATTTTATTCACTTTGCTGATTTTGGTGGATTGCAGGGATACATTTTAAATCTCTGATATGATCTGATTGTCCATTTTATGATCCTAGTTGAAATTGGTAAATGTTGTTGACCTTAAGATGCACATTTTTCCCCAATTTGATTTGGGTGAACTCTGATATGAACTGATTTATGTGGTATTGAATCATTGCCGTGAATCATGTGATGGCTGAAATTTCTATATGTGAGTTCTTGATGGTTTTCAAAATTTTCGTCCTTTCCAGGTTTACCTCCAAGGTACCGTGATTCAGTGATTGCAATCACCCCTGGTTTGCCTCTTTTCCTGTATAACTACTCCACTCACCAGCTCCATAGAATCTATGAGGTTAAATTTCTTTGCATCTTCCTCTTTTTTCTAATATATAATTCACAGAGATTTCATTTGTTTGAAGCTGAAAGTTTTATGTCTTGCTTGGTTAGGCTGCAAGCTTGGGAGGATCCAACCTTGATCCAACTCCCTGGGAAGACAAGAAGAACCATGGCGAGTCGCGGTTCCCTGCTCAGGTTTGTTATATTCTCTATCACTTTGTTTATTCTAAGCCCCATTAGCAATTTTGGAATTCAGATTTGTTTGTGTTACTCGTGTTCTGATTCGATCTGGATTGGGTAGTTTCACAATTGAGATCTTCTGTTCCATTATATGTCTCAGTATATATGTGCTTTCGCCGTGATTGGCTGATCTATTTCCTAATGGAACAGGAAGTGAAAAAGATTTTAGATCAACAAAAAAAACTGACCTTAGCATCTTTTGATGGTTGAGGTGGTCTAATCTTGTTACTAACATTATAATTATAGTCATTATTGATATTGAATTTAGGCTTCTTGAGAGGATTAAGATTGGTAGTGTGACCATAATGTCAATTATTATGCCTTTCTCGAATGCTCATTCCGTCATTCTGATCAATGTCATCTGGCATCTGCAGGTAAGAGTTCAGACCAGGAAGATCTGTGAGCCGCTGGAGGAGGATGCATTCAGGCCAATCCTCCACCACTACGACAACCCTAAGTTTCGTCTTGAGCGCAGCGTGCCAGAGGTAACCTTTCTCACTCACAAACCAATCCTGGCCGATTCAATGAACCTATAAAGTTCCCGATTAACCGATCCTTGGGTTTTGCAGGCGCTCTCACTCCTGGAAATCTTTGAACAAACCGATGCTTGATTGCCCTCCGTGCCACGTCTTCCTGTTTTCGGAGGCGAATAATATGCAAGGTAAAATCACAATCCACCACACAATACAAAAGAGCAAAAATAGCAAAGGAAAAATGAGAAGGCTTTTGTGATCAGATCGCATTCTTATTCTTTGCATTATTTTATTCCCGCGTAGTCTTGATACAGAATTATGCCCACGTTTTCTTCTGTTATAGGGACTCATGGAGGGAATAAAAGATATTTTGATTAAATGGAAGGATGACGATGAGCTGAATAGTGAATTGGCGCGTACTGATATCATCAGATGCATACAATCAGAGAGAGTTAGATTTCAAGGAGTGAACCTTTCTGGCCTTGATCTTTCCAAGCTGGTAATATGAATTTTTCTTGTAAGACTTTTTTATTAAGCATTGATCCTGGGTTCCACAACATCCGTAGCAACTGTGCCCCCACTACTAATTCTTAATTTAGATAAATGAGTGAACATGCTTAGGTTTTGGCTGAAGCTTGTATCCTTCTCAATTATGCTTGACTACAAGTAGAGCTACAAAAGGTTCTAGCTCAGCCTCATCATCACTTCTGTTTGAACTGTGAAATTTGTGGGTGTTAGAGACTTAGAATTGGAATTTGGATCCGAATTAGCTGTTATTTGTTGCCTGAAACTCAATTTTTATTTCAATTTTGATTTTGTGCCTTTGATTGAAGTTGATGATGTTTGGTTGGGAAAATTGCCTTGCAGATCATCAATGGAGCTGTGGAAGCTATCTGTGGGTGGGATTTCGTGGGATATAAATGAAGACAGGCTCAGGGAGTATTTTGAAACATTTGGAGAGGGATTTGGAAAGGGATTTGGAAAGTAGAAAAAGAAAAACCAGATCAATTTTTCTTCATAACTCCATAAAAAGAAAGCAGATGTCAAAAGCAATGGCAAGGAGGAGAGCGATGAGGAGGGCCCACAATCTTCAGGGATAGATGTATGACTGTACAAGATAATTCCAGGAGGTAATGACTTTGTACCACGAGGGTTGGTGGGAACATAAAAAAGGTTTAGCATATAGAAAGATGGAGAAAGCAAACTATTTGTTTGTTAAGTTCTCCATTTTATAATTACATACACAATGGATAAATACTACTAAATGCTACTGACTATAATTGACCTGGAATTTCTGTTCAGAGTTTTTCAACTATGACATTCGTTGAATAGCAATCTGGTGCTTTTGGAATTGATGTCATTCATGGTATGTTACTTCTTCTGGATTCCTATTTCTGTTGTGCATTATTTGATTCAAATTGTAATGTTCCCGCTTCAATAGATGTATGTAAATCAGGGTTTTTTTTTTGCCCAAATTTGGGTTTTCTTTGTGAATTTTTGATGTATGGTTAGGCCTTTGTTAGGGTTCTTTTGTTCAATGGTTATTCATACATATTCGATCTCATTGCGCGCCTTCTTCATTCACTTCCTCTGCTGTGTTATCATTTCATCGTCTTTGTTTGCGCCTGTATTCTATTTTCACCTAATGACTTTTGTGGTTTTGGTTGTTTCAGCATGGACACGAGTTGATGTGAAGTAATTTCCCCACAAAATGAGGTAAAAAAATTATTCTTCCTCCCTTTGGGCCTCTGTCTCAATTCGGTGGATTAACAATCATTCATTATACTGTGAAATAGGCTAATATCGTTAAACATAGTGTGTTGCTGTCATCTCAAGATTTTTAGAAAAATAAACAAATATTAATTTATCCTAACCTGAAAAAAATTGCATTTGTTTGCGGATTTTCAACTCCAAAGCTGTTTTAGATCACCTGATTGTCAGAAGTATGCCCCCCATAATTAAGTAGACTATCATCCATAGCTAAATCTCCGAATTGCAATGAAATAAGGTCTTACTGTAACTCATTTGCCTGAAAATATACGTACCCATAGTTTTCCACCACGACACACCTTGGTTCTATTTCATTTCCTCGACAAGTTTAGTAATGAGTATAAGTGGTAGCTCAAGTTTAACTAACAAAATACTTCGCCAAATCATATAGAAAACCCCCTATTATTAGTGTGAACTCATAATGTGCGTTCATGGTGTTCTTTAGTGGCTTTTATTGTTGTAGGAGGTGCTGCACATCATAGGATTCATGTTTTATTCTATTAATCTTGCTGATTATTGCAGGATGGTGTCTCCGTTGCCAATTTAGGAATCTCTAGATCACCTTTGTCGGTGATTGATGTTAATTGCATCTTCAGCTTTCATGTAGAAAGCAACATATGGTATTCGACACATTAATACACCGGAGTGTCGGTGCTCTGCCAGGTCGGTAGCCACGAGTCTCTGATAAACTTATCTTGTTATTTCTCCTATCACAATGCATCTCTTAATTGTTTATGGAATGAAAATTGGCTTCTATTGATGGCTTTGAAATTGACTAATCTAATTCCCATTGAAAAGAATATTTCGGTTGATAATTTGAGTTCGGACGATTGAGATTGCACAAATTATATTGTTCCTATTTCTCGACTTTCTTTCGTAGTTAGTTCTTATGCTTGTTATTGTGGTTTCTTGTGCTTTCACATGTAGATAGTTGGAAGGCACCTCCGGATTCCGAGCCAAAATGGAACCCTAAGTCGAAAGCGGAATTAGACCAATCTTGTAGCTTGAGCAGAAGAGCCAAACATCCGACTTAATGCTCATATTACTTGAAATCACTACGCGCAGAGCGCGCACCAAATTCCTAGTATATATTAGGGCTGGGTAAAAATTACCATGAAAACCGAACCAACATGTACCAACCGAACCAATATAATTGGTTACCAATATAATTGGTTTGGTATACCGAACCAAGTTCCAAAACTTGGTACGGTAATGGTAATGAGAATGTAAAAGTTGGTATTACCATTACCAACCAATTTCAAATTGGTTGGTACGATAATATCAACCAATTCCTACCAAACCAATTATATCTAGTTTTATTTTTAATTTTTTAATTTTTTTTTATTAGGATTTTAATTTATTTTGTAATTATTTTATGTTTTTAACTTTTGTTTTTAATTTTTTAACTTTTTTTTCTTCAGAAAATGTTTTTAATCAAGGGAGAAATACTAACTTGACCTCGATTAAGACGAAAACCTATACCGTTAGTCAGAATAATACCTTCATACTACTATGTTGCTTTTGCTTTAGTGTTTAAACACTTTGTAATAACTTTAAAGTTTTACTCCCTCCGTCCAAAAATACATAGACTTTTACTATTCATGCACGTTTTTTTAGGAGCTAAAAACTATATAAAATATTTATTTTTTTATTTTTTTTAATAATTACAAACTTATTATCAATAAGTTTGTAATTATTAAAAAAAATTAATAAAAAAGTTAATATTTTATATAGTTTTTACCTTTTTAAAAAAGCGTGCGTGAATAGTAAAGTCCATGTATTTTTGGACGGAGGTAGTATGTTGCTTTCATCCTCAAATATAATCGGTTCGGACGAAAACCTAAGCATTGTAGTATTATATTTGCATTTTTTTTTTCTCAACACTCGAAAGTTGGTAAATTACCATTACCAACATGTACCAACCAACTTAATTGGTAACCAATTAAGTTGGTACAACCGCTTCGGTGGTTGGTAATGGTAGAGATTTTACGATTACCAATTCAAATTGGTTGGTACATGGTAAACGGAAAAATGAATTGCTAATGTACCAATTCCACCCCTAAGATATAAATGGAACGATTTTCCCCAAATTTGACATTGTTTTTTTTTTTATAAATAAAACACACAATCTGGTGGGTTGACCCAATGACCCGACCATGTTTGCCAACTTTCCAACCCCGCCGGGTCTGACAGAGACCCGTCGACCTGTCGGGTAACCCGAACTCGTGAGCTCCCCAGATTAGGGCTCGGATCGAGCTAATCCGCGACCCGGCGGGTAGGACCTGTAAAGCCGTCGTCACTCGCTCCCATCATCGAGCGAGGCCGGCATTCAAAATTTCATTCTTACGCTCGTCTTTCAGTGCTGTTAACCTCACTCCCTGCGAATCAGAACGATACAAAGGTTTAGGGTTTGTCGAGTTGTTGAAATCAACGAGCCACTGAGAAATGAGAGAAATCAAGCTTCCCTTGAACCAAACTCAAAAGCTCCGCTTGCAAAGAGCTCTTGAGAAGCTCGATTCGCTTTCCTCCAAATCCAATCCCAACGCTCTTGTCGTCGTTGGGGATGACATCCCCGTCAATCTTGAAGACGCCATTCTCAAGTACCCCTTTTCTCCCACCTTCCGTAATCCTAATTTCTATTTCTCTGTAGATTTTCTTTTACTCATGTTGCTTTTCCGTTTGTTCTATCTGCTTTTGAAGAGGCCATGGAACCACGGAGCTTGACGGCCAGTTGGTGGCCACTACTTGTGGAGTTATAGAACGGGTTAACAAGCTTGTGTATGTTCGTTCTTTGAGGTCCAGGTACTAATTTTGTTCCCAATTTTGTTCCTGTTCCCAAACAGATTTTTCAATTTATTATCAGCTGTTGATTATGAACAATTGGTTGTAGGTACAAGCCAGAGACTGGAGATATTGTGGTAGGGCGTGTAATTGAGGTAACTTCTTGCGGCTGCTCGGTGGAATTATATTTTTTATTTTGATCAGATCTTAGGTGAGTCTGAACTTTTTATTCAGTGAATTTTGATTAGGTTAAAAAGGAGTAAGATGATTGATGTTTGAAAGGAGAATACATGAAGTTGATGTTCATAGCTTAAATATTTGCCCTAGGAAAATCATTGAAACTCTATGCTGCAGTTGTCTTTGTATATTAATGAACCATGAACGCAGCTATGCCTCTTCTTGATCTAGGCTTTGTGAAGCTTGGTTTATTCAACAAAGTTTGCGACCTGAGGTTTCATTTTGCTATGCAATAAAAGATTTTCTATTGTTACAACAGGTTACTCAAAAGAGTTGGAGAATTGAGATTATTGCAAACCAAGACGCTGTTTTGATGCTTTCTTCAATCAACATGCCTGATGGGATCCAGGTATTTTTATCTTCTTTGTTCTTTTACTGCTTAATCTATGCTTCAAGGCATTATAATTATACACCGAACTTGACTGGTAAACTTTGATCATCATGCATCAATCTAGTCTAATTGTCTTGTATTATTTGCTACTCGTTTTACTGACTTATATTCTGATATGCCCATGTAGTCTCAATAATTCCATTATTGAGATCCATAAACCCTAGTACCCTACCTTCATGCCCGACACTGTTTTGTAAGTTATTTTTCCATTTCTCTATGATCAAAGGGCAAAATACTAATTCTGGCAATTTTTATGGTTGCTAGAGGAGGAGAACTGCTTTAGATGAGCTAAACATGCGAAACATTTTTGTTGAGAATGATGTAATTTGTGTAAGTCTCTTCTATTCTTTCATCTCACCCAATCTTATAATCTTGTCTCTTATATTCCTTCATTTCAGTCAATCTTATCATCTTGTGTCTTCTGTTCCTTCATTTCATGCAATCTTATGATTCAAAGATTAGACACATCAGTGGAGTTGATATGAGTATCAATTCATTTCTCTCAGGGTGAAGTTCGTAATCTGCAGCATGATGGCACAATTCAGCTACAAGCAAGAAGTGAGAAATATGGAAAGGTATGCTCTCTTCGTGATTGAAAATAATACTTTAACTTCTGTGTGTCAGCTGTATAGCCTCTATGAGTGTATGGCATGTTCCTATGCCAGAATGCTACCAGTTAAGTAGTGAAATATATTTAACTACTCATTCTAGACAAGTGGCCGCTCAAGATTTGCTATAAATTTTTTCAGGTGTTGCACAAGCAGTAAGTTAAAGATTTACTTGCACTGCATATTAAGTCAGTTTCACTGTTGCTATCTTCAATTGTTATGTGATATTCATCTCAAAATACTATATGTTTTGACATATCTTAGGTGCATCATGTTTTTGAGGTTTTAGATTTCAATTTATAATCAAATCAGTAAAAGTAAAACCAAAGTGTAGCACAAAACAAAACCCTTATGCAGCATTAATTAAGATAATTTTTTTGTTGCTGACAGTTGAAAGTGCAATTTGCTAGCTTAAATTTAATCTGGCCGTATTTTATCTTGTTCCCCACATAATAAAATTTTCCTTTAATCAATTTTTTGCCTTGAAGCTTGAGAGGGGTCAACTGCTCAAAGTACCCTCTTATTTGGTAAGGAGACGTAAGCATCATTTCTACAATCTAGAGGAGCATGCCGTCACACTAGTACTCGGGTGTAATGGATTCATCTGGGTTGGAGAACGTATTGGAGCCAGGGAAGACATGATGGAAGATGATGATGAATCTAACCCAGCAAATTCACACGAGGAAGGGGCTCAAACTCTCTTGGAAACCAGGCAGACCATATGTAGAATAGCAAATGCTGTTCGTGTCTTGTGCAAGTTAGGTTTCAGCATCACAAACGATGTTATAATGAACCTTGTTGATTTGAGCACATCTCGAAATATTGACATACATGACATGCTTGGACCAGAGTTCTGTGTTTTGGCTGCTGAGTCAGAGGCTGACAGACGGCAAAAGAACAGGAAAGCGTGATCTTTCATGCCAGAGGTTCTATGTATCCTTTTCACAAGGGTCTTATTTTTCGTGTAGTACTTGTGAATCTGGGAGAAATTGAAGTAAATGTATGTTTTCCATTATTGATTGCCTGGGAATAGTTATTTTGTGCTTGAGTCGTTGAAATAGCTTTACCGTGGAAGTCACTAAAAGTTTAAAAGTAACTTTTATATCAATTTCTTTATTCGACCATAGTTTTGTCAATTGACATCTCTCTCATGTATGATTGGGTTTAGCTTGGAACATTATTCTAAAAATCGCGCTTAGGCGCCGCCTGGGCGCCGCCTAGGCGCTAGGCGGGACGGAACCTAGGAATTTTTAAGCCTAGGCGGACCTCTAGGCGGAAATTCATCTAGAAACCACCTAGGTGCCACCTGGTACCGCCTAGGCACCGCCTCATCCCGTTTAGGCGCCGCCTAGGCACCGTCTGGTCCTGCCTGGGCCCGCCTAGGCACCGCCTAGGTCAATGATTATTCAATTTGAGCTTTTAAGCATGTGATTAGTTGACTTAGGGTTTTTTATCCCCAAAGTCCTAAGTCGGGATGTATTTGTTTTTTAGTCGAACTTATAGTTTTGGATTTTAGGAGGTTTAGAGTTGTTAGTCATACATGTACTTTTGTGTTTATTTACTTTAATGTTAGTTAAGCACCACAAATTTGGGTTTATGAGTGATTTTATGGATTATTATTACATTATATGAATTATTGACAAGTTTTATTCGTCAAAATATAAGGAAATAATCAAGTTTGCTCTAAGTCCGTCTAGACGCCGCCTAGGCTCTAGGCGGACACCCGCCGCCTAGCGGCCGCCTAACGCCTTTTAGAACATTGGCTTGGAATGATCTATGTTGTCCCTTTCACTGTGGTGTGAAGATGGGATGTGGCGGCTGTCTGCTGCACAACTGGCCTACAATGGTGGTCTGGTTGCAACGTCTGCCTTGCGCAAAGGTAGTCTGCCAATCAGGAGAAGGCTGGCTGCTAGGGGTTTTATTCGAGCCGAACGAGCCGAGCTTGACGTGTTCAAGCTTGTTCGTTGTTTAAACGAGCTCGAGCCGAGCCGAGCCTAATTTTTAAACGCGCTTTTTATTTTGTTCAAGCTCGGTTTGTTGAGGAAATGAACGAGCTCGAGCCGAGCTTTAAGTAATCCTACTTGGTTATAACATGTTAACTTAAAGGAAATTTTAGAAATTCCATAGAATTCGAGCTTTATTCGAACGAGCCGAGCTTTCAACCGAGCTTCAAATTTTGTTCAAGCTCGGCTTGTTTAAATAAGTGAACGAGCTCGAGTCGAGCTTTTTCGAGCCGATCCCGAGCCGCTCAGTTCATATAACAGCCCTACTGGCTGCAATGGTCGTCATTCAAAATCTAACAAAACTTCTAATATTTCAACTTGATTTTTCTTTAACAAAACTTCTAACATTGGATTTACATTATTATTTGTTACATAATGAATGGTTGCTCAAAGTAGTATCACGACACTATGGTCTATGGCAGATTTCAAACAAATATGAACATGCAAGTTTCAAATTTACAGTGACAATGCCTTCAAAAGGCCACTGTTTCTACTATACATGATTGAAAATTTGAAACTGTCATCACAATTCATCTCTTTGAGTTGTTTCAAGGCAATCTTGGTCCCAGAAGTAAGGGAACTTCAATTTGGCTGCACTGTGAGGCATGGACCAGTCTTCATATATGAATCTGAAAAATAAAACCCCAACTCTCAACAATAAGAGTTTTGTTCAGACGAAGCAAAATCAAGGTCACAATGCAATGCACACAGAAGAAAACAACTTCATTTGAAATTTTGAACAATGTGAGAAAACTCTATGGGCAAGTTCTATTCTGATATGTTGAATGGGATGAAAACAGCAGCATGTACAGAAAGGGGTCATTAGGCCATGATTACTATAAACATCCACTATCACAAACACTGACCATCAAGGAACTACTCCTCATGGTTCTTAACTTCTAACGTTCCTCCTGTATCTCCCTACTTCATTTTTCTGCATTCTACGTCATACTTTATCAACTTTCCCTATATTACACAATTAAAGATCCGGTGAGTTGAGCCATAGAGGTCAGCATTGTCGAGGTTCCTGAGTCCATTGGGCATATGAAGTTGGGCATTCAATTGAATGTCAATTACCAAAATTTATGGTTCAGGAATGGTTGTTGCCGGTATCAGGCCAGATATCAAGTACCTGATTTTTGAAAAGCAACACCACTTCTTGCACTTGACACCTGAATAGTTTAGGCCATTGCCCTTTTCGATCATGTAACCCAATTTATAGGTCAACAATGATTGAAAGAAGAAGCTCACCCTAAGCATATCAGAATAGAACTTGCAAACGATGTTATAATGCGGCAAATGTGCAATGGGCTCCTCTACCCTAAGCATCTTTAGAATTAAAGTTGAAGTCAAGAACTTCCACAATGTATGTGGTATAATTTTGTTATACCAAGTGTTTTGGTTATGGTATGCCCTAACCAAGTTTTTGGTTTTTTCCCCCGGATGGAAGTTAGTAACAAGTTTTAGGCAACATCGAATATTAGGAAGTTTCTTAAGAGGGAGATTCACTCACATTTTAGCTGGTGGGCGTGATATTATCGCGAGCAATTGCAGATCCTCATCAGCATTTGTATTGCAAATCTGTGAATGCAATCAGATATGAGAATTTTCTAGCAAAAGTAAATATAGAGAAGATGAACAAAAGAGGTATACAACTCTTATGTGACACTCTTAATGGTGAATATAAAATTTCGGGAGTAATGTAGTTTCACCCAATTCACGGGAATCAATGATTAAGCGAGGTTTCATTTTCATGGCCATATGACAGTCACCTGAAAGTGCAGAAGTGCCAGGAGAATTGTCCATTAATATGTATTGCAATATCAGAAACATTGCTTGCAAGATACAAGTGCCAAAAACCATAAGATTCTTGTGAGGAAACCTTTTGATGGGAAATATACTTGTAGATTCTTGGAGTATGTGCTAACTGTCATCTTTTCACAAATTCCTTTGGTTAAAGATGAACAACCCACTCTCCAATGATTCACATTATCTTTATCTTCCCTTTCTAAAAAGTGATTAAATTTGTATCAAATGTCTCTCTTAGCAAATTTGATGTATAAAGCAAACTTTTGAAGTTGCTTTATTTCTTTATTCTCAATACTCTAAAAGCCTGCTAAAATACCTTAGAAAATTCACCTAGTGGAGTTTTTTAAACTTATCCCTCTTTTGTAAATACCATATAAATTCACCTATTGGAGTTTTTAGCCCCTTTCGTATTTGAGAGGATACCATATGTCATTACACAATAAGTATCGACCCATATTATGGACACAACTTTTCAGCATTTTACCACATACAATACAATGCATAGATGAAAAGTTGAATGTAGCATCTTTTTCTTTTGGTTCCTTGTGGTTTAAGTTTAACATATGATTAATTTCTTCTAAAATGTTCAAAAGAAAATAAATATGAAGATCCATGAAATAATTATGATCCATCAACTCCTCTCCTAAATCACTAGTGCAAGGGCCAAGATCATTCTTGGAGGCTTTCTCTTACAATGTCCTCCTCATCATTCAACCTGGATTATCATGGTGGAATGCAAACAATTAATGTTTTGAGTAATCTACAAATCTGTCACCGTAAAAACTTGTACTATATAATCTTCATATGATGAGAAATTGAGAGCCTAAGTTACATGTGACACATTTTGGGCCAGTGCAACAAACTAGAAATCGATAAAAATAACTCAAGCAGGCCCGAAGCATGATAAATGTCATACCTGGTGAGCATCATTAACTGGGATAATGAAAGTGCTATTCGCAAAAATAGCGAAGCTCTCAGGAGTCCCAGGATGTTTCTTATTTGAACTTGAGGCGTGATATAGAGTGCCACCACCCTTCAGGATAACAAAAATTTCTTCACAGGAATGCCGGTGTATTGGCGTGCAAGACCCACCAGCAAATGTTTGAAGCCACACTTCAATCTGTAACAAATTAGTAATGGCAAGAGCAAAAACAAATATTTTTAAGAAAATACAATAAACGTAGAATCAAATAAGAAACATATCCACTGCACTCTTTCCAGATAAGACCACTGAACCCAAAACAACAACAACAACAACAATAAAAAAAAAACGATCTCTTTGTATTAACCTCTTCTTATATGCTTCAAAACGCAAAATTCTTACTGAAATGGACTTGTTTCACAACGGCAAATAAGATACTCGCAACCATTTTTTTTTTAAAAAGTTTTATTGCAATTGATTTTTAGTGTCAGCCTTTCAGGTATAAATATCATTTGAGCTTAGGGCATGGTAGCAACAAACAAATCAGTGAATCACAGAATTTAACGAAACACCTCTTTCATTCCATGCAAGACTGATCCGGCCACTGTAATGTGTTTGAACCCGTGTCTTCCATAGCTATCTTGTGCAAGCTCACTTATGTTCCTCACAAGGGGGAATCCTGTAGGACATATCATAAACCCCATGAACCAAACCCCACAGTGAAAGACATATACCAAAACAACACATAGCAAATACTCTTTAATTAATAGGATAGAACAGAATCACCTTTCATAAGAAAATTTGCATTAAAGCACTAACCATTCTGAATGATATTAACATTTTTAATATACAGATTTTTTTAACAAGAAAGATGGATATTTTGGACATATTTTCAATAAGATATTTACAAGACGAAAGTAGTTGTGGCTCTTCAATTGCTTATATTGGACACGGTTAGATACCATTTTCTTCTTACAAAGGAATGAATTTGTGCAAATACTGAATTTGTGCAAATACTTACATTTGGGCCAGCTTTGTTTAACTTCAATTAATAATCTATAGGAGCAAAACATACCTTTTCAGCAACCAATGTGTAAAAAATATTCTACCAGCTCAAGGCCCATATTCAAATTTCAATGTTATAAACATATGAGCCTCTCAGACAGAACCAAATTTCTAGAAATTCAACGCATATAAAGCCTGAAATGAAAGATAGATTAGGTTGATCTCTCGTATATTAACATTCTAAAAAATTCAATAAAAGCAAGAATAAATACAGAAGTTGTGCAATTGGTGTTCCTTACATTTCGAAGACTATATCTATTGTGAATTGTATCGAGAAATCAAGTAAGTAGCGAAAATGTTTGCAAATTCCAAAAGTAGTAGGACTAGTGAGAGAGGGTTTGGAAAATTCTCACCATTAATGGAGCACTTGGAAGCATCGACGGCGTTTACCCATATAAGGCACGAGCTTAGAAGGGTAAAAAGAACATAATTCGATCGATCGGGCATGTTTTTTCAGCTGGATTTCGCAACAACCCAACAAGGGTATTGAAAATTAAGCGCGAGCGGTGTGAATTTCTCCGATCTGAGTTGCGAAGGAGATGTTTGTTCGGCGTAGGTGTAAGTTATAGGGGTGGGCGCGGACGCAATTTTTGCGGGACGGGATTTACTCTTTGTTTTTTAATCCCGTACGGGCCTTCTCTCTCACGGGACGGGACGGGCATTGTCACTCAAATAAAAAAGATTATAAATAAAATATATTTTACGGGTTCATATATATATAGACATTATTAGTCCATGTGTTACAGTGTTATAGTGTGTGCATTACATTATACATGGGTGTGTAACACACTGTAATGCGGTTTATTTTCAAAGATGCAGTGTATAGCTTGTTGTTGGGCTAATAAAATCTTCTCTTCTCTTGCATTACGGTGTATATATTCCTATGTATATTTATACACAGGAATCTAAAATATATACTCCCTCCGTTCGGCAAAACTTGTCATTTTAACTCTCCACACAACTTTTAATAAATCTAATAATTACACTCATTTTTTACTAATTTACCCTCATTTATTACTCTACTTTTTACTCTATTAAAAACTACAACTCACAACCCATCAATCAAATCAAGGGCATTTTAGTAAAGTAGAAGCAAAAATACCTAAAATGACAAGTTTTTCCGAAAAAAAACAAAACTCTAAAACGACAAGTTTTGCCGAACGGAGGGAGTATGTACTAAATATATACTCCGTAATACACATATAACATACAATATTATTATTATTATTATTATTATTATTATCATTATTATTATTATTATAAGGACTTTATTATGATGAAAAAAGATTTATATAAATTTAGTTGGAAGTCTCGTAACAAATTGAGCTCCAACCCCTTTTTGAATAGTAAAACCAACTCTATGAAATATGAAATCATCATTATCAGACGATGCCCTATGACTTTTCATAACCAATTGAATCCGCTTCATAAAACCAATAGCATCACCCCCAGTTCTCCAAAAGTAGAGAACTCAAATGCCATGAAACAATAACCCTTAGCTGCACAAATATCCACGTACTTCTTCTCCTTTCTTTCAGTGGCTTGAGAGACTGCCTTGCCGGGTACAAAGGAATCATTGGCTCTAGTTGTGAACGGTGAAACCCCAACCACATCCACACAAGTGTCTCTACCCTTGTCCCACCCATAAACCAACAAATCACCTGACCTCAACTCAACAACATCTTTATTATTATTATTATTATTATTATTATTATTATTATTATATAATATGTGGGACAGGACGTGATTCGCGGGATTGGGAAGGGTCGTCCCGCGTCCCATCCCGCATGATTTTTGCGGGACGGGACTGGGACGGGATTTACTATTTTTTTTTTTCGAAATCCCACCGGGATCGGGACAGGATCGGGACACGCACGGGACGGGACCGGGATTTGTGTGATTTGTGCCCACCCCTAGTAAGTTGTAACAAATGTTTGTGATAACTCCCTCCCTTGATGAAAATCGGGATAGATGTTTCAAAGGCTTTGACAGGATGTTTTGTGTCAAAGGCCTTGGAGCATTAACAGTTGATGAAATAGAAAACCTATCTTATTATTCGTATATTATTTTATCTTATTATATACTTCCATTATATTATATATATATGTATAACTAACCATTTCAGGAAGTATAATCAAGATTACATCCTTCCTTATACATGTCGAAGAGATCAGTTCAAAATAGATCATGGCGTTCAAAGTATCCATAAATAGAAGATTGAAGATCAAACTGATTCTAAAGGAGCCGTTGGAGATCTGGTGGTGAAGATCCTCACGCTCCATGCTCTTTTATAAAGGAAAGGAAGGAGAAGACAGAATACACAAGTGCTACACACGAGCTTTCATTCATTCAAGCGATCTGTCTTCCAAGTGTCTCTCTGCTAAGCGCTCAAGAGTTTGTTGTTTATTTCAAAGCCTTTGAGAGTCACTGTGAGCTTATAGGATATATTTATTTCAAGTGTTACTCGAGAGTTTACAACTCGGGAAGTTGCACTAGGCTATTGATTTGCGAGAGTTAGAGGATTGTACTAGATAGCTGAGAGAGGTGGGGCTCTTCTAGATTGGTCTAGGACTCCAAGGGAACGTGAGTTGACTAGATTGCAATTGTATAGGAGAGAGGCTTCTCGGTGAGCTATTAGGATCCTAAGCTAAGCATTCAATAAAGCCTTTGAATCCTAGGGTTGTGGAAGAACCCTAGGCGGGGACGTAGGCCAAGTTGCGCTGAACCTCGTAAACAATTACTCGTGTTCTGTATTTATTGCTTTACCTTATTTCCGCACTTGGTTCAAATTGTCTAACTCTGTGATTCAGGTTTATCTCAAAGGTTTTGGTACAAGCTCCAAAAGTCTTGAGACTTTCTGCGAAAAACGGGCATACTCTATTCAACCCCCCTTCTAGAGTATTTCTTATTACATTGTTTTTACATTATCGAACCTTCAATTGGTATCAGAGCTTTACTCACTGTTTTGATTTAACAATCTTGTGAGTTTTCGATCATGTCTGGTGAAGCAAGCGGAGGATTTGCACAGGGAAGGTCTACAAGCAGACCGCCACTCTTTGTAGGAAACAACTTTGTCCACTGGAGATCTTTGATGAAGATGTTCATCATAGACCAAGATCTAGAGCTTTGGAACATTATAGAGAATGGTCCGAAGATTCCAGAGAAGGAAGGACCAAATGACACCAAAATTGCAAAGAATGAGTCTGAATACAACCAAGCAGATCTTGAAACCATCTCCAAGAACTACAGGGCTATTAACTTACTTTATTGTGGTCTTAGCACTGATGAGTTTAACCGTATCTCTTCTTGTAGGTCAGCTAAAGAGATTTGGGATAAGTTGGTCGTCACTTATGAAGGAACGAGCCAAGTAAAAGACACCAAGATCAGCATCTTCCTTCGAAAGTACGAGCTCTTTAGGATGAAGTCTGATGAGTCAATCAAGGCCATGTTCACACGGTTCACAGAAATCACCAACAACCTTGACTCTCTCGGCAAGAGCTTTACCAACGTGGAGAAAGTGAGGAAGATACTGAGGTGCCTTCCAAAGGAGAAATGGGGTCCTAAAGTAACAGCTATAGAGGAAGCCCAGGACCTCACCAATCTACCCCTTGATGACCTTCTTGAAAAGCTGGTCACGCATGAGATGATCCTTAATGAAGACGATGGAGAACTTCCAGCTAGCACTAAGAACTTGGCACTCAAGTCTAAGAAGGATGAACCCAAGGATGGATCTGATTCCGAAGATGAGGATGACGATGAGGATGATCCTTTTGCTCTTATCACAAGAGGCCTTGCTAGAATTCTCAAAATGAAGAAGCAATTCAACAACAAGGATGGATCAGAGTCTTCAAAATTTCGAGGTAAGCCTCAATACAACAAGTATGAAAAGAAGACTAAACCGTTGTCTTGTTTTGAATGTGGTGAAACAGATCATCTTGTGAAGGAATGCCCTCAAAAGACAAAGAGCCAGCCCAAGAAAGGTGACAAATGGAAGAAGAAAGCCATGGTGGCTACTTGGAGTGATTCCGACTCTGACTCCGACGATGAGAAGACCAACATTTGTCTCATGGCTTCTGGAGATGAATCCCACGATGAAAAGCTTGAAGCTACTGTAAGAGAACTTATGGAAAGTCCAAAAGAGGTATTATCGGAATTCCTTTCAAATATGATTGCCAATGAAGAGAAGCTTATTGCCCAAACTAACATTCTTATTAAGAGAACTGTGGACCAGGAAAGAACTATTGAGGATCTGTCTATGAGGGTCAAAGGTCTTGAAGCTTCTTATTCAGGTCTTGACATTAAAGTCAAGACGCTTGATTCGGAGAAATCTGAACTCAAGCAAGATCTCTTCTCTCTAAGAAATGTGCATCATGACTTAGAGAACGAGAAGATCTCCCTGAATAATAAGATTCTAGACCAACAGATAGCCCTCATAAGTTTTACCAAATCCAAAGGCACTCTCGATAAGATGTTGGGTGAGCAACAAAGCTCTCTAAACAAAAGTGGTATTGGTTACAATCCAAAGTTTTTAAAGAAGCAACACATTACCACTTTTGTAAAGGCTAAAGGAAGCAGAACCTCTCCTATATGTCACCATTGTGCTAGAAAGGGACATGTAAAAGAGACCTGCCCTTATAGAAGAAAGGATCCATATATTATTCGTAATACATTTCCTGTTCATTTGAGAAAAGAACGGATAACACAAGTTTGGGTTCCAAAAGGCACTATTTTACCAAATATGGTTTACCCCAACAATGGATCCAAATTTGCTTATTGGTCTAGCCACAAAGGTTGATGTTTGTTTTGCAGGAGATCACCAAGGTGAAAGAACACAAATGGATTATTGATAGTGGTTGCTCGAGGCATATGAGTGGGAAGAGTTCTCTCTTTCATAATCTAAAGGAGCAGTCCACGGGAACAATCACTCTTGGTGACAAAGGGAAATGTGACATTGTTGGTATTGGTAGTGTTGGAAGTGATTCCAGCCATAGTATTAAAAATGTCTATCCTGTTAATGGTTTAAAGTATAATCTGCTTAGCGTTTCTCAATTATGTGATAGTGGTAACAATGTCAGATTTAACAAGAAAAGATGTATAGTGTGCAGAGATGATACAGGTGAAGTTATTCTGACTGCATATCATTACAACAACATATACGCTGTAAATGCTGATCAAGTGGCACAAGGAAGCTTAACCTGTTTAAAGGCCTTGACGGACGATCCAAAGCTTTGGCACAGGAGACTCGGTCATGTGAGTCCACACACACTACAGAAGCTTGTGTCCAAAGGGCTTGTAAGAGGGCTACCTGAGATGGACTTCAAAGGTATTGACATGTGCAATGCTTGCACACGAGGTAAACAAACACGTAGCTCCTTCAAACCCAAAAAGGTTGTAAGTTCTTCTAGACCCCTTGAACTTTTACATATGGATTTATGTGGTCCTATGCGAGTCAAATCTCCAAATGGTAAAAAGTACATGCTAGTTGTTGTCGATGATTTTTCAAGATATACTTGGGTTGCATTTTTGAAAGAAAAATCAGAGGCCTTATTTGAGTTTTCAAAACTTTGTAAGGAGTTGCAAACTTTAAGAAATGAACCCATAGTGTCTATTCGGAGTGATCATGGTAGGGAGTTTGATCAACTTTAATTCGATTTGTTTTGTGCTAAATATGGCATCTCCCATAACTTTTCTGCTCCTAGGACACCTCAACAAAACGGGGTTGTGGAACGCAAGAACCGCACCTTAGAGGATATGGCCAGGACTATGCTTTTAGAAAATGCATTACCTAAAACCTATTGGGCTGAAGCTGTTAACACAGCTAATTACATTTTAAATCGTTGTCTTATTCGTTCCATCTTAAAGAAAACTCCTTAAGAACTTTTCAAAGGCCGCAAACCACTTATATCTTATTTTAAACCCTTTGGATGTACTTGTTTTGTTCATAACAATGGAAAAGATAACCTTGGGAAATTTGATGCGCGTAGTGATGAAGGTATATTTCTTGGCTATTCCACGAGTAGCAAAGCTTATAGAATCCTCAATAAAAGGACCCAGGTTGTTGAAGAAAGTATACATGTTATTTTTGATGAATGCAATGACGGTGCTTTGAGTGAAAGTGTTGTAGATATAGATCTTAATATCCATGAAGAGAACGAGGAAGGTGATGATGCTGCTACCATGAACACAGAGAAAAGGAACATGCAGGAACCGATTCTTAACACTGAAGAATTGGCCCAAGGCGTTGAAGATTCATCTAAAGCCCTTGGTGTCCAATCCAACAGTGTTGAGACGTCAGAAACTGTTGTAACTGAACCTAACAGGACCACGGAGTCAGATGTACCACAAATCAATCATGATGGTGTGACGAATCAAGGAGCTGAGACTAGCAAAAGGAAATTCAAATACTCCTCATCACACTCATTAAAGGATATCATTTCTGACCCTACTTCTAGTGTTCAAACTCGTTCTAAACTTAAAGATCTTTGTGCTTTTAACGCGTTTGTTTCTCTTATCGAGCCAAAGAAGGTAAATGAGGCACTTCAGGAGCCAGACTGGATTATAGCTATGCAAAGTGAACTTAAAGAATTTGAGAGGAACAAAGTCTGGACTGTGAAGCCTAGACCAAAGCATCAATCAGTCATTGGCACTCGATGGGTATTTCGAAACAAGCTGGATGAGAATGGTAAGGTTGTGAGGAACAAGGCAAGGATTGTTGCCCAAGGCTACAATCAAGAGGAAGGTATTGATTACGAGGAGACCTTTGCTCCCGTAGCCAGGCTTGAAGTCATTCGTATTTTATTAGCATTTGCATCTTTCATGAGCATAAAGTTATATCAAATAGATGTCAAGTGTGCTTTTCTTAATGGTTTCTTAGAGGAAGAAGTTTATGTTGCTCAACCCCCAGGTTTTGAAAGCTCAGAATTCCCCAATCATGTTTACAAACTTGACAAGGCGCTTTATGGTTTGAAACAAGCCCCAAGAGCTTGGTACGAGCGCTTGTCTAAATATCTTTTAGAAAATGATTTTAAAAGGGGGTTGATCGACAAAACACTCTTTATCAAGACCAAAGAAAAGGACATTTTGGTTATTCAAATTTATGTTGATGATATATTATTTGGTGCTACTAACACATCTTTGTGCAAGGAATTTTCTGACATCATGTGCAGTGAATTTGAGATGAGCTTAATGGGTGAACTCAACTTCTTTTTGGGGTTACAAGTTCATCAATCCAAGAAAGGGATCTTCGTCAACCAAAGCAAGTACACTAAGGATGTGAAGAAGTTCAAGATGGATCAATCCAAGGCAGTCAAGACTCCCATGAGCTCAACATTGTCTCTAGATCAAGACAAGACTGGAACAAGTGTAAATCAAAAGGAGTATCGAGGAATGATTGGATCTTTATTATATCTCACGGCTAGTAGACCTGACATCATGTTTAGTGTTTGCATGTGTGCTAGGTTTCAAGCTGATCCTAAAGAATCTCACCTCGTGGCTGTGAAGAGGATCTTTCGATATCTCAATGGCACTAAGGAACTTGGACTATGGTACCCAAAGCAAAAGGATTTCACGTTAATTGGATATTCTGATGCAGATTTTGCAGGCTACAAGGTGGATAGGAAGAGCACATCAGGATGTTGCCAATTCTTAGGAGCATCCTTGATCAGTTGGCACTCAAAGAAGCAAAATTCAGTTGCTCTATCCACTGCAGAAGCCGAATACATTGCAGCTGGAGCCTGTTGCTCCCAAATCCTTTGGATAGCTCAACAAATGAGAGATCTTGGCATCAACCTCAAAGGTATCCCAATTAATTGTGACAATACAAGTGCCATATCCATCACTAAGAATCCTGTTCAGCATTCAAGAACCAAGCATATTGATGTAAGGCATCATTTCATTAGAGATCATGTTGAAAAATGTGATGTGTCCATATCCTTTATTTCTACTGATTATCAATGGGCTGACATTTTTACTAAGCCTTTGGCAGAGGACAGGTTCACCTTCATTAGACGAGAGATTGGGATGCTTAACAAGGATGCACTTTCGTAGGGGGAGCTTTCCCTTTACGAAAGATAAACTCCACTCAGTGTCAAGACCTTTGAGAGTTATGTCAAGGTCTGCAAATTGAACAGTGGAGTACATATATCGGATCACACATTTTTGGTTAATATCTTCCTAGATATTTAATCAATTATTTTTATTATTTCAAAAATCCGTTTTTATCCTTGAACCGTTGGAGATATTCTATTTTGGAACAAAATCTTTTCAGTTATCTCCCTTCTATTTATTTGGATTATTTGAAATTTGAATTTGGAAGTTTTTAAATTGGCAAGTATCATTACCTCCCCCCATTGGAACTCTCAACCGTCCTATCAATCCGTCACCCTCTCTCTCTACTTAAACCAAATCCTGTACCCGATTACTCCACACCTCAGAAATTATCCAAACCCTTTCCACTTCTTCATCTTCAACCTCTCAATCACCTCTCAAGAAACCCTAACCGACTACTTCCATGGCACCCAAAACCAAGAAAGCTTTCACTCCCAAAATACTTGGCGCCACCCCCAAGGGACGCCAGGCCACTGCTACCTCTCTTACACCCGAACCTGTTACTCAAGCCATCATCCCAGCCATTGTCCAGAGCACCATTAAGGCGAGCACGGCCACGGCTCCCAAAGGCTCTCAGAAGCGCGCTGCTAAGAAACCCCTGAGTGCTAAACAAAAGGGGAAGAGAAAGATCTTGACTGAGGAAGAGGACGAGGAAGAGGAAGAAGACGACCTTGATGCCGCTCTGGAAAGAGATGCTGCCAGGGAAGCTGAGGAAGAGGCCTTGAGGCAGAAAAAGGCCGATGAGGAGGCCGAACTTGCTAAGAAAAAGGCCGAGGAAGAAGCTGAGCGGATTCGGAAGGAAGCCGAAGCCGAGGAGGTTCCATCCGAGGTGGAGCCTGAGGAAGAAGAAGAAGAAGAAGAGGAGCAAGAGGGATCTGGAGAGGACGAGGAACCAGAAGGAGATGACGCGGGGTCCGCTGAGGACTCGGGGTCCGAGGAAGAGGAGGAAGAATCTCCCTCTCCTTCTCCTCCTCCCCCGTCTCCGAAGAAGCGGAAAGCCCCTGTTCCTGTCAAGCCTCCATCCCCCAAGCGCACCAGGAAGGGCACTGTCAAGGGTCTTGTAGCGCCTGTCAAGAGAGCTGCTCCAACAGTTGCGCACAAAAAGAATGCAGACCCCCCGGCCTATATCCAGGTAAATCAATCCTTGCCCTCCTCTTGGTTTCAAGATGCTGAGACTGCTGGTAAGTGGGTAGACAAGTTTAGAACTCGTAAGATTAGTTGTTCTGATTTTTTAGATGTTGAGTTCTTTGAAGCTTTGAAGTTACCTTGCATTGAGCTCCTCAAAAAATCCCTAGCCTGGAACCTTCTTAACCTTGAGACTGTTTACTACCCCGAGCTTACCCAACTCTTCTACATTAACCTAAAAGCCAAGAACGACACTGATGGTTGGTCTTTGGAGTCTGTCGTCAAAGGGGTTAGAATCTCTCTCAACTCCAATGATTTTGCAGATTCCCTAGGCTTACCTACACCAATTCCACCTGCTGAAATCCACCCCTCAAAAGAAAATTGCATCATCCTAGCCCGAGCCAAATATCTCCTACCTGAAGCATCCAACATCACCTCAAAGCAACTCACCCACTCATCCCTAACCCTTGAGGCAAAAATTACATTTAACATCATTGTTAGATGCCTCCTACCCCGTCTTAACTCTGGCTCACTCCTTACCGACAATGCCATGGTCCTGCTCTACCGCATTCTCAATGGCCTTGATCCTGATCTGGCCAACACTATCCTTGGAACCATGGCTCATGCCAGAAAAGCCAGAAAAGGCTCTCCCCTCCCCTTTGCTACCCTTTTGACCCCTATCTTCAAAGCTTCTGGAATTGATGTCAAAAATGAAGAACAACTGCGTCATACGGGTAAGTTCGACTCTAAAGGCCTTGAAAAGATTGGCATCACTCGGTCTCCCCAAGGGACTTTGAGTCTTGCCACTCCTTCAAAAGCCTTTCCCACTGCTCCAGCTTTCGATGAACGCATGGACAACCTAGAGTTGGGCTTGGAGGAAGTTCGCCTGGATATTAAGGAGCTGCAGAAGGAGGTGATGACGACGATGAGCGGGATTTCAACGATGCTGGAAGGACTGTGGACGAGGCTCACTGATGATGCTCCGGACGACTAAGCCTAAACCTTAACCCACCCTATCCCACCCCTGAAAACTTGATACTTTGCTGCTTTGTTTGAAAACTTTTTCAAAACTTTTGGTGAATTTCTGGTGACTGTTTTTACCTCCGCCCTTTGTTGAAAGACAAAAAGGGGGAGATGATCATTAGACTTTGAAAACCTCTGCTTAAAGGTCTTGGAAGACCTTGGTTTTTGATTTATGGTTTTCGGTTGGATGTCTTCTTACTTTAAAATTATTTGATCCAACATTTGTCTAACCCTTGTAGGTACTTAGTCCGATTTTGCTTATGATATGTCTGTTTGACTAAGCTGCAGGGATGCACAGGTTTTGTCTTTCATCAAGGGGGAGATTGATAACTCCATCCCTTGATGAAAATCGGGATAGATGTTTCAAAGGCTTTGACAGGATGTTTTGTGTCAAAGGCCTTGGAGCATTAACAGTTGATGAAATACAAAACCTATCTTATTAATCGTATATTGTTTTATCTTATTATATACTTCCATTATATTTTATATATATGTATAACTAACCATTTCAGGAAGTATAATCAAGATTACATCCTTCCTTATACATGTCGAAGAAATCAGTTCAAAATAGATCATGGCGTTCAAAGTATCCATAAATAGAAGATTGAAGATCAAACTGATTCTAAAGGAGCCGTTGGAGATCTGGTGGTGAAGATCCTCACGCTCCATGCTCTTTTATAAAGGAAAGGAAGGAGAAGACAAAATACACAAGTGCTACACATGAGCTTTCATTCATTCAAGCGATCTGTCTTCCAAGTGTCTCTCTGCTAAGCGCTCAAGAGTTTGTTGTTTATTTCAAAGCCTTTGAGAGTCACTGTGAGCTTATATGATATATTTATTTCAAGTGTTACTCGAGAGTTTACAACTCGGGAAGTTGCACTAGGCTATTGATTTGCGAGAGTTAGAGGATTGTACTAGATAGCTGAGAGAGGTGGGACTCTTCTAGATTGGTCTAGGACTCCAAGGGAACGTGAGTTGACTAGATTGCAATTGTATAGGAGAGAGGCTTCTCGGTGAGCTATTAGGATCCTAAGCTAAGCATTCAATAAAGCCTTTGAATCCTAGGGTTGTGGAAGAACCCTAGGCGGGGATGTAGGCCAAGTTGCGCTGAACCTCGTAAACAATTACTCGTGTTCTGTATTTATTGCTTTACCTTATTTCCGCACTTGGTTCGAATTGTCTAACTCTGTGATTCAGGTTTATCTCAAAGGTTTTGGTACAAGCTCCAAAAGTCTTGAGACTTTCTGCGAAAAACGGGCATACTCTATTCAACCCCCCTTCTAGAGTATTTCTTATTACATTGTTTTTACATTATCGAACCTTCAGTTTGGAATGTGATCCACAAAAGTTGGGCTACTGGTCATTTAATCGCCAGGGACCCGGTCACCACTCTCGCTTAAGTGTTTAGTTTTTTTTTGTTTTTTTTTTGTTTTTTTTTTGTTCTTTGTTTTTGTTTTTTTTTACTTATTATTACGAGAATTCCGTTTAGCGCAAGGTAAAATTACCTTTTAGCGCATAATTGGTCGCAACGACCTATAATCAGTTGGTCGCAATGACCTAAAAGCGAGATTGTCGCAATGACTTTGAGTGGTTTTGATCGCTGCAGACATTTTTTAACTTTTCAAGGGGTGAGCCTTTTAGCCCGGTTTTAAGTAGACCCGTGATAAAAAGTCTCTCTCTCTCTCTCTCTCAAATTTGCAGTCTGCACTACGTACAGGAATAGGAGGAGAAGAGATTCTTCCTCCTCGGCAAGCCACCTCTTACTAAATCGATGATTAGTTGCCATTGTCTCGATGATTAGTTGCCATTGTCTCTACCACCACGACTTTTTCGCAATTTTGATCCAGGCAAAGTATTGCCTCTCTCTCTCTCGCGCCCGTGCCCTTGATCCCGTCGTTGAATCATTATTTCAACCACGTACAATAGCCGGTCGAAGTACAATTTCAATCCCATTCGAAGTATAACTACGATAGATTGGTTAATTAATCGCATAATGACCGATTCTAACCACAATAGCCTAAATTTCGAATCTAGATTTGGATTCAACAACAACAACAAAAAACCTAATTTCTAATTCAAGAAATTTGGCCAAATAAGAGATTTCAAGCAATATCAGCACTCGCACATTAATTTTAATTGAATACAACAACAAAAATAAAAACATAGGAAGTATCTGTGTTGTGGTGTACATGGGGTGTGCAATGGTGTGGGTGGGAGAAAGGGGTTGAAGGAGGCTCAACGTCTTGCCTTGAGAAATGAGAGGGAGGGGTAGGTTAGTAAATAACTTGATTATTAAGGTTAATTAATTTATGTTCTAAAAGGGAGTTTTACTTGTTCTAAAAAGCAATGGCCTTATTATTATTATTCGAAGGGGGCTTGGCCGGCAGACAGAGAAGTGGAGTACCATAACATACAACAATATATAACGATGCAAACGCACTAAAAAAAACGAAACCAAGCAAATTAATCTAAACCAAACTGGATGTCGAAGAAGATGACGGACGAAGCCAAGTCCCACTCTGAAGCAGAATCGTAGACCAACAATACATCAAGATCCGATCATCGTGTAGGCAGTGTGTTGAACAAAAATGCACGAATAATCGTACATCACATTTTATTTAATTTTTTTGAATTTGAGTTCGACCCCTTTTGGTTATCCTCTTCATTCGAAGTTGTATTGACACCAAGACTTGGGTGGTTTTGGTGAATTGGGCTGCACCCGAATTTTAACGAGTTGCCTACGTATCTCTTGGAAGAGAATCAAGCCTTACGTAGTTCAGAGTATTTGGAGTTTTGGAATTCGTGTTTGGTTTGGTTTGGATTTGGTTTTGTTTGGATAAATTTGGATTTGGTTTTGTTTGGATCAATTTGGATTTGTTTTTTTGTTTTCTTATATGCATTAGAGGATGCAGTTCAAACCCACCTTCTAGGAAGGGTAGCTCGAACAACACTCCGCCCGAGTAACCTGAGCCTACCTTCTCGGAAGGGTAACTCAAGTGACCCGCCTATCATTTGCATAGAAAATGGTTTGACTTTGAGGTGGAGTTGAATTTGAGATTTGACTTGTTTTGACTTAGAGGTCAATTTAGGGATTGAGGAATTTGATTTTTGGATGTGGCTAAACTCGACGAGCGAAAGCTTTGTATCGAGTTAGAGTAGACATTTTGGCTTTGATGAAAATTTGACATTTGCGACGACTAGGGTTGACAAATGAATTTGAGGAGATTTGATAGAACGTTTGGGTGTGACTGGACTCAGTGAGAATTTGATTTACACTGAGTTTCCTACGTATCCACTTATCTGGTGGAATCAAGTCATCGTTGTTCGGGACAAAAATAGATTTTGTATTTGGGTTTGATCATGGGATCATTTGAAGATGGTGATTGAACTCAATGGGCTTTGGCCTGACACCGAGTGTCTTATTTATCTCTTTAAAGAGAATCACATCACTTGCAGTTCTAAACGGACCAATTTGATTTGAATTTGGTGATTGAACCTCACGATATTTAGCTTTGTGTCGGGAATCAAATCTTGTATAGTTCTTCTGAGAACAAATTTAATTTGAGAGGGGATGGGCGACTGGATCCGATGTACATTTGAATTTTGACATCGGATTTCCTACGTAACGCATAAACGAGTATCAAGTCTTCACGTAGTTCTTTTGAGAACTAATTTGATTTGTTTTTTGTTTGATGATTGAACCAGATGAGCTTTAGCTTTATGTCCGGTGGCCTACGTATACGACAACTCGCAATCAAATCGGGCGTAGTTTCTTTTGAGAACAAGTGATTTAATATGACTGGACTTTGACCTCGTATTCATTTAAAAGTGAATTTAGAGGTTGACGACTGTACCCGATATTTATTTAGGATTTAATATCGGGTTACCTACGTAGCCGATAAGAGGCGTCAAGTCTTTACGTAGTTCTTTTTAGAACTTGAATTTGGAGAAATTTGATTTGACGTTTTTACTCCGTTTTCTTTTTCCTCGTTTAGAAGCCAATTTGAGATCGATCCACTGGAATAAATTGACAATGAAATTTTACGAGTTTAACTTTATGATTTTGTTAAACCCAATTTCTAATTTATGTCAATTATAATTTTTATATTTTAGTGGGTCAATTTCGTAATTAAACAAAATTGTTTCCAAAAAATGTTGAAACATATACAGTACGTGAATATGTATATGTTCAGGGCTCACCCATGTGCTCTCTTTGATTTCTTTTAGCCGAGCTCTGTTATCCCCATCTCCCCCCGCATCAGTACACCGCCAACAGCTGGTTCGTTCGGAGTGCAGACCTCGGAGGTGGTGGAGAACAAGCCGAAAAAGAGATCGGCAACCCTCGAAACAAAGTAAGGGGCTGGGATGCGGATACTCTCGGGCGAAGCTGATGGAATCGAAGGTCAGAGGAATCTCCCGAAAGGGCTTTCGACAGGGCGAAAATTATGAGCCTCTGCTGCTGGAAAAACAGATAGGTTCTCCTTCTTTCTTGTCCCATAATCTATCTTTAATTTGAGTTGATTTTGATGATTTTGGTTTCGGAGTTTGACTAGGGCTGAATTTGTTGATTTGCAATTTGGGGATTCTTTCTTTTGTTTGCGAAGTTCCCTCTAGTTTCATGCTCAATCTAATCTTTAAGCCGCCCTCGGTCTAAATTTCAGCTTCTCCTACAAATCCCCTTTGATTTAGCGTTTAGTCTTTACGCTCAACTGATTTTGTTTTTTCAAATTACGATTTTAGGGCTTTAATTTGTGCAATTTGGAACTTTTTGGTTTAGACGATCAAAAGAGGAGGCAGACCAGAAGTTTAGCGAGGACGCGAATGAAGAAACAGGAAGAATCCGACCAACGGTGAACCGTTAATGAGGTATGTCTGAGTCCTCTCATCCCTTCTCTTTTTTTTTTTTTTGTTGGCAAATTTCAGCCTCTAATCGGTTATTTGGAAGATCGCAACCCAAATTCTGGATTCCCCTTTTGCATCTTTTAGTTGGGTATTTGACTTTCATGGAGCCTTATTTGGGGCTTCTGAGCAGGCTATCAACATTAAGGGGGCGATTAGGGCTACAACAACAAAAGGGGCAGGAGGCTAGGGCTCGGAAGGCTAAAAGAAGGGTCGAATGGGACCTCTTGAGCAGTTGAAAGATCAGGTATATTCGGTTTTGATTTCAGGCCAATATACCCGCGCTTCAGCTTCTGATTGAATTTTTATCATGTCTGAATCTCTGTCATCACATGAACTTGTTTGCTTGCCTTGATTGACATAATTTGTTTAAGGTTGTGCTGGTTGGAGGATTAGAGTATTGAGGATTTTTTGCTTGTTGTTCTGTTTTGACCAAAACCACTCACATTTACATGAACTCTATTAGCACCCTTGACTTAGGCCAATCTCATCAGAAATTGCTTAATGCCTGTAACTTATGGTTTGTTGACTTGGCTGGTTAATTTGTTTTGCCAATACTTTTTCTGCAATTAGCTTCTTTCTCTCTCTTTTATTTGATTTGGGGGCTTTGCTAGCCAATTTGCACAGATTCAGAAAGTCTGCGTGAGTTTTGTGAGCTTTGCTGTTGTGTTTGTTTTCCTTGAAGCTTGTAGACTTAGCCTTGGAACGAGGCTTTATGTCTATGCAGAAACTTTGACAGAAATTCACCCTCGTTTAGGGTAAACCCTTGCATTAGAAAATTTTTGACTTGAGGATTTTGTCTTGTGTGAAACTGGACTAAGACAGCAGATCCGTTTGCTTTCTCTTTTCTTTTCTTTTCTTTTTTTTTAAATTCCAATTTCATCATATGGCTGTAGTGAATTTGCTTCCTTTTGGTTTGCCTTAACTGTTTGCAATTTGTATGCTTGAATTAGTTGGCTAGTTTAGGAAAATCCAGCAGCGTTTCGCCCTATTTTAGGGCGATTTGATGATTCTGAAACCCAGGCCACAAGCGAAAGCCAGTGACTTTGCAAGGGCGGGGTTTTGAGAATCGATTTCGGCAGCACCTTGACTTCGTTTGGGATGATTTGTTGACTCCGAAACCCAGGCCGCGAGCGAAAGCCAGTGGCTTTGCAAGGGCGGGGTTTCGTGGATTGATTTCGCCAGCACTCCGTCTTGGTTTGAGGGTATTTCCTGACTCTGAGACCCAGGCCACAAGCGAAAGCCAGGGACTTTGCAAGGGCAGGGTCTCGGGAGTCGACTGGAAACCCTTCCGCAGAGAGAGAGCAACCCTGCTCGCCCTCTTCTTCTTTTCTTCTTCCTGCTTTGTTTGCATGCTTTTCTTTTCTCTCTGCTGATGTGTTTGTGTGGCTTTTGAGGGGTGGCTTTTTCTTTCTTTCCCTCTGCCTTTTTTTTATGTGCAGCCGTGTATTTTTTCTGCTTCTTCTGTCATGAATTTCAGCCTAGGCCTTCTTCTTTTATAGGATAAAGAAGTAGGAGGATAGATCCCTACTTGCCTTATTTCCATGTGTGTAATATTGTTCTCTTTCCTTTTCCTTTGTAGAGAACATACAACTGCTTTTTTCTTTGCCTTTTAGGTGAAGATCTGGATTATCTTATTGCCCCTTTTTTCCACGTACAGTGGCCTATTAGGGATTAATTTCCAGCCTTTTATTTTATTTTATTTTATCTATTTTTATTTATGGGTGTTTTTGCTAAATAGCTTATTTTGAACCTTTAATTAGATAATTAGCACCCAAATTTATTTTATTAGGTAGACTAGCACCCTTCCCAATCGGTCAACGTTGACCGACTCTTTCGATTTTTTTTAACAAAATGATGCCACTTTTTTGATGCCATTTTTTCATAGTGTTTTGATGCCATTTTTCATAGTGTTTTGATGCCAAATTTTTAATTACATTTTTTTTCTTTAATGTGATGCCGCTTTTTAAAGTAGTGTTTTTTATGTTGTGTGATGCCACTTTTTTCAAACTTTGATGACATTTTTTGTTTACTGTGATGTCATGTGGACCATTGATGCCTTTTTTTACTATTGACTACTGATGACATTTTTTATGTCAATGTTTTGATGATATGTTTTTTTTTTACCATGATGCCATATTTGTTCAAAGTAGTATTTTGATGACATTTTTTTTACTGTGATGTCATGTGGACCATTGATGCCTTTTTTTTTTACTATTGACTACTGATGACACTTTTTTATGTCAATGTTTTGATCATATGTTTTTGAACCATGATGACATTTTTTCAAATTAGTATTTTGATGACATTGTTTTTCTTTAATGTGATGCAAGTTTTTCAAAGTAGTGTTTTGATACCATTTTTCTAATGTAATTATTTGATCTCACTTTTTTTAATCAAATCGGTTGATGCCACTTCATTGGTGCAATCGCTTGTGATGACATGTTTATTACATTTTTATTCATTGATAATATTGTAATTACACTTCATTTATCTCAATCATTTATGATGACATCTTTTGTTGATGACATTTTTATCACATTTTTTTATACAATTGATGATATAGGAGCATGAAATGTTATTTTTACATATTTTATTGACAAATTTTATACATTGATGACAATCGTAATTATTTCTGGTGACATTTTTATATAATTGATGAAAGAAAATCTTAAAACGTGAAATCGGTCGCTCCAAAGGCAAATAAAAGAGCTCCAAAGGCAACTAAAAAATGCAGCAACATCAGCATGTCTCAATTGAACTTAATCAACCGCAATAAACAAAGTTGTGGGCTGAATAAAAGAAAAATCAATTCATTGTAAAAACATGAAGCTAATCGAGATGATATTAATCCAGATTTGGAACATGTGATGAATTGATAGTTACACAAGCATACATCCAGATTCAGGTACAATAATCTCCGAAATTGGAGTCTGCATCGCCTTCTCCTGATCCTCCAAGCACCGATCGGTCGCCAAAAACGCCACGATGTCAAGAGGATTGAGAATGCCGATAAACCTCTGCTGCCGCATCTCGCTGCTCTCGATCACGTTACTCTTTGACAATTTTCGCTTCCAGACAGCGATTCCACTCTCAGTGCACTCCCCGATCGCTGAGAAACACAACTAACATTTCTCCACAAGCTAGGCAGGTGAATAATAATTTGAGGCCATGAACTAGCAGCCATCTAGGAGCAATGATCTCACAAAACCTCCAAAAACATCATTTAGTAGCGAAGAGAAAAGCGCAAGGGGCAAATGGATCTATCACGTGGCATAAGGCAAGACAGACACTTCATGAAAGCAAGATGCCATTTTTCTATCTAAAATGTATCATGCAGTTTAAGGTCTAAAGAGATATTATTGCATCAGACAACATAAAGGAATTAGAAACGTGAACCTGAACAGATCCAAGGATTTTACACCAGCACAGATGACATAACACAACAGTTAGTGTGTGGGTTTCATACTGAGTTAGTGCATAAGAAAACAAAGGATTTACTCACAGGTTTTTAACATGTTTCACGCAAATCATTGCATCATCAAGTAGATTAACATATAACAACCAGAAATAATCCTCAGTGTAAGTTTAGCCGTTGAATGTTTCATGATTCATCACATGCAAGTTTACTGGGTCAGATCAGAAGATCTTGCAAAAAGGAAATAATGACATAGATCAATTCCAAAATAAGCATGCCCAAGAGAGCCCTTACTAATGTAATCTTTAATCCCCATGGAGAACGAGCGAGGGAGTTGTCGTAAAAAGTGAAAACTGTTCAGTATGTTCAAGAACAAGGAATCAAAAAAGCCAATTAACCCCATAGATTAATATGCACTCGTGCAACATTGGGCAGCAACTTCTTAACCTACAAACTTTAATCCCTTTGGAGAACGAACGAGTTGTCGTAAAAAGTGAAAAACCTTCCGTATGTTCAAGAATAAGGAATCAAAAAAAGCCAATCAACCCCATAGATTCACAGAATATCTTTATGCAAAACCTTGAAGCATATGCCAAGTAGCTAGGTAAAGGCATACATTAGGTATCTGGAATCTGGAAAAATCATTGTCATTTTCAGCAAGATAAAAAGTTTATGCCTAGAGTGAAACTCAAGCTATCTCAAAAAGCAAAACCCATGAGCACACAAATACTACAGATGCCTTCCATGCACAGTCACTCAAACTTTTATACTGATTCAAGAACTCTTCCAACTGACTGAGATTCTCTCCTACCCAAGGAGTAAACAGAGGCAACTCCCAACACCAAGCATGAAAACCTTGTTGGTATACACATCCAGATACAAAGAAGGCAAACAAAGCTCATTGCTCAAAACAACCAAGCAAAAAGACTATAAAAGAGCTCATTGCAAAAAGCTTTAAAGCAAAATCTTTAGATATTCATCTTTTCCTCAAAGCGGGAACACAAAAGCCAAAGCAAATTCATCCAAATGCCTAAAGCCAATAAGAAACGGATCTTCTCCAACACGCTTAATCATGATCCTCTATTTCTCAGCCATTGAAAATCAAATTGCACAACCAGACGAAATAATAATGTAAGATAACTAAATGAAATAATAATGTACATATATAAGGAACTGCAATGAAATCATTGAATCTAAATGAATACTGAAGCATAAATAAATAAATAAATAGAAGAGCCATGTGAGTGCAGGAACTAGTACACAAGCTTCTTTTTATTATTATTTTTTATTTACTGAATTTCAAAGCTAATCTCTATAAATTATATCAAACTTGCATTCATTAAAAAAAGTATAGTTCAGAGTCCAGACACAAACTGAAAAGTCACAAACATATAATCACTTGCAAAAGGATTATACTTCCTTGCAAAAAGCACATTGTTTGCAGTGGAAGATGGACTCATTTTCTAGAAAGTTTAATAGTTAATATTGGCATACACCAGTAACATGGTGCCATGGTGGTGCAAGTTAGATAGTTCTTGCAAAATTAATGTCTAATGCAGGCTCTTGAATATCAGTAGGCACTTACTCAACAAGTACATTGACCTACCAATTCCCACTCAAAACGTCCAAAAAGAACAATCACCTCTAATTCTAATTCTAATATAGTTAAAATCAATCATATATGTTCAAGTTCCACAGGATGAGAACTGGGATGACTTGCAGATGAAAGTGATAGACAATTATTTAAAGCAATTTGCATCAAGAATTTCATATGATGAACATCAAAAATTGCAAACGCATCTCATCCAAAATCTGAAACTAAAGAATCAAAATTGCAACCCTTTGCCCCTTTCATATCTAATTGTCTCATAACCAGAATCTGACAGATCAAAGCCCGATGAATTTGAGTTTGAGCAAACATAATATTCAGGATCTGTTATCAGTTGGAATGTGCAAGATTGGACTCCATGAAAGGAGACCTCAATCACAGAAAAACAGAAATGGCGAGAGGAAGAAGAGTGTTTGTTATTCCAACTGACTTGATCTTTTTACATCAACATGAGGCCTTTATATATAGGCATTTGTATCTCAATTAACAAAAAGACTAAAACCAGGTTCAACAGGATCCCTAGCTAACCACAAGCATCAACCCTAAAATCTGCAAAATTTTCGAAAAGGAACGAGGACAAAAACAGTAAATCACCTGGAGAGGAGCGAGTCGCGAGTGGAATTCCAGAGATCAGCGTCGGTACCACCGACACACGTTCCTAATTTCTCCCTCCCTCCCTCTCTCTCTCTCTCTCTCTCTCTCTCTCTCTCTCTCTCTCGTTTCTGAAGTTCAAGCGTCCAATTATGTCTCTGCGGGCTAGGAAGCGGGACGAGGGGATGGCTCCTTCAAGCCCGACCGAGAGAGGGGAACACGAGAGATTGGGATGGCAGCAGAAGGTCTAATTTGGCCCTCAACGGCCGGTAGCAGAAGCTGCGAAAGTGAGGGCGAGAGAGCAGAAGAAGGGGAGCAGATCTGGACTCGCTCGTCCTCGATCGTCCTCCGGCGCCTCCACACCAGATCCGGCGCTCCCTCACCAGATCCGCCCTCCTTGGACACGTACCGCCCTCCCCTGCGCACCAACAGCCTCCTCCTTCCCCTTCACGGCCAAGATCCGCCATTACAGAGCCCTTCCCCTTCTACGAGTAGTGAATATAGAACTAGAGAGTAAAGCTGCTAAGGGGCTAAAAAATATTAACTGGGTGTTACAACGGCAAATTTAAAAAGTTAATATGCTATTAACCTAATTAGATTAGGAAAGGGTGATATTTCAGCAAATTTTCTCTTTATTTATTGCTGATTTATTTATTTTTCCAGCAATTAGATGAGCTATTTTAGCCTTCCTTTTGGACCCAAAATATAGAGTTGAGCCCATAGCATTTGTGTGAATTTGAGAATTTATGTGATTGCACAAATTAACACATATATTAGCTCTCTCATTTTTTTCATTTCGTGTATTTGACTTTTACGTAATTGGAATTGATCAATTATGCAGGCAAACAATTCATTTACGAGAGCTTAATCCAGGAAGACCAATTAGTCGCTTGCCAGATTTTGAGAAGCCCGCCACCCAAGTGACGGAATTTATGCTCTCAACAGTTTAACTACTTTTTTCCTTATTGTATGCTCAACTATTGTATTAAATTTGTATACTTTAATTCATGAGCTTGTAGTACGCTAAAACATTGTATTTGATACGTAACACATTCTACGCACTATTTACTTATTTGTATTTATTGTCACCCAATTTGTACTCGCATTTGATACATGGACTATCACATGAAACTTTCCATGAAAATAATCCCACGAGCGTATAATGTCACTTTTTAATAAAGGGTGAATTTTTACACCCAAACACAGTGAGGACAAAACTCTTGGGAAGCAGTCAACGCGAGTAGTGGAGACGCCATAATACATACTACCACAACTCCCCCTATCCCGACTCTGACAACCAGAACCAAATCCATGTAGAAGATTGTCAAGCTATGCCACTGCAGAGCCGCACATCGCTGTAAATAGCACCCAAAAACCCTATCGGGATTTAGCCAACCCTAACGAGATTTAGTAAACGCCCACAAGAGCGAGGTTTGGTACCCTTGTGAGATTTTAATCAATATATATTGTAGATCCTAAGACTTGGTGTGCAAGGCCAAACTTGAGCCTTGCATGCTAAGACGTTTCTGTACACCTTCCACACACGCTGGAATGAGCCCATCAATAGGGACGTCGGAGACACACCTCCATGGACACGACCGGAGCCAAGCCCGGGCAAGGAAGGCGACATGGACCCGGCCAACCATGAAGATAATGGGAAGAAGGATGAAGCCGATATGACACTGATGGAGGCCGTCGAGTGCCGTCGAATTGAAACAAGCCATGGTAAGGAAAATCACAGACCACAAAGGAAGGAGAAGAGGATGAATAGGGGAGATCGAAGGGAGAACCCCAAAAGCCCCAAAAATAAATCCCACCCCGAATAGACAAAGGGGAGTTCAAAAGCCCTAAATAGAAGGAGGGTTAGGGAAGGAATGAATATGAAGGCCCAAAGATGATGTCGGAGAAGCAGCATCCACCGGATAAACACGGAACCGGAGCCGGATATGGGTATCACCCTCACCGAAAACGAAAAGTGGTCGGGAGAAGATTAGGGTTCAAAATCGGGGTTAGTGCGACAGAGCCAGGGTACTCAGCCGAAGTTGATTTGGGCTAAACTACAGAGAGGAGATGATACTTTGGCTTCTGAAATTAGGAAGGGTTGTTCACCCATAAATGAAAATAGAGATGGGTCGAGACCACAAAATAATACATAAAATAAACAATTGAGCTGCATTTTATCCATGAGGAAAAAACTGGCCTCGCGCCCCAATCGGGATAGCCTAGTGGTGGGGAGCAAGGGGGGAGTCAAGAGGTCTAGTGTTCGATCGCTACCTCCGCCCTTTTCATTGAGTGAAAATCCAAGGTTTGCCTTGCTCCCTACTAATCGGTCGAGCTGGTCGGCGCAAGCCAATTACCTAGTGCGTGGATCTTGTCGGTCGAGTCACGTGTCCGGAGTTTTCCACCTAAGGTGAGTTCCTCGTCATCAATATAAAAACAAACTCGCCGGCCTCCTTGTCTTTAACCAACATGAACGAGACATAACGGAAATTTTATAATTTTTTTTGGCACAAGAAAATCAACTCAATCAATTAAATCAACTTCCAAAACAGAGTCTAAACTTGCAGGAAAATACAGAATTGAGCTAGACAAAATAGGCTCATGCGGTCTTAACTGGGCAAGGGTATGAGCCACCCTATTACCCGGTCTTCGAACATATTGCCAGCTCCACGCCGTCACACCTTTCGTTAGGCCTCGAATCCCCTTGATCATGTTCCCCATCTCCCTGATAGGAGCCACACCTTTGTGGATTTTAGACATCAGCGAGAGACAATCGCTTTCCACCACCACTCGGTCGAAGTTGCGGAATATGCACTCGCGAGCATCCCACAAAATTGCCTCCGCTTCCACCAGTTCCACGTCCGACGAGCTTGGACCTTCTGGGCACCTCCAAGAATGAGCCTACCCCCTACGTCGAGCACCACAAGTCCAATCCCGCACCCTCCTCCCGTGTCCACCGCTACATCACAATTGGCCTTCAGATATCCCGTTGGTGGTTTCCGCCACTTCACCGCCTCCCCCGCCCGACCATTGTTGACACTAGTGACGCTCTTAACTTTGCAGGCACGATCGAACACTTCTAGCCCTATCAAGGCATCCTCCACCACCCTACTCGGCAACATTCTAATCCCCTCAAATATAAGCTTATTTCTCCCTTTCCATATTCCACTCAGAATCACCAACCACCTCCTAATGTTCTTCACGAACAGTCTAATAAGAGCCCATTCCACTGCCTCTAGAACCGAGCCTTTGTAAGGTCGACTTACTCTTCTCTCCGGATCGACCAACTGCATATTGAGCACTATCTCCGCATCACACGGCTAGAGAACTTGGTTCACTTTATTGACATCCCAACACACAGGGACCAATCTATAAGGTTGATTACCCTGAGTCCTACCTCCCCCTCTCGAGCCTTTGTAATCACGGCAAAGCTATGTGGTCTAAGGATCCATCTGTCATCCCAAATGTTAATGTTATCACCGTTCTCAACACTCCAAACTAGCCCCGCTTTGATAACCTCCCTCCCCTTTATAATACTCCTCCAACTATGAATCGGTTTGTAACACACGCTTGCCTCGAGAAAAGACGATCGAGGGAAATACTTCGCTTTGAGCATACGGGCCAAGAGCGACGATGGGTCTTGAAGAATCCTCCACCCTTGCTTTGCTAGGATAGCAAGGTTAAAAGCCTTGAGATCACGGAACCCCAAACAACCCTTCTCCTTAGGCTTACACATCCTTTTTCATCCCATCCAATGGATTTTTCTTTTATCTTCCCCATCTCCCCACAAAAAATTGCATATGAGTTGCTCTATTTCTCTACACAACTCTCCTGGAATGAGAAAACATGACATGGTATATATTGGAATAGTCTGCACCAACGACTTCAAAAGAAATTCCTTTCCACTCCGCGATAGAGTTTTCTCCTTCCAACCCTTAAGCTTCTTCCGACTCTCTCTCTCTCATCTGGCTAAAAATCGCTTTCTTAGAGGACCAATCATCGTCGGCAGCCCCAAAAACTTTTCATGCTTCTCAACTTCCCTAATGTTGAGAATCTGCTGAATCTCATATAGTCTCATCTCATCTACATTCCTGCTGAAAGTAAGTTCCAATTTTGCGAAGTTCACTTGTTGGCCTAATGCTGCTCCATATTTCTGGAGGATATCTACAATCTCACTGCTCTGTTCACAAGTAGCATCCGCAAAAAACCACACTATCATCAGCGAAGAAAATGTGAGAGATCTTGGGAGCTCCCCTAGCAATGGAGATGCCTCAGATCCCGCCCTCCTACTCACTCTGTCTCAGTAAACTCGACAGCCTCTCAACACAAATCAGGAAGAGGAAAAGGGATAACGGATCCCCTTGCCTTAGTCCCTTCTCTGGTATGAACTTTAGGGACGACAAGCCATCAAACAGAACCGTGAGAAAGAAACGGATCTTACACACCACATCACCAAGTCAACCCATCGCTCAACAAAGCCCAACCTTATCATGCAATGCTCCAAGAAGCCCCACTATACTCTATCGAATGCCTTAGCCATGTTGAGCTTCAGTGCCATGTGACCTTTCTTACCCTTCCGCTTCTCCTTCGTATGATGAAAGATTTCAAATGCATCCAGAACATTGTCTAGGATAAGTTTGCCTAGAACAAAAGCACTCTGACTCGGAGACACCAGCTTCCCCAAACACCCCTTTAACATGTTGACAAGCACTTTAGACACCAGTTTGTATAACACATTACGCAAACTAATGGGTTGTAAATCTATCATGCGACACGGGTCAACGACTTCTGATAATGCATATTTAGATAGGCATTATAGAGTAGTTTTAGATAGGCATTTCTCTTCCGACTTCTGATAATGCATATTTAGATAGGCATTATAGAGTAGTTTTAGTTATGTTTTATGGTTGTTTGGTTAGGTTTTAGAGTTAATTTCCTATTTTGCTCTTTTGGTTGGAATGTTCGGAAACTACGCCGTTTCGATTGTTTTATATAGGTTCGTAGTTTCGGCTTGTGGCTAGCTTGCAAAAGTCGTATTGGAGTGAAGAAGAAGATAGAAGAAATCAAGGAAAGCAAAGGCCAAGAGAAGCAAGAGCAAGAGCAAGAGCACACGTTCTGTCCAAAGTCGTGGCCGCGAGTGAAGTTGTCGCGACCGCGAGTGATGCCGTCGCAGCCGCGAGTGAAGCCGTCGCGGTCGCGAGATCCCCGTTTCAACCGTGAAGGTTTGACAGCGAGAAGAACACATGAAGATCATAAGTCGTGCGCGATCGCAAGTGTCCAAGTCTCCGCCGCGAGATTCATCAGTACGCTGCGGAGATATTGCCCGCGAAAGGTTTGCCGAAACCTGTGTGTCGCGGCCGCGAGTTCCTAGTCGTGGCTGCAAGATCATCTAGAGAACATCAGTTCGAGATCCAAATTCTATCTTTTCGGTGGAAGATTCAATCCAATCTTTTGAAGACTTAATCCTTATGGTTTAAGGAAGATATTCTTAGACTTATTTAGTATTATTTTTAGTTTTAATAATTTTAGGATATTTTGTATTATTTTAGGATTATTTCCGCATTATCTTTAAGGAAAGTATCTATGTTTTCAGGGTCACTTCTTTCCTATCAAGAAGAGCCACGAAATTAGATTAGAAAGACCCTTGGAGACGTTTTTCTCAGACTTGGAACGATATTTCGCAGTAGTTCAATCAACCATTCAAGTTTTCTTATTTTCCATCAATTCGAAGGAGATTTAGGTACGCTATGAGTGGCTAAGTTCGTTATTTGTTTCACCTGTGTTTCGGAAACTTGGTTGGTGGTTTGTGAGGCTTAAACTTAGTTGTTTCCTACTGTTCTTTTGATTTTTCTTGAGCATATTGTCGATATTGTTGTGACTGGCCATCATAATAGTGTCTTGCTAAGTTTTTGTTCTTTCGTCATTGAATGAATTCCGTAGTAGCATGCTTAGGATTGTGAGAACCTTCGTTTGATCATGACTAAGTAGAGATTTCAACATATGTCTTAAACATCGGTTACCTTGTTTACTTGGTGTTATTCATATGCCTAGATTCTTAGGAATTTATGCTGCCTTTATGTTAAATCTTTGTCCGTGCTTAGGTTGCATAATGGTGTAAGGGGTTAATTTTTCTCTTTGCACGTTAATCTATCCAAACTAAGATGGGAAGAATGAAAGTTAAAGGAATCAAACAGCTTGAGTTTATGTCTAGGACCAATTAAGCTAACCAATGTCGATGAATGCGCTGGTGGAACTATTTTCTCCATTGATTTCTTGCCAAAACCATCATTCTTATGCCTTGTTACTTAAATTTCAATCTTGATCTTTTAGTTCTATTTCCCATATTTCTTTGTTTATTTCCCACCTTTTAAGTGAGGGCATTTAGATTGATTCTTAGATTTCCATGTGGGTTCGACCCTGCACTTATCGCTATACTTAGTTATTTGTGTGGTAATTCTTTTGGGCGAGGTTTACACATGCTATACTTAGTTATTTAAGTGAAGTAGCATTTAGATTGATTCTTAGATTTCCCCCGGGAAATCTATTGATTCATTGTCTAATCGTTACTTTTCTTTGGTGTGAACCACTGTATGGTTCACACCCGTGTTACCGACTCATCTCTTTTGTGTTTTGATCCAGAAATTGAATGTACTCTTTCTAAGTTGTGAAGAGATCACTCTTCCAACTCGGAAAGCGCAGAAGAGATGGCTGAGAATGCTATTAACCTGAATGGCAACAATCAAGTGTTGAATGAGAATAACAACAACAATCAAATTCTGAATGAGAATAACCGGAACAACAACAATCAAGTTCTGAATGACGATGTTTCTTATCCAAGGAGGACTTTGCAAGAGATTAGGGAGCCGAATCTGAATGTTCAACCGTTGGCTATTGTACTTGATGTGCGCCTAAATTGCCATGTTTTACCCTTACTTTTACATCGATTTCTAAATACATTTCATACAATTGGGTTAGAATAGTACATAATATGTGTAGTTTATGTTTATTTGCAATATATGAAGGTCTACACAAGTTTTTGTTGTATTTTACAGAAATACGACGCACTTTGGAGCTTAAAGGAAAGTCATGAATAAGCTAAGGATGGTGCAGCCGGAGAAAAGGCCATTTTTCGACATTCAACATTCTGAAGCAAGCTTTGATGTCGTCTTGAAAGTTGTATCCCTCTAGAAGAGCTTTCCAACGCATGCTTATATGCGTCAATCAGACGAACGAGGACTCGGGAAAGTGCGTTTCAAGAACGGAGAAGAATGCTGAAAGCGGACAGAACTAGTCGACGTCGACCAAACTGGTCGACGTCGAGTAACTTTTTGGTCGACTTGCCTCCCAGAGGTCGAGAACGAGCACCAGACCACTCAAGAGCACAATTATAGTCGACGTCGAGGAGTATTGGTCGACGTCGAGTACACTCGACGAGTCCAGAACCTGCTCGAGCTCGAGTGCAACCCTGGAGGAAAAATCCTACTCGACGTCGAGGAGTTTGGTTGACGTCGAGGACAATCCAGAAGCATGTCGAGTCCGAGATCGAGTTGTGTCTGATAAGATAGAGTTACTTGCAAGCCAAGAGATGTGGAATTATATCCATTCAAGAGAAGATCTATCAAGATGAAAAGGATTTATCCACTTTATATATAGTTTCCTTATAGATTTATTTCCTTTATCAATTATGTTTTATCTTATCCTTTTAGATAGCAAGTTTTTAGATATAGATAGATGTTCCTTCCAAGATTAGCTTTGATTGGAGCCTATAAATAAGGCCCTAGGGGGCTGATTTTCATTCATTCAAGCCAAGTCGTCTTTGGGCGCAAGGAGGGAGGCGAGAGAGAGAGAGAGAGAGAGAGAGAGAGAGAGAGAGAGAGAGAGAGAGAGAGAGAGAGTGAGAGAGTGTGTGTGTGTGTGTGTGTGAGAGAGAGAGAGAGAGAGAGAGAGAGAGAGAGAGGACGTAAGGAGGAGGAGGAACGTTTGGAAGGTTTTGTAAGTCTTAGATTTAGTTTAATGTTAAAGCTATTTTCTTTCATCATGTTTGCTTTCTAATTTTCTTCTTCTAGGGTCGGGGTGAGCCCGATGATAGCCATGCACACTTGAGGTAAAGTTTTGATATTTATTATGTTTTGATCATCCACTGCCTTTTATATGTTTATTGCCTACTCGAAAGAATAGAGATTCATGTTACCAACTTGAATTATAAACATAAAATTGGTAGATAGAATTAGGGTTACTTGAAAGGGTTATCTAATTGTTGGAAAAGGCGAAAGCTTGTTCCTTTGATGTGATTACATAACTATTCTATCTTATCTTTTGTGTGTTTGATTATCGTTGCGGTGATCCCTTACCTTGGAAGTTTGCACCTTTATTACTTTATTTCTTTATTTACATTCTGCAGAGATTTTACCCGACACCAACCATCATTCCCTACCATCCCTCGACTTCGACCCATTCTTCTCGACATCGACAGCACCCCTCATCACTTTTTCCCACTATCCCTGCCCCTAAACACACTAAACCTAGAACCGCTGACTTTTCTCTTGAGGACGAACCTGACTCCCCTATACTATAGCGGGGGTCTTGACTATAAATATATTTGGTCGAGGAATCCTCTCGTCAAATTGGTGCCGTTCTCGGGGAGATATCAATCGCGCTTAGCTTATTTGTGTTTAAGGTTTAGGATAACCCATCCCTTTTTCTTGTTACTCTCACATACCCTACCACCACCCGCCTCATGTTAGGAGGAAAATCAAGTATGAAATATATATCTCAAATTCTACTCCCTGTTCTCCGCAAATTAATTTCATGACGTCCTCTCGTTGTAGTATAGTGGTAAGTATTCCCTCCTGTCACGCGGGTGACCCGGGTTTGATCCCTGTTGTGTGCTGAATCTGCCATGTTTTACAATAACTTTTATATCGTTTTCTGCATACATTGCATGCATTTGGGTTAGAATAATACATAATTTGTGTAGTTTATGTTTATTTGCAATATATGGAGGTCTACACAAGTTTTTGTTATATTTCGCAGAAATCGGACGCACTTTGGAGCTTAAAGGAAACTCATGGAGAAGCTAAGAATGGTGCAGCTGGAGAAAAGGCCATTTTTCAACATTCTTCATTCTGAATCAAGCTTTGATGTCTTCATGAGAGTTGTAGCCCTCAAAAAGAGCTTTCGAACGCATGGTCATATGCGTTAATCCGACAAACGAGGACTCGGGAAAGTGCGTTTTAAGAACAGAGCAGAAAGCCGGAGCCCAACTTTACTCGATCTCGACAAAAGTTGCCCGAGCACACCTGGTCGAGCAGAGCATGGTCGAGAAGATGAGAGCCAGATCAACCCGACTCTGAAGCCTTACTCGATCTCGAGTAAACTAGTCGAGATCGACCAACCCCTGATGCCATGTCCGGAGTCGAGGATCTGTGCCAAGTCGAGAAGCCGAGGACTGAAGACGCCGAGCATCACTCTTACTCGATCTCGAGGAACTTCCTCAATCTCGACAACCCAGCAGCACCTGACCGAGCCGGATGGAGCAACAACTACCCGAGACGCCCAATCGAGCCATAGTCGACGACCACGTTACTCGATCTCGAGGAGCCGTGTCCCGGAGCCTCGTTACACGGTTTGCTGTCCTACGCGGTTTGGGAATCCTTGGAGCCGAAGGAATCCGACTTTGGCCGAGATCTATCAACATCTATCAAGACCTATCAACACATGGAAGATTTACCTATTTTAGATATAATTTCCTATTTCGATTTAATTCCTTTATTGCATTTATTTATCTTTAAGCCTTTAGATAATTAGATATAGATTTAGATATAGTTTTCTTTCCTAATTACAGAGGGAATGAAGGCTATTAATAAAGCCCTAGGGGGCTGATTTTCAGGAATTCAAGTCAAGTCGTCTTAGGGTGCAAGGAGAAAGGAGAGAGAGAGAGAGAGAGAGAGAGAGAGAGAGAGAGAGAGAGAGAGAGGAGGCGAGAGAGGAGAGAGAGAGGTGGAACGTTTGGAAGGTTTTGTAAGTTTTAGTTTATTTTATGTTAAAGTTAATTTCTTTTATTATGGTTTGTTTCTAATTTCCTTCTTCTAGGGTTGGGGTGATCCCAATATAGATATGTGTGTTTGATTTATAAATTTATGAATTTGTATGTTTTTATCATCATCTACCTATGTGCTTAATCCTTTGCGAGAGTTGAGGAAATTCCTTATTCATGATATTGAAGCGAAAGTGATCTTATTATGAATTGGAAAGTAATTAGGGTTTATTTGCGAGAGCCAACTAATCTTAATTAAGAAATGGTAGAAACAAATTAGGTTTTTATGCGAGAGCCTCTATCACCTAAATTGTTGGAATTTGCGAAAGTCGATTCTTTGATATAAAGCATGCATCTTTATGTGATTTATAATCTGCACATATGTTTATTGTTGTGGTGATCCCTAACCCTGGAAGTTTGCATCTTTATTTGTTTTATTTTATTATTTTTATTCGGCACATATTCTACTCGATATCAAACCACCATTCTTCACATGATGTCCCCGGATGAATGGGTGAAGCCATGGAGCGTTCACTCGGGGAGGTTTAAGCTTCTTCACATGATGTCCCCGGATGACATCCCACGCTTCCCACCACCGGAGGAACCACCAGATCCACCTATACCTCCGGAAAAAGATGAGCCAGGCTAATGCTTAATGAAGAAGTCGGCCTAGCGACTATAAAATCTAGAGTTTGTAAATAAACTTTATTTTTGGGACTTATGGACATTGTTGCTTTTTGTTTGTTTTTTGAACTTTTAGTTTTTCTATTTTTGGTATTTTTCTTCTACATTTTTTCACGTCCATGGGGATAGAAGCAAGCTAAATCGGACTCGGCCCATGCATTTACACTCGATTTTGAAGTCCTGCACACCGGCCTATCTAGTGAGTTTCTTTCTTTACCCTTATTTTTTATACAGTGAGGACACTGTAATGCTTAAATATGGGGTGGGGGAAGGGCTTACTTTGTGCATATTTATTTAACATATTGTGTGCATGTTTAAAGATTATTTCATGAATTGCTTATACATGACTATTTTGGAATTCATTATTGATTTATTTGCTTATATGCATGTTTTCCAAAATTTGAAAAAAATGACCCCCATTGAAATTTCGATTAATGTCATGGAAGCTTTATATTGAACTCGACGATGCAAAATTAGATTCATTAGAGATATAACATGAAATTTCCTAATAAAGGGAAGTCACAATGAAGCGCATTATTTATTGAAAACCATGAAAGGAGGTAAAATTTGAAATTGCTTTTGACATGTTGCATGATAAGAGGATGGAGGACTTTAGATTTCCATATAATGCTCATATTGTTATATCCCAGCCTTACCTATGCTTATGCATCACAAAAGCCATATTATGCATTATTTCATATTTTGCTCCACATGTTCCAAAATATTGCCCATTCTTTACCTTATTTCCTATCCGAGGATTATGTTGAGAATGATGTTACACTATGGAGATGTTATATGGTGTTTGTGTTGTTATTATCATTATTGGAGTTTGGAAGGAAATTGTTTGAAAAATATGGAAAATTTAATGAGTGAGAAAAAATCCAATCACCTCAGGAGATAAAGGTAGATTGACCCTGCTTGCTAACATAATAGTTTGGCGAGATGGGACACATTGTGAGGAGTTCAAAGCACTAAGTATCCGGGGCCATTCATGACACCCATGTTTGCGACTCGCGAGAAGGAAGTGCTGAGGTTAGAGAGGTAAAAGCATTATTATTGAGAAAAGCAATATGAAAGGTGATGAATCTTATGGAAAAGAAGTGTGGTATGAAAAGTTTGGAAATACTCCATTTCCCCGGATTATTAGAACCACATTGCCCAAAAATTGCACACCTTTAGCCTTTTACCAATCTACTCCTTATTGAGCCTAAATTAAAGTCCTCTTGATTATTAATGCTTTGTCACATGAATTGTTTTTGCATAACCCTCCTTTTGTGAGTAGATGTTGCTTTTGTATTGCACATGCATGAATTTGTGACACTAGTACCTTTTCAAGGATGGTAATTGATTGCAGGGTTATATGGCAATGAATCTAAGATGTTGAGAGTTTTGATTTCTTCCCTTGAATGACAAATAAAAGTATTGCTTGAGGACAAGTAAACTTAAGTATGGGGTGTTTGTTGTGAGCTGAATTTGCCATGTTTTACAGTAACTTTTATATCGTTTTCTGCATACATTGCATGCATTTGGGTTAGAATAATACATAATTTGTGTAGTTTATGTTTATTTTCAATATATGGAGGTCTACACAAGTTTTTGTTATATTTCGCAGAAATCGGACGCACTTTGGAGCTTAAAGGAAACTCATGGAGAAGCTAAGAATGGCGCAGCTGGAGAAAAGGCCATTTTTCACCATTCTTCGTTCTGAATCAAGCTTTGATGTCTTCATAAGAGTTGTAGCCCTCGAAAAGATCTTTCCAACGCATGGTCATATGCGCCAATTCGACAAACGAGGACTCGGGAAAGTGCGTTTTAAGAACAGAGCAGAAAGCCGGAGCCCAACTTTACTCGATCTCGAGTTCACTTACTCGATCTCGACAAAAGTTGCCCGAGCACACCTGGTCGAGCAGAGCATGGTCGAGAAGATGAGAGCCAGATCAACCCGACTCTGGAGCCTTACTCGATCTCGAGTAAACTAGTCGAGATCGACCAACCCCTGATGCCATGTCCGGAGTCGAGGAGCTGTGCCAAGTCAAGAAGCCGAGGACTAAAGACGCCGAGCATCACTCTTACTCGATCTCGAGGAACTTCCTCGATCTCGACAGCCCAGTAGCACCTGACCGAGCCGAATCGAGCAACAACTACCCGAGATGCCCAGCCGAGCCATAGTCGACGACCACGTTACTCGATCTCGAGTAGGCCTACTCGATCTCGAGGAGCCGTGTCCCAGAGCCGCGTTACACGGTTTGCTGTCCTATGCGGTTTGGTAATCCTTGGAGCCGAAGGAATCCGAGTTTGGCCGAGATCTATCAACATCTATCAAGACCTATCAACACATGGAAGATTTACCTATGTTAGATATAATTTCCTATTTTGATTTAATTCCTTTATTGCATTTATTTATCTTTAAGCCTTTAGATAATTAGATATAGATTTAGATATAGTTTTCTTTCCTAATTAGAGAGGGAATGAAGGCTATAAATAATACCCTAGGGGCTGATTTTCAGGAATTCAAGTCAAGTCGTCTTAGGGCGCAAGGAGAAAGGAGAGAGAGAGAGAGGGAGAGGAGGCGAGAGAGGAGAGAGAGAGGAGGCGAGAGAGGAGGAACGTTTGGAAGGTTTTGTAAGTTTTAGTTTATTTTATGTTAAAGTTAATTTCTTTTATTATGGTTTGTTTCTAATTTCCTTCTTCTAGGGTTGGGGTGATCCCAACATAGATATGTGTGTTTGATTTATAAATTTATGAATTTGTATGTCTTTATCATCATCTACCTATGTGCTTAATCCTTTACGAGAGTTGAGGAAATTCCTTATTCATGATATTGAAGCGAAAGTGATCTTATTATGAATTGGATAGTAATTAGGGTTTATTTGCGAGAGCCGACTAATCTTAATTAAGAAAAGGTAAAAACAAATTAGGTTTTTATACGAGAGCCTCTATCACCTAAATTGTTGGAATTTGTGAAAGTCGATTATTTGATATAAAGCATGCATCTTTATGTGATTTATGATCTGCACATATGTTTATTGTTGTGGTGATCTCTAAACTTGGAAGTTTGCATCTTTATTTGTTTTATTTTATTATTTTTATTCGGCACATATTCTACTCGATATCAAACCACCATTCTCTCTCCATCCCTCGACATCGACCCCTCTATTCTTTGTCGACAGCCACCCTCATCATCTTTTCCCGCGATCCCTGAACCATAAAACACACTAAACCTAGAACCGTTGACTTCTCTCCCGAGGACGAACCTGACTCCACTATCCTATAGTGGGGTCTTGACTACAAATTTATTTGGTCGAGAAACCCTCTCGTCAATCCCTGGCAACGGCGCCAAATTTGTTAGCAGGAAAATCATGTATGAAATATATATCTCAAATTCGACTCCCTGTTCTCCGCAAATTAATTACAAGACTTCCTCCCGTTGTAGTAGAAGGTAGTCAGGATTGATCCACGAGGAAGTGTGTTAGCGCCCGCCTTTTTCAGTTCCAAAATCCTCTCGAATTCGACCAGAAGAGTCCTCGACGTCGACCACACAGTCGATCAGAAATTGTAACAGAAGAAAACAGAAACGCAAACGAAGCAAAAACAAGCAAGTCGAGTAACACAGTGTACTCGACGTCGACTAGACCTACTCGACGTTGAGTAGAATTCAGGCAATGTCGAGTGATTTGCAGTAAAAAAATGTGACCTTTGCAATGACAGAAAGAAAACAGAAGCAACACGAAAATTGTGGAAAAATCAATAAACTAAAAGACTTCCAGAATCATGGTTTCATCACCACAACGATAACCATGCAAAATAACACATAAAGGCAAGAAAGATCATGTTTTTTATCAAATAACTTTAGTTATTAACAAATAGGAAGATAGAGGCTTTCGCATAAACCCTAATTGTTACTAACCCTTTTTCACATGATTAATCCAAGTTGTATTAAGATCACTTTCGCTTCAATAACACAAACAAGGATCACCTTCAACTTTCGCAAAAGAATTATGCTTGTAGGGATAGAAGACAAATTTGCATTCAAAGATTTTACCTTTACCGCATCACCTCACATGGCTACCGTCGGGCTCACCCCGACCCTAGAAGTTGGGTGACTACTCGCTCTTCATCATCAAGAAAGACATCAATAATAAAAGGAAACTAAATTGCATTAAATAAAATAAAAGAAACCTTACAACCAATGGAAGTCAAATCGTCTCTCAACTCTCTTTCTCCTCGTCGCTTTAAGCTCTCTCTCTCTCTCTCTCTCTCTCTCTCTCTATCTATCTATTTATCTATCTATCTATGCTATGAATTGTGTATGAAATTGATTGAATAAAACTCAGCCCCAAAGGCCTTATTTATAGTGCTCAAACCCCACTATGCAAGGAAAGAACAATTCTATCTATATCTAAAACTATCTATCTATAATACTAAGATAAAACTTGGAAATAAAAGAAATATATTTAAAACGAAACTAGGACTATTATGGATAAATCCTTCTTGACTTGATAGATCTTGATGTGGATGGATAGAATTCCACATATCTTCTCTTGCAAGCAATTCTAACTTCAGCACTTGATTCCGAAGTTCGGCACACCTGTCTAGTGAGTTTCTTTCTTTAACCCTTGTTTTTTTACAAAGTGAGGACATTGTGATGTTTAAGTATGGGGTGGGGGAAGAGCTTACTTTATGCATATTTAACTTTATTTGACATTATGTGTGCATACTTTTAAGTTTATTTCTTGAATTGCTTAGATATGGCTACTTTGGATTTCATATTTTATTTATGTGCTCATATGAATGTTTTCCAAAGTTTATTTTTATCACCCCATTGAAATTTTTTTATTAGTGTCATGGAAGTTATATTGAACTCGACGATGCAAAATTGGATTCACTAGAGATATAACATGAAATTGCCTTGTAAAGGGAAGTCACAATGAAGTGCATATTTTTATAAAAACCATGAATGGAGGTAAAATTTGAAAGTGCTTTTGACATGTTGCATGATAAGAGGATGGAGGACTTTATATTTTCCATATAATTCTCATATGTTGATATTCCTAGCCATATCTATGCTTATGCATCACAAAAGATATATTGAGCCTTATTTCATATTTTGCTCCACATGATCTAAATATTGCCCATTTTCTACCTTATTCCATTCGGGAATTGTGTTAAGAATGGAAGTTACATTATGGAGATTACTATATGGTTGTTGTGTTGTTGTTATTATCATTATTGGAGTTTGGCAGTAAATTGATATTTTATGGAAAATTTAATGAGTGAAAGAAAATCCGGTCACCTCAAAAGATAAAGGTAGATCGACCCTGCTCGCTGAGATAATAGTTCGGCGAGATGGGACACCAAGGTGAGGAGTCCGAAGCACTAAGTATCCGGGGCCATTCATGACACCCATATTTGTGACTCGCGAGAAGGCAATGTTGAGGTTAGAGAGGTAAAAGCAAAATATTGAAAAACAAAAAGCAATGAGCGATAAGCGAAATGTGAGAAATCAAAAGGAAGAAGGAATGTGGTATGAAAATTTGGAAATTACTCCATTTCCCCGGATCATTAGCATCACGTGGCCAAAAATTGCCCACCTTTAGCCTTTTACCAATCTACTCCTTATTGAGCTTAATAAAGTCCTCTTGATTATTAATACTTTGTCACTTATGGTTTGTTTTTGCAGAACCCTCCTTTTGTGTGCGAAGTTGCTTTTATTCACAAGCACAGATTTGTGGCACTAGTACCTTTTCAAGGATGGTAATTGATTACAGGGACATATAAGAATGAATCTAAAATGTTGAGAGTTTGTTTTCTTCCCCTGTATGACCATTAAAAGTATTGCTTGAGGACAAGCAAGCTTACGTATGTGGTGTTTGATGTGCGCCTAAATTGCCATGTTTTACACTTACTTTTACATCGATTTATGTATACATTTCATACATTTGGGTTAGAATAGTACATAATTTGTGTAGTTTATGTTTGTTTTCAATATATGGAGGTCTACACAAGTTTTTATTGTATTTCACAGAAATCGGACGCACTTTGGAGCTTAAAGGAAAGTCATGAAGAAGCTAAGGATGGTGTAGCTGGAGAAAAGGACATTTTTCGACATTCAACATTCTGAATCAAGCTTTAATTTCTTCATGAACGTTGTAGCCCTCGACAATAGCTTTCTAACGCATGCTCATATGCGTCAATCAGACAAACGAGGATTCGGGAAAGTGCATTTCAAGAACGGAGCATAATGCTGAAAGCGCACAGAACTAGTCGACGTCGACCAAACTGGTCTACGTCGAGTAACGTTTTGGTCGACTTGCCTCCCAGAAGTCGAGAACGAGCACCAGACCACTCGATAACACAATTATAGTCGACGTCGAGGAGAATTGGTAGACGTCGAGTACACTCGACGAGTCTAGAACCTGCTCGAGCTCGAGTGCAACCCCGGAGGAAAAATCCTACTCGACGTCGAGGACAATCCAGAAGCATGTCGAGTCCGAGATCGAGTTGTGTCCGATAAGATAGAGTTACATGCAAGCCAAAATATGTGGAATTCTATCTATTCAAGAGAAGATCTATATAGATGGAAGAGATTTATCCACTTTATATATAGTTTCCTTATAGATTTATTTCTTTTATCAATTATGTTTTATCCTATGCTTTTAGATATGACGTTTTTAGATATAGATAGATGTTTCTTCCAAGATTAGCTTGGATTGGAGCCTATAAATAAGGCCCTAGGGGGCTGATTTTCATTCATTCAAGCCAAGTCATCTTTGGGCGCAAGGAAGGAGGCGAGAGAGAGAGAGAGAGAGAGAGAGAGAGAGAGAGAGAGAGAGAGGACGTAAGGAGGAGGAGGAACGTTTGGAAGGTTTTGTAAGTTTTAGATTTAGCTTAATGTTAAAACTATTTTCTTTCATCGTATTTGCTTTCTAATTTTCTTCTTCTAGGGTGGGGGTGAGCCCGACGATAGCCATGCACACTTGAGGTAAATTTTTTATATTTATTATGTTTTGATCATTCACTGCCTTTTATATGTTTATTGCCTACTCGAATGAATAGATATTCATGTTAACAACTAGAATTATAAACATAAAATTGGTAGATAGAATTAGGATTACTTGAAAGGGTTATCTAATTGTTGGAAAAGGCGAAAGCTTGTTCCTTTGATGTGATTACATAAGTATTCTATCTTATCTTTTGTACGTGTTTTTGATTATCGTTGCGGTGATCCCTTACCTAGCTTGGAAGTTTGCACCTTTATCACTTTATTTCTTTATTTACATTTTGCACAGATTTTACCCGACACCAACCACCATTCCCTAACCATCCCTCGACTTCGACCCATTCTTCTTGACATCGACAGCATCCCTCATCACCTTTTCCCGCTATCCCTGAACCCCTAAACACACTAAACCTAGAACTGCTGACTTCTCGCTTGAGGACGAACCAGACTACCCTATACTATAGCGGGGGTCTTGACTATAAATTTATTTGGTCGAGGAACCCTCTCGTCAAATTGGCGCCGTTGTCAGGGATATGATCTATCAATCGTGCCTAGCTTACTTGTGTTTAAGGTTTAGGATAGCCCATCCCTTTTTCTTATTACTATCACATACCCAACCACCATCCGCCTCATGTTAGGAGGAAAATCAAGTATGAAATATATATCTCAAATTCGACTCCCTGTTCTCCGCAAATTAATTACATGACTTCCTCTCGTTGTAGTATAGTGGTAAGTATTCCCGCCTGTCACGCGGGTGACCCGGGTTCGATCCCCGGCAACGGCGCAAAATTTGTTAGGAGGAAAATCAAGTATGAAATATATATCTCAAATTCGACTCCCTGTTCTCCGCAAATTAATTACAAGACATTCTCCCGTTGCAGTAGAAGGTAGTCAGGATCGATCCACGAGGAAGCGTGTCAGCGCCCGCCTTTTCAGTTCCAAAATCCTCTCGAATTCGACCAGAAGAGTCCTCGACGTCGACCAGTGTCCTCGACGTCGAACACACAGTCAATTAGAAACTGTAACAGAAGCAAATAGAAACGCAAACGAAGCAAAAACAAGGAAGTCGAGTAACACAGTGTACTCGACGTCGACTAGACATACTCGATGTCGAGTAGAATTCAGGCAATGTCGAGTGATTTGCAGTAAAAAAACGTGACCTTTGCAAATTACAGAAATAAAACAGAAGCAACACGAAAATTGTGGGAAAATAAATAAACTAAAATACTTCCAGAATCAGGGTTTCAACACCACAACGATAACCATGCAAAATAACACATAAAGGCATAAAAGATCATATTTTTCATCAAATAACTTTCGTTATTAACAAATAGGAAGATAGAGGCTTTCGCATAAACCCTAATTGTTACTAACCCTTTTTCACATGATTAATCCAAGTTGTATTAAGATCACTTTCGCTTCAATAACACAAACAAGGATCACCTTCAACTTTCGCAAAAGAATCATGCTTGTAGGGATAGAAGACGAATTTGCATTCAAAGATTGTACCTTTACCGCATCACCTCACATGGCTACCGTCGGGCTCACCCTGACCCTAGAAGTTGGGTGACTACTCGCTCTTCATTATTAAGAAAGACATCAATAATAAAAGGGAACTAAATTGCATTAAATAAAATAAAAGAAAGCTTACAACCGATCGAAGACAACTCGTTTCTCAACTCATTCTCTCCTCTCGCCACAAGCTCTCTCTCTCTCTCTCTCTCTCTCTCTCTCTCTCTTTATGCTATGAATTGTGTATGAAATTGAATGAATAAAACTCAACCCCTAAGGCCTTATTTATAGTGCTCAAACCTCGCTATTCAAGGAAAGAACAATTCTATCTATATCTAAAACTATCTATCTATAATATTAAGATAAAACTTGGAAATAAAAGAAATATATCTAAAAGGAAACTAGGACTATTATGGATAAATCCTTCTTGACTTGATAGATCTTGATGTGGATGGATACAATTCCACATATCTTCTCTTGCAAGCAATTTTATCTTCTCGACACAACTCGATCTCGGACTCGGACTCATCTGGATTGTACTCGACTTCGACTAGAGTTAGTCGACGTTGACTGGAACTTTTCCTCCTAGGTTGCACTCAAGCTCGGGCACCTTTTGAACTCGACATGTGTACTCGACGCCGAGTAGCTCTGGGCTCCTCGAGTGGCTCTGCTCGACTTCGTGTGGAATTCTAGCTTGGGATGTACTCGACTTCGACTAGAAGCGGTCGACGTTGAGTAGAATTGTTAGCTCTTAGCATTCCGCTCTGTTCTTCAAACGCATTTTCCCGATTTCTTGTTTGTCGGATTGACGCAAATGAGTATGCGTTGGAAAGCTCTTTTCGAGGGCTACAACTGTCATGAAGATATTAGAACTTGATTCAAAATGATGAATGGCGAAAAGTGGTCTTTTCTCCAGTTGCACCATCCTTAGCTTCTTCATGACTTTCCTTTAAGCTCCAAAGTGCGCCCGATTTCTGCGAAATATAACCAAAACTTGTGTAGACCTCCATATATAGAAAATAAACATAAACTACATAGAATCTATACTATTTTAACCCAAATGTATGAAATGCATGCAAAAATCGATATAAAAGTTAAGGTAAAACATGGCAAATTAGGCTCACAACACCTAACCAATACCAACTTGGTACCGAGCCCTTTGCTACTAATTTGTGTTAACTGTCTGAGTTTCAAAGCTTAGGTATAAAGATAGAAGACTTTGTCGAAGGGAATCCTGCATGGGAAGAATGGTTCCAAGAATTGAGACGACAAAATAGGCTTGCAGTGAAGGAGGCACCATTAAGGGAAATAGCTCGGCTGGAAGACCAAATCCGAAGGCTTGAGGCTTCCATTCAGTCTAAAGGACCATGCCCTCCTCCCGATGAGCCAATTGACCCACTCGATGTCGACAACCAGGTATGTCCTTCCTCAAATTTCATTCCTACTTTGCTACCTATTGTTGATGAATCATATAAAGGATCCAAAGACGAAATAGCACTAGAAGAGAAGAAAGTGGACATTGTTGCCCAGGGCATTTCAAGAACACTTTTACCTTACAAAGTGAAGGCTATCGCCGATGATTTTGAGCAACCGATGTTCATATTCAAGTATGGGGTCCCAATAAAGTGGCATGGAGATCCGCAAGATGAGGAGGAAATATCTCTTCCCGCACCACCGTTCTGCTGTGGTGGAGATACACAACCAAGTCAACCTATGAAGCGGAAGAGGTATGAGAACGAGGTATGTATCTTTCCTTTATGTCTTCCCTTATGCAGGCCAACTGGGGCCCAAGAAGATGAATGATTAGAGCCATGGAGCATTCACTCGGGGAGGTTTAAGCTTCTTCACATGATGCCCCCGTATGAAATCCCACGCTTCCCACCACCGGAGGAACTACCAGACCCACCTATACCTCCGAACAAAGATGAGCCCAACTAATGCTTAAAGGGAAGTAGGTCAAGCTAAAGACTTATAATTTAGCGCTTACGGGAGGCAACCCGCTATTTCTTATTTCTTAGGGTTATAGATACTGTTGGTTTTTGTTTTAAATATTATTTTTGGATTTTTCTATTGTGTATGTTGTCTTCTATTTTGGATTTTAAATATTATTTTTGGACTACTTCACTCGAGATGGACTACTTCTGCACAAACTTCAGCACTTGATTCCGAAGTTCGGCACACCTGTCTAGTGAGTTTCTTTCTTTACCCCTTGTTTTTTTATACAGTGAGGACAATGTAATGTTTACGTATGGGGTGGGGGAAGGGCTCACTTTATGCATATTTAACTTTATTTGACATTATGTGTGCATACTTTTAAGTTTATTTCTTGAATTGCTTAGACATGACTACTTTGGATTTCATATTTTCTTTATGTGCTCATATGAATGTTTTCCAAAGTTTATTTTTATCACCCCATTGAATTTTTTTTATTAGTTTAATGGAAGTTATATTGAACTCGATGATGCAAAAATGGATTCACTAGAGATATAGCATGAAATTGCCTAGTAAAAGGAAGTCACAATGAAGTTCATATTTTTATAAAAACCATGAATGGAGGTAAAATTTGAAAGTGCTTTTGACATGTTGTATGATAAGAGGATGGAAGACTTTATATTTTCCATATAATTCTCATATGTTGATATTCCTAGCCATATCTATGCTTATGCATCACAAAAGTCATATTGAGCCTTATTTCATATTTTGCTCCACATGAGCTAAATATTGCCCATTTTCTACCTTATCCCATCAGAGAATTGTGTTAAGAATGGAAGTTACATTATGAAGATTACTATAGGGTTCTTGTGTTGTTGTTATTATCATTATTGGAGTTTGGTAGGAAATTGATATTTTAAGGAAAATTTAATGAGTGAAAGAAAATCCGGTCAGCTCAGGAGATAAAGGTAGACTGACCCTGCTCGCTAAGATAATAGTTCGGCGAGATGGGACACCAAGGTAAGGAGTCTGAAGCACTAAGTATCCGTGGCCATTCATGACACCCATGTTTGCGACTCGCGAGAAGGCAGTGCTGAGGTTAGAGAGGTAAAAGCATAATATTGAAAAACAAAAAGCAATGAGCGATAAGCGAAATGTGAGAAATCAAAAGGAAGAAGGAATGTGTTATGAAAATTGATTGCATGGACATATAACAATGAATCTAAAATGTTGATACTTTGTTTTCTTCCCCTGTATGACCATTAAAAGTATTGCTTGAGGACAAGCAAGCTTAAGTATGGGGTGTTTGATGTGCGCCTAAATTGCCCTGTTTTACACTTACTTTTATATCGATTTCTGTATACATTTCATACATTTGAGTTAGAATAGTACATAATTTGTGTAGTTTATGTTTATTTGCAATATATGGAGGTCTACACAAGTTTTTGTTGTATTTCACAGAAATCGGACGCACTTTGGAGCTTAAAGGAAAGTCATGAAGAAGCTAAGGATGGTGCAACCAGAGAAAAGGCCATTTTTCGACATTCAACATTCTGAATCAAGCTTTGATGTCTTTATTAATGTTGTATCCCTCGAAAAGAGATTTCAAATGCATGCTCATATGCGTCAATCGGATAAACGAGGACTCGGGAAAGTGTGTTTCAAGAACGGAGCAAAATGCTGAAAGCGCAAAGAACTAGTCGACGTCGACTAAACTGTTCGACGTCGAGTAACTTTTTGGTTGACTTGCCTCCCAGAAGTCGAGAACGAGCACCAGACCACTCGAGAGCACAATTCTAGTCGACGTCGAGGAGTATTGGTCGACGTCGACTACACCCGACGAGTCTTGAACCTGCTCGAGCTCGAGTGCAACCCCGGAGGAAAAATCCTACTCGACGTCGAGGAGTTCGATCGACGTCGAGGACAATCCAGAAGCATGTCGAGTCCGAGATCGAGTTGTGTCCGATAAGATAGAGTTACTTGCAAGCCAAGAGATGTGGAATTCTATCCATTCAAGAGAAGATCTATCAAGATGGAAGGGATTTATCCACTTTATATATAGTTTCCTTATAGATTTATTTCCTTTATCAATTATGTTTTATCTTATGCTTTTATATAGAAAGTTTTTAGATATAGATAGATGTTCCTTCCAAGATTAGCTTGAATTGGAGCCTATAAAAAAGGTCATAGGGGGCTGATTTTCATTTAGTCAAGCCAAGTCATCTTTGGCGCAAGGAGGGAGGCGAGAGAGAGAGAGAGAGAGAGAGAGAGAGAGAGAGAGAGAGAGAGAGAGAGAGAGAGAGAGAGGACGTAAGGAGGAGGAGGAACGTTTGGAAGGTTTTGTAAGTTTTAGATTCAGTTTAATGTTAAAGCTATTTTCTTTCATCATGTTTGCTTTCTAATTTTCTTCTTCTAGGGTCGGGGTGAGCCCGACGATAGCCATGCACACTTGAGGTAAAGTTTTGATATTTATTATTTTTTTGATCATCCTCTCCCTTTTATATGTTTATTGCCTACTTGAAAGAATAGATATTCAAGTTAACAACTTGAATTATAAACATAAAATTGATATATAGAATTAGGGTTACTTGAAAGGGTTATCTAATTGTTGGAAAAGGCAAAAGTTTGTTCCTTTGGTGTGATTACGTAACTATTCTATCTTATCTTTTGTGTGTTTGATTATCGTTGCGGTGATCCCTTACCTTGGAAGTTTTCACCTTTATTACTTTATTTCTTTATTTACATTCTGCACAGATTTTACCCGACACCAACCACCATTCCCTATCCATCCCTCGACTTCGACCCATTCTTCTCGACATTGACAGCATCCCTCATCACCTTTTCCCGCTATCACTGAACCTCTAAACACACTAAACCTAGAACCGATGCCTTCTCTCCTGAGGACAAACCCGACTCCCCTATACTATAGCGGGGGTCTTGACTATAAATTTATTTGGTCGAGGAAACCTCTCGTCAAATTGGCGTCGTTTCCAGGGAGATATCAATCACGTCTAGCTTACTTGTGTTTAAGGTTTAGGATAGCCCATCCCTTTTTCTTGTTACTATCACATACCCTACCACCACCCGCCTAACCAATACCAACTTGGTACCGAGCCCTTTGCTACTAATTTGTGTTAATTGTCTGAGTTTCAAAGCTTAGGTACAAAGATGGAAGACTTTGTCAAAGGGAATCCCGCATGGGAAGAATGATTCCAAGAATTGAGACGGGAAAATAGGCTTGCAGTGAAGGAGGCTCTATTAAGGGAAATAGCTCGGCTGGAAGACCAAATCCGAAGGCTTGAGGCTTCCATTCATTCTAAAGGACCATACCCTCCTTCCGATGAGCCAATTGACCCACTCAATGTCGACAACTAGGTATGTCCTTCCTCAAATTTCAATCCAACTTTGCTGCCTATTGTTGATGAATCATATAAAGGATCCAAAGACGAAATAGCACTAGAAGAGAAGAAAGTGGACATTGTTACCAGGGCATTTCAAGATCGCTTTTACATTACAAAGTGAAGGCTATCCCCGATGATTTTGAGCAACCGATGTTCATATTCAAGTATGGGGTCATAGCAAACTGGCATGGAGCTTCTCATGATGAGGAGGAAATATCTCTTCCCGCACCACCGTTCTGCGATGGTTGATATAAACAACCAAGTCAACCTATGAAGCGGAAGAGGTATGAGAACGAGGTATGTATCTTTCCTTTATCTCTTCCCTTATACAGGCGAACTGGGGCCCAACAAGATGAATGGGTAGAGCCATGGAGCGTTCACTCTGGGAGGTTTAAGCTTCTTCACATGATGCCCCCGGATGACATCCCATGCTTCCCATCACCGGAGGAACTACCAGACCCACCTATACCTCCGGACAAAGATGAGCCCGGCTAATGCTTAAAGAGAAGTAGGTCAAGCTAAAGACTTATATAATTTAGCGCCTACGGGAGGCAACCCGCTATTTCTTATTTCTTAGGGTTTCAAATATTATTTTTGGATTTTTCTATTGTGGATATTGTCTTCTAACGAGTCTTGCAGGTAAAGAGAAGCGGCATAAGTACCCGACGTCGACTACTTCACTCGAGATCGACAACTTCTGCACAAACTTCAGCACTTGATTCCGAAGTTCGGCACACTTGTCTAGTGAGTTTATTAGTTTACCCCTTGTTTTTTATATAGTGAGGACACTGTAATGTTTAAGTATGGGGTGGGGGAAGGGCTTACTTTATGCATATAACTTTATTTGACATTATGTGTGCATACTTTTAAGTTTATTTCTTGAATTGCTTAGACATGGCTACTTTGGATTTCATATTTTATTTATGTGCTCATATGAATGTTTTCCAAAGTTTATTTTTATCACCCCATTGAATTTTTTTTATTAGTTTAATGGAAGTTATATTGAACTCGACGATGCAAATTTGGATTCACTAGAGATATAGCATTAAATTGCCTAGTAAAGGGAAGTCACAATGAAGTGCATATTTTTATAAAAACCCTGAATGGAGCTAAAATTTAAAAGTGCTTTTGACATGTTGCATGATAAGAGGATGGAAGACTTTATATTTTCCATATAATTCTCATATGTTGATATTCCTAGGCATAACTATGCTTATGCATCACAAACGCCATATTGAACCTTATTTCATATTTTGCTCCACATGATCTAAATATTGCCCATTTTCTGCCTTATTCCATCCGGGGGTTGTGTTAAGAATGGAAGTTACATTACGAAGATTACTATGTGGTTGTTGTGTTGTTGTTATTATCATTATTGGAGTTTGGCAGGAAATTGATATTTTATGGAAAATTTAATGAGTGAAAGAAAATTCGGTCACCTCATGAGATAAAGGTAGATCGACCCTGCTCGTTGAGATAATAGTTCGGCGAGATGGGACACCAACGTGAGAAGTCCGAAGCACTAAGTATCTGGGACCATTCATGAAACCCATGTTTGCGACTCACGAGAAGGCAGTGATGAGGTTAGAAAGGTAAAATCAAAATATTGAAAAACAAAAAGCAATGAGCGATAAGCGAAATGTGAGAGATCAAAAGAAAGAAGGAATGTGGTATGAAAATTTGGAAATTACTCCATTTCCCCGGATCATTAGCACCACATTTCCAAAAATTGCTCACCTTTAGCCTTTTACCAATCTTCTCCTTATTGAGCTTAATAAATTCCTCTTGATTATTAATGCTTTGTCACTTATGGTTTGTTTTTGCATAACCCTCCTTTTGTGTGCGAAGTTGCTTTTATTCACAGGCACGGATTTGTGGCACTATTACCTTTTCAAGGATGATAATTGATTGTAGGGACATATAAGAATGAATCTAAAATGTTGAGAGTTTGTTTTCTTCCCTTGTATGACCATTAAAAGTATTGCTTGAGGACAAGCAAGCTTAAGTATGGGGTGTTTGATGTGCGCCTAAAATGCCATGTTTTACACTTACTTTTATATCGATTTCTATATACATTTCATACATTTGGGTTAGAATAGTACATAATTTACGTAGTTTATGTTTATTTTCAATATCTGGAGGTCTACACAAGTTTTTGTTGTATTTCACGGAAATCGGACGCACTTTGGAGCTTAAAGGAAAGTCATGAAGAAGCTAAGGATGGTGCATCTGGAGAAAAGGCCATTTTTTTACATCCAACATTCTGAATCAAGCTTTGATGTCTTCAATAAATTTGTATCCCTCGAAAAGAGCTTTCCAACACATTCTCATATGCGTCAGTTGGAAGAACAAGGACTCAGGAAAGTGCGTTTCAAGAACGGAGCAGAATGTAGAAAGCGCACAGAACTAGTCGACGTCGACCAAACTGGTCGACGTTGAGTAACTTTTTGGTCGACTTGCCTCCCAGAAGTCGAGAACGAGCACCAGACCACTCGAGAGCACAATTCTAGTCGACGTCGAGGAGTATTGGTCGACGTCGAGTACACCTGACGAGTCCAGAACCTGCTCGAGCTCTAGTGCAACCCCGGAGGAAAAATCCTACTCGACGACGAGGAGTTTGGTCGACGTCGAGGACAATCCAGAAGTATGTCGAGTCCGAGATCGAGTTGTGTCCGAGAAGATAGAGTTACTTGCAAGCCAAGAGATGTGGAATTCCGTCCATTCAAGAGAAGATTTATCAAGATGGAATAGATTTATCCACTTTATATATAGTTTCCTTATAGATTTATTTTCTTTATCAATTATTTTTTATCTTATTCTTTTAGATGGGAAATTTTTAGATAAGGATAGATGTTTCTTCCAAGATTAGCTTGGATCGGAGCCTATAAATAAGGCCATAGGGGGCTGATTTTCATTCATTCAAGCCAAGTCGTCTTTGGGTGCAAGGAGAGAGAGAGAGAGAGAGAGAGAGAGAGAGAGAGAGAGAGAGAGAGAGAGAGGACCCAAGGAGGAGGAGGAACGTTTGAAAGGTTTTGTAAGTTTTAGATTTAGTTTAATGTTAAAGTTATTTTCTTTCATCATGTTTGCTTTCTAATTTCCTTCTTCTAGGGTCGGGATGAGCCCGACGATAGCCATGCACACTTGAGGTAAAGTTTTGATATTTATTATGTTTTGATCATCCACTTCCTTTTATATGTTTATTGCCTACTCGAAAGAATAGAGATTCATGTTAACAACTTGAATTATAAACATAAAATTGGTAGATAGAATTAGGGTTACTTGAAAGGGTTATCTAATTGTTGGAAAAGGCAAAAGCTTGTTCCTTTGATGTGATTACATAACTATTCTATCTTATCTTTTGTGTGTTTGATTATCGTTGCGGTGATCCCTTCCCTTGGAAGTTTGCACCTTTATTACTTTATTTCTTTATTTACATTCTGCACAGAGTTTACCCGACACCAACCACCATTCCCTATCCATCCCTCGACTTCGACCCATTCTTCTCGACATCGATAGCAACCCTCACCACCTTTTCCCCCTATCCCTGAACCCCAAAACACACTAAACCTTTAACCGTTCGCTTCTCTCCTTTGGACGAACCTGACTCCCCTATATACTATAACGGGGGTCTTGGCTATAAATTTATTTTCTTGAGGAATTCTCTCGTCAGTACTCCCTGAACTTCCCGAGGGTTCTAGATTCAAGTTTGAGTCAGGATGGACTGGTTTCCTGCCTTACTTTCATGGTCTTCAGAGCAAGAATGCAAACAAGCATCTCACTATGTTCCATGTTGTTTGTGACCGCATCAGAATTGATGGTCTGAATGATGATTAGATGTTTTTTAGAGTCTTTCCCTTCACTCTGAAGGATGGCGCTAGCGATTGGCTGTACTATCTTCCTGCTAGAAGTATTCGCACCTAGATTGAGTTGAAGCAAGCATTTGTGAATAAGTACTCTTCTGCTAGAAGACACAACAAGATGAAGCGAGAAATCACTAATATTGAGCAGCTGGCTACAGAATCACTTTATGAGTATTATGAGCGCTTCAAACGGACTATTGCTACATGCCCCTATCATGGACTTTCTGATGATGATCTAGTCCTTGCACTCTATGAAGGACTGACTGATAAAGATAGAGGGTAAGTGAATAATACTTGTGGAGGAGATATTTTGCATAAGATGTCGCAGGAGGCTATGGATATATTTGAGAGGCTTGCGAATTCATCTCAGCAATACTCTAAGACTCTAGGAGCCAGAGGAGTTTTAAGGATGCAAGCCAATCCGCCACAAGATGAAATTTTGGAGCTGAGGAAGGAAGTGAATAGACTTACCATGGCAATGCAAGGAATTAATCAAGTGCACCATTCTTGTGGACTCTACAATGATCCTACACATCTGACTTATTTATGCCCACATATTCAGAAGAATGCCGCTGATGTCAATGCCTTGGGAGGTTATGGTCCTCGTCAAAACTTTGGTAACCTTCCCTACAATTCCAACTTCAACAATTACCAAGGTTTTGACCAAAGGTTCCAACAGAATCAAGCTCCGTACTAGTAGAGGAGGCCTTAAAACCAACAAAGGCCACCTAATCAAGCCAATCCAGAATCAGGTGAAGCTATGAGAATGCTCATGGATAAGATGACTGCTTATGAGAAGACCATGGGACAATTGGTTCTCGAAGTGAGTGAATTGAAAGCTAAGACGTCAAACTCACTACCATCGCAATCTATTCCTCCTCCGCCACATGAGAATGTCAACGCCATACATCTGAGAAGTGGTAAGGTTCCGCCTTTCAACTATCCCCAAGAAAGAGTTGTGGAAGATTGGTTTGAGAGTAATGAAGAAATCGGATAAGGAAGTCCGAAATCACCACTGTCGCCGCCACAATCTGATGAAGTCGCCGCCGCAAGAGAACCGGGAAACACCATCCCTGACTGCCGCGAGTCGCCGCCATGAGATCCTAATCTTGCCGCTGCGACAGAGCCTACCTCAGAGCTTGAACTGAATACTGAGTCGCCGCCGCGAGATGCCCCACTCGCCGTCGCGACACCGTCACTAGAAGACGAGATTCTTGTGTCCGAATAAGCTGTTGTTCCGACGCCGACCTCGCAACCTGACCTTGATCCTCACAAGCCCATAACCCCATTTTCCAAAGCCTTAAAGGACACAAGAAAGCCGGAGAATGATAACGAGTTGTATTAGACATTTGCTAAGTGTGAAGTCAACATTCCGCTTCTCAACCTCATCAAGACAGTTCCTCAATATGCTAAGTTCTTGAAGGATCTCTGCACGATCAAGAGGAAGCAGAAGTTGAAAGGGAAGCATAAGGTTCATGTGAGTGAGCACGTCTCCGCTATGATTGAAAGGCGTATGCCTGAAAAGTGTGGCGATCCGGGTATGTTCATTATCCCATGCACTATCGGTGAAACTAAATTTCAGCATGCTATGTTGGATTTGGGTGCATCGATTAATGTGATTTCATACTCATTATTACAAACCTTGAAGCTTTGTGAATTGCAAGATACTAGAGTAGTTGTCCATTTGGGTAACCGCTCTCATGATTGTTGGGAAGGTAAGCTCACTATGGAATTCAATGGTGAAAAGGTTCAGTACTGCATTATGGATGCTATGAGATATCCTGTCGATGAGCATTCTTTATTCTCTGTTGATGTTATTGAGCCTATTGTTGATGATGTGTTTGAGATGAATAAGGAGGACGAGTTGCAAGTTGCTTTGGAAGCTCCTCTGGATGAGCTTTCCTTGAATTACCCGTTGAGACCATACTTGCATGAGGTCCTAGGAGCCTTAGATGCCCACCATTCACAACTGAAGAGTGAGAACTTAGCCTTAACCCTTTCTGAAGAGAAGCTTTTACCCTCTGTCATCAAACCACCTGAAATTGAGCTTAAGCTATTACCCGATCACCTTAAGTATGCCTTCTTAGGTGAGAATGACACACTCCCAGTCATCATTTCCAATAAGCTCAAACTTGACCAAGAGGGTAGATTAGTTGAGGTGCTCAAGGAATACAAGACAACCCTAGGATGGACCATTGCAGACATCAAAAGGATAAGCCCAGCTACATGTATGCACCGGATTTTTCTAGAGGAAGGAGCCAAGCCGTGTAGACAACCCCAGAGATGTGTGAATCCGCCTATGATGGAGGTAGCGATGAAGGAAGTGCTGAAATTGCTCCAAGCTGGTATGATTTACCCCATCTCTGATAGCAAGTGGGTTAGTCCGACAAAAGTGGTTCCTAAGAAAGAGGGTATTATTGTTGTTGAGAACAAAGAAGGAGAGTTAGTGCCTAAGCGAGTACAATCTGGTTGGAGAGTTTGTATTGACTACAGGAAGCTGAACGCTGAGACTCGCAAGGATCACTTTCCTCTCCCAGTCATTGATCAGATGCTAGAGAGGCTTGCTGGGAGAGCCTACTATTGCTTTTTGGATGGATACTCAGGTTACTTTCAGATTGCCATTGCACCAGAGAACTAGGAGAAAACTACATTTATATGTCCTTTTGGCACCTTTGCATATCGCAGAATGCCTTTTGGGTTGTGTAATGCACCAGGAACATTCCAAAGGTGTATGGTCAGCATCTTCTCTGAGTACATTGAGAACCTCATTAAGGTATTTATGGATGATTTCACAGTCCATGTCGATGATTTTGAATCATGTTTAGCTCACCTGGCACTTGTGTTGAAGAGGTGTGTTGACACCAACTTGGTTCTGAATTCTGAGAAATGCCACTTCATGGTTGAGAAAGGTATTGTTTCAGGCCACATCGTGTCTAAGAAGGGAATTGAGGTTGGTAAGGCAAAGATTGAGATCATTCAGTCCTTGCCCTATCCGACCAATGTGAGAGAGATACAATCTTTTCTGGGCCACGCTGGATTCTATCACCGATTCATCAAGGACTTTTCGAAGGTCACTGCGACATTATGTGAGCTCCTCCAGAAGGATGTTGCTTTTGAGTTTGGTGAGAAGCGCAAGGAAGCCTTTCATACATTGAGAGATCGTCTTGTTTCCGCACCGATCATCCAAGCTCCTATTTGGACACTTCCTTTTGAGTTGATGTGTGATGCGAGTGACTATGTTGGTGGCGATGTGCTAGGCCAGAAGATATACAAGGCTTCCCATGTAATCTACCATGCTTCCATGATGCTGAATGGAGCACAATGGAACTACACCACTACGGAGAATGAGCTCCTAGCGGCCGTGTTTGCACTGGACAAGTTCCGTCCTTACCTTTTGGGAGCCAAGGTCATCATTTATACTGATCATGCTGCTTTGAGATATCTGATGAGGAAGAAAGAGGTGAAGCCGTGCCTCATTCGACAGATTCTGCTTTTGAGCGAATTTGATATTGAGATCAAGGATAAGAAGGGTCCTGAGAACTGTGTAGCAGATCATCTCAGTCGATTGATGCATCCGGATAGTGTGGGGGAGAACTCTAGGACATTGGTAGACTTTCCTACATGCCATCTCACCCATCACTACAGACAATCCCTTATGCTTGAATGCTTTGAACACACCTAGGCCATGGTTTGCTAATATGGTTAACTTCTTGGTGACGGGTGAGTTTCCTCCGAAATTCACCAGAGCTCAGAAGGAAAAAATTCGCCATGATGCCAAGTTCTATGTTTGGGACCACCCATTCTTATGGAGGCATTGCGCTGACCAGGTAATCCGACGATGTCTTCCTGACAATGAGGTAATGTCTGTCGTTAGTTTTTGTCATGCTTATGCTTGTGGAGGTCACTTTGGACTTAATAAAACTGCTAGGAAAGTACTTGAATCGGGATTTTATTGGCCAACTATCTTTCGTGATGCAAATGCATTTTGTAAGTCATGTGATAGATGTCAAAGAACAGGGAATATTGCATATAGAAATGAGATGCCACGTGCTAGAATGATTTTTTGTGAAATCTTTGATGTGTGGGGTATTGGTTTTATGGGTCATTTTCCTAATTCTTATGGTAACTATTATATTTTGTTGGCAGTGGACTATGTCTCTAAGTGGGTAGAGGCAAAAGTCACCAGGACTGATGATTCTAAGACTGTTTCAGGCTTTGTTAAGGAGTTATTTGCTAGATTTGGCATTCCTCGCACTTTGATTAGAGATAGAGGTACTCATTTTTGCAATAAGACGGTGGTTGCACTTCTCAAGAAGTATCATGTTACTCATCGTATAACCACGACATATCACCCCCAAACCAACGGGCAAGATGTGGTCTCTAATAGAGAGGTGAAGAGAGTTCTTAAGAAGACCGTGAACCCGAATCGAAAGGATTGGAGTCAACGCTTGGATGACGCTCTTTGGTCATATCGCACGGCCTATAAGACACCTATTGATACGTCACCATATCGATTGGGTTTTGGTAAGGCGTGCCATCTTCCGGTGGAGCTCCAACACAAGGCTTATTGGGCGGTGAAGGAATGCAATATGAGGATTGATGAAGTTGGTGAATTTCGTAAGCTCCAAGTGAAAGAATTGGATGAAATTAGATGGGATGCTTATGATAATGCAATCAACTACAAGAAGAAGACTAAGGCATGACATGACAAGCACATCTCGAGGAAGGACTTCAAAGTTGGTGAAAAAGTCATTCTCTATGAATCACGCCTCACTCTCTTTCCCGGAAAGCTTCGCTCTAGATGGAAGGGTCCTTACATGATAGTTCATATCTATCCACATGGAGCGGTGGAGATTAAGGATGAAAAGAGTGCTAATGTGTTTAAGGTGAATGATCATAGACTCAAGCGTTACTTTGATGGCTTTTCGGATGAGATTGTGGAGGACATGGATCTACATGAGCCTATTGCTACTTGAGCTTTGAGGAGGTCGAGATTAGGACAGAAAACAAGGGCGCTTCTTGGGAGGCAACCCAAGGTTAGTTTTGTTTTTTTTTTTTGAATTTTTAGGAAGTTTGTTTTTATTTCATTTCGTTTGAATAAGTGTCGAATTTCCTTACCTTAGGATAGGATATTTGGTTTCTAATGTTTTCGTGAGTTTTGTTTGAGCTTGATTGTGTGTTTGGTGGAGATTGAACGGAAAAGGAGCAACGCATGCTCGTCCGGGCAAGTCGCTGCCGCGACACCCCTTGTCGCCACCGCGAGTTCATCAACCTTGGTTTACCACGGCGGGTGCCGGTTATGCAGAGGCCAGATACCGACTCAGTACTTGGACATACGGAGTCGGAAGTTTTTCACACCAAGTCGCCACCGCGAGCCAGCCTGTCGCGACCGCCACCTAATCTATGCCGCTACCAAGCTGTCACTGCCAAATGCCCTGGCGAGAATGTGCACGTCACCACCGCGACTCATCAAGTCGCCGCCGCGACCCGGTAAGTTCTAGAAAAAAATAGAACGGCCCATGTGGGCCCCGTTTGCAAAATCCGTTACCCGTTTCCCGTTGCCCTCTTCCCCATATCATCCCCTACCTCCACCCAAACCCCAAAACACAAAACTCTCACACCACTATAGCCGACCAAGCCTTCAAAACCTCTCAAATATACCTTTACATCACCATCCCTCTCCAAATCTGAAATCCGAGCGCATAATCAAATTCCCGACGTCCTGATCTATGATTCCAACCCAAAATCTCAATCTTTCCCACACATCAAACCCATCTTACATCTTCTACATCCACACAATAACACATCCTTGAACTTCCATTCACCGATCTTTGGGTTTGGGTTGATTTTCGGTGAGGTTTATTTGTGATTCTAACGTCGGAAGTGAAGAAACGGAGAGGTGAAGTCGATTCCAGTTCGCCACAGCGACCAAGAGCCCTGTTGTTCATCGTCGCCGCTGCGACACCTCCCGTCGCCGCCGCGACCTGTGCCAAGCGAGAACTCCAGCGAGTTCTTTCGTCTCGCCGCCGCGACTCACGTCTCGCCGCCGTAATTTACTATAGTAGCCTCGGTTTTGGTAAATTTCTTGGCTTTCTCTTTGTTTCTCATGGCTCATGTTGATATGGAGATGCCGAATGGTCTTAAGAGTGATGCTAGAGATAAGTGGAATAGGCTAGAAGGTCGGAAGTATGCCTGCATGAAGTTTTTGGATATCCTGACTCTCCGATCTTTGGGGTTGGAGGATAATGTTTGAGTGTTTATGGAAAAGGGCGGTGTGGCTGGTTTAGTCGACAAGTGTGTGCCTACTTACCCTGTTTTGGTTCGAGAATTCTTGACTACATATAAGAAGGGTAGTAGTTCTTGCAAGTTTTGATTGGGTGGCCATAGTCGGAAGTTATCTTATGCGTCCATGAGGAGAGTGTTTGGTATTTCGAGAGAGCCGACGCCAAACTGGGCTGAAGTTTTGATTGGGTGGCCATAGTCGGAAGTTATCTTATACTACTGAGATGCCCGAGCAACATTGCCATAGATTAAAAGTGTTAGTGATGAACCCATGGCACGATCTGAACACTAGCATAGTTCATCCGGCGGTGAGGCTATGTCATAAGGTTTTGAACAACACTTTCTTTGGCCAGGCTGAGGGCAACAAGGTCATGAGATCTACCTGGAGTTTCTTTATTTGTTTGTTGCCTGAGCCCGACGCGATTCCTGATTGGTTAGAGGTGTTTTTCAAGGCTTGTCAGTCTCTTGCCTCCACCACAAATGCCAGGAAGGATTCTGCCATGATTGGATTTGGTGGATTGATTACTTTGCTTGCTATTGAGCTTGGGATTGTTTTAGATGAGTATGTTGCGCTGAAAGGAGGTCATCAGATTGATATCAACCTCCTGAAGCATGAGAGATTGATGACTGTAGCCGGTGATGGCTACGATTGGTTCTCTGGCAAAGACAGAGCTCACATGATTATTCTTCCTCGCCAGGACTTGCCTACTGGTCCCATCAATGCTCATTTGCTACTTCCCAGTGAGCTTCACGGAGCTCAGTTGCCTATAGTTCCGCCTCAGCCGCTACAACAGGAGATTCCTCAGTAGGAGGAGCAGGGAGATAACATGGATTATGAGTATCCTGCTCATGAGGAGACTATCTACGAGGGCGAGAACTATTATGCTGGTACGAGTTCATCTTATGGAGGATTTGGCGCTGAGTTTCCTTCTCAGGCATACTTCGAGGGTTTCTTCCATCCTATTCAGGACCAGCATCGGATGATTTTTGACAACCAGTGCGGTATGGCTCGCAACTACATGCGTATGGATGAGGCCAACGATCGACGGTTTGCTGCTGTTGATCAGAGGTTCGCATCTGTCGATTAGAGCTTTGGTACTGTATCTCAGCGATTTGATTCTATTGACAGCCATCTGGCTGTCCTACACAATTCTCATGCTGAGATTAGAGCTGCTCAGGAGGCCCATAGGACGATTTTTGATAATCTTTGCTCTATGCTCCATGGATTGCAGATTCCAGGCTATCCACCCCAGCCACCACCTCAGTGAGCAGGTTATTTTCCTCTTCCCTCACCTCGGTTTTATTTGTTTATTTTTGTTGTCTTTTATGTTTCATTGAGGATAATGAAAGATTTAAGTGTGGGGGAGGGATTTAGTGAGTCTAGTTAGGTCATGTTTCAATTTCAGTTGTGTCTTTATTTTGCTATAATTTTTTTTTTAGAAAATGTCAGAAATCCCAAAAATATCATGCATTGCATATATATGTTGTTATTCAAACATCCACCTTGGTTAGTGAAACTCTATATCTGGCATGAACTTGTAAATCCTACGATTAGTTTAAATTGCTTAGCCTTATTGTTCTTAATTGTTTTCATATGGAGCATGATTGGTGATGTAATTGAGCATGTATGATTTAGCTAAATGTTGTAGGAGGAAATCGAGTATGCAAAATAGAATGTAAATAAAATAAGGCAAACCAGATTCCGTCCCTTGTAAATAATTACAAGACCTCCTCCTGATGTAGCAGCGGGAAGTCAGGATCGATCCATGAGGAAGCGTGTCAGCGGATGCTAGGCAGCGGAGAAATCTCACGCAGATCGACAACAGGGGCCCTCGATCACGACTTAGGGTTAGTCGACAGAAGATCGGACAGTCGAACACAGCGCAGTAGCGAGCACGGGGTGGTGGTCGATCTCGACAAAGGCTACTCGAGATCGAGTAGGGTCTTCGTCGTCGGCTTGGGTCTTGTCGAGCACCTGCACACAGAAGCTACAGCGACCTGGGTCGAAGATCAGTAACTCGAGATCGAGGAGTGCTAGTCGATCTCGAGGAAAACAGAAACTAAAACGAAACGAAAGAAAGTAAAAACAAATGCTTTGGGATTTCGAACTAAACTGTATAAAAAAGGGCTTCCAAGATTGGGGTTTGCAACAACGATAACCAAGCATGCATAAGGCAGAATTAAACAGATAATCATGTGAATCGCATCAAAGGACTAAGCTTTCGCCTTTTCCAACAATTAGACAACTCTTTCAAGAAACCCTAATTGTCTCTACCGATTTTATGTTTACAATCCAAGTTGTTAGCATGGACCTCCATTAGATGGGTAATAAACACATATAAAGTAGTAGATGCTCAAAACATGATAAAAGTCGGATCTTTACCTCAAACGTGCAGGGCTATCGTCGGGCTCGCCCCAACCCTAGAAGTGGGTGGACTACTCGCGCTTCATCGCAACCTCAGACATTGATTGATGAAAAGAAACCTGCATTAAATCAAACAGAGCTTACAACCAAAGGAAGCCAATTCCACTCTCGCTTCACCAACTCCTCTTGGCCACTCACTCTCTCTCTCTACTACTCCTACTAATTGCTGTGTGATTGAATGATTCCTAAAATCGGCCACATGGGCTTTATTTATAGCCTTCTAATCCTTGCTATTCAAGGATAGAATATCTCTATCTATATCTAAAACTTTAAAGATAAATAAATCCAACAACATAATTAAATCTAATAAAGGGAATTATATCTAAAAGTCTTCAAGTGGATAAATCTCTCTTCATTGGATAGATGTTGATAGATCGGATAGACGCGGAAATCTTTGGCTCCAAGGATTCCCACACCGAGTAGGGCTGCCAAACACGTTACGCGGCTTCTGGAAGCTTCCTCGATCTCGAGTAATTCTACTCGATCTCGAGTAACTCGGACGTCGACTTCAGTGGCTCGGCGTCTCGGCTAGCTGGTGCTCGATGTGGCTCGGAGATGGCTCCTGGGGTGTCCACGATCTCGAGTAATGGTGGCTCATCGACTAGGTCTTCTGGTGTTGTCGAGCAACCTCTCTTCGACATGGCTCAGGTGCCGGCTTTCCGGTTCCTCGATCTCGAGTAGAGTGTAACCCGGCATGTCTTCGTCTTCGGCTTCTCGATCAGCTCCTCCTCGACCAGGCGCTCCTTGGACATTTTTGGTCGATCTCGAGTAAAAGTACTCGATATCGAGTAAATCTCTCAGCTTTCTGCTCTATTCTTAAAACGCACTTTGCCGAGTCCTCGTTCGTCGGATTGACGCATATGACCATGCGTTGGAAAGCTCTTTCCGACGGCTACAACTCTGATGAAGACATCAAAGCTTGATTCAGAACGAAGAATGGTGAAAAATGGCATTTTCTCCAGATGCACCATTCTTAACTTCTCCATGAGTTTCCTTTAAGCTCCAAAGTGCATCCGATTTCTGCGAAATATAACCAAAACTTGTGTAGACCTCCATATATTGCAAATAAGTGTAAACTACACATATTATGTATTATTCTAACTCAAATGCATGCAATGTATGCAGAAATCGATATAAAAGTAAGTGTAAAACATGGCAAATTAGGCTCACAACAAACACCTCATACTTAAGCTTGCTTGTCCTCAAGCAATACTTTTAATTGTCATTCAGGGGAAGAATTCAAACTCTCAACATCTTAGATTCATTCTCATATGTCCCCTGCAATCAATTACCATCCTCGAAAAGGGACTAGTGTCACAGATCCATGCATGTGCAATTATACAAAAGCAACATCTACTCACAAAAGAAGGGTTATGCAAAACATTCATTCGTGACAAAGCATTGATAATCAAGAGGACTTTAATTTAAGCTCAAATAAGGAGTAGATGGTAAAAGGCTAAAGGTGGGCAGTTTTTGGCCATGTGGTGCTAACGATCCGGGGAAATGGATTATTTCCAAACTTTCTTAACCACATCCCTTCGTCCTTTGATTCATCACCTTCCATAATGCTTTTTTCAATAATAATGCTTTTAACTCTCTAACCTCAGCACTGCCTTCTCGCGTGTCGCAAACATGGGTGTCATGAATGGCCCCGGATACTTATTGCTTTGGACTCCTCACCTGTGTGTCCCATCTCACTGAACTATTATCTCAGTAAGCAGGGTCGATCTACCTTTATCTCCTGAGGTGATCGGATTTTCTTTCACTCATTAAATTTTCCATATATTTCAAACAATTTCCAACCCAACTCCAAATAATGATAATAACAACACAACAACCATATAATAATCTCCATAATGTGACATCATTCTCAACATAATCCCCGGATAGGAAATAAGGTAAAGAATGGAAAATATTTAGAACATGCGGAGCATAATATGAAATAAGGCATATATATGACTTTTGTGATGCATAAGCATAGGTAAGTCCTCCATCCTCTTATCAAGCAATATGTCAAAAGCAACATCAAATTTTTCCTCCTTTCATGGTTTTCAAGAAAATATGCACTTCATTGTGACTTCCCTTAACTAGGCAATTTCATGCTATATCTCTAATGAATCCAATTTTGCATCGTCGAGTTTAATATAAGCTTCCATGACACTAATCAAAATTTTAAATGGGGGTCGGGTCATTTTTTCAAATTTTGGAAAACATGCAGTTAAGCCCATAAATCAATAATGAATTCCAAAATAGCCATGTATAAGCAATAAAAAAAATAAACTTTAAAAAATGCACACATAATGTCAAATAAAACCAACTATGCATAAAGTAAGCCCTTCCTCCACCCCATACTTAAACATTACAGTGTCCTCACTGTATGAAAACAAGGGTAAAGAAAGAAACTCACTAGATAGGTGTGCAGATCGTCGGGAATCGAGTGCTATGCTCTGGGCCGAGTCTGATTTAGTTTACTTCTATCCCCATGGACCTGAAAAAATGTAGAAGAGAAATATCCACAATAGAAAGACTAAAAGTTCAAAACCAAAAACAAACAAAAGCAACAATGTCCAAAAGTCCCAAAAATAAATGTCTATTTACAAGCTCTAGATTTTATAGTCGCTAGGCCGACTTTCTCCATTAAGCATTAGCCTGGCTCATCTTTGTCCGGAGGTATAGATGGATCTGGTGGTTCCTCCAGTGGTGGGAAGCGTGGGATGTCATCCGGGGGGATCATGGGAAGAAGCTTAAACCTCCCCGAGTGGACGCTCCATGGCTCCACCCATCCATCTTCCTGGGCTCCAGCTGGCATGCATAAAGGAATATATAAAGGAAATTTGCATACCTCATAATCATACCTCTTTCGCTCCATTGGTTGATTTGTTTGCGCGTCTCCACTACAACAAAACAGTGGAGTGGGAAGAGATATTTCCACCTCATCTTGTGGAGCTTCATGCCACTTTGCGAGGGCCCCATACTTGAATATGCACATCGGTTGCTCAAAATTGTCAGGAATAGCCTTCACCTTATAGGGTAAAAGCGACCTTGAAGCACCATGGGAAACGACGTCCGGATTTTGCGTTGGTGGCTCTTCTTCTTCTTGGGATCCTTCCACAGATTCTTCAAAGATAGATAGCGAAATTGAAATAGAGGAAGGACCTACATGGATTTCTGTGATACAGTCGATTTCAACTAGTGTTTCTGGATCAGTTTCTCCAGAATGTGTATATGTCGAGTCCAGGTAGTCGCAGTCGACTGGCTCATAGAAGGGGACATTGCCGAACCAACTTGTCATTGTTGATTTGGGCGATTTAGTGCAATGTTCCCATCTACGCAACACAAGCTTAGCTTCTGCCTATTCCCTTGCTGCTTTCTCAGCGGCGATAGCAGCATCTTTAGTGGCCAGTTCTCTTGTAAGCCTCTGTATCAGCTGTTCCTGGGTTTCTGCGGCACCCATGGCTCTTTTCAGTCTTGCGTGGGCTTGTATAAGACGTTATGGGTTGTCTAAGCCGTCAACCTCGGGTGGTTGACCAGAACGGCGCATACACCTGTAAAGTAACTCAAAGCATACGTGAGAACTAACTACCTAAGGCGCGAATGATAGCTTCCCCGGCAACGGCGCCAATTTGTTGTAGGAGGAAATCGAGTATGAAAAATAGAATGTAAATAAAATAAGGCAAACCAGATCGAGTAACTCGAGATCAGTAACTCGAGATCGAGGAGTGCTAGTCGATCTCGAGGAAAACAGAAACTAAAACGAAAGAAAGTAAAAACAAATGCTTTGGGATTTCGAACTAAACTGTATAAAAAAGAGCTTCCAAGATTAGGGTTTGCAACAACGATAACCAAGCATGCATAAGGCAGAATTAAATAGATAATCATGTGAATCGCATCAAAGGACTAAGCTTTCGCCTTTTCCAACAATTAGACAACTCTTTCAAGAAACCCTAATTGTCTCTACCGATTTTATGTTTACAATCCAAGTTGTTAGCATGGACCTCCATTAGATGGGTAATAAACACATAACAAGTAGTAGATGCTCAAAACATGATAAAAGTCGGATCTTTACCTCAAACGCGCAGGGCTATCGTCGAGCTCGCCCCAACACTAGAAGTGGGTGGACTACTCGCGCTTCATCGCAACCTCAGACATTGATTGATGAAAAGAAACTTGCATTAAATCAAACAGAGCTTACAACCAAAGGAAGCCAATTCCACTCTCGCTTCACCAACTCCTCTTGGCCACTCACTCTCTCTCTCTCTCTACTACTCCTACTAATTGTTGTGTGATTGAATGATTCCTAAAATCAGCCCCATGGGCTTTATTTATAGCCTTCTAATCCTTGCTATTCAAGGATAGAATATCTCTATCTATATCTAAAACTTTAAAGATAAATAAATGCAACAACATAATTAAATCTAATAAAGGGAATTATATCTAAAAGTCTTCAAGTGGATAGATGTTGATAGATCGGATAGACGCGGAAATCTTTGGCTCCAAGGATTCCCACACCGAGTAGGACTGCCAAACGCGTTACACGGCTTCTGGAAGCTTCCTCGATCTCGAGTAATTCTACTCGATCTCGAGTAACTCGGACGTCGACTTCAGTGGCTCGGCGTCTCGGCTAGCTGGTGCTCGATGTGGCTCGGACATGGCTCCTGGGGTGTCCACGATCTCGAGGAATTCTCCTTGATCTCGAGTAATGGTGGCTCATCGACTAGGTCTTCTGGTGTTGTCGAGCAACCTCTCTTCGACATGGCTCGGGTGCCGGCTTCCGGGTTCCTCGATCTCGAGTAGAGTGTAACCCGGCATGTCTTCGTCTTCGGCTTCTCGATCAGCTCCTCCTCGACCAGGCACTCCTTGGACATTTTTGGTCGATCTCGAGTAACTCGATATCGAGTAATTCTCTCAACTTTCTGCTCTGTTCTTAAAACGCACTTTCCCGAGTCCTCGTTCGTCGGATTGAAGCATATGACCATGCGTTGGAAAGCTCTTTACGAGGGCTACAACTCTCATGAAGACATAAAAGCTTGATTCAGAACGAAGAATGGTGAAAATTGGCCTTTTCTCCAGCTGCACCATTCTTAGCTTCTCCATGAGTTTCCTTTAAGCTCCAAAGTGCGTCCGATTTCTGCGAAATATAACCAAAACTTGTGTAGACCTCCATATATTGCAAATAAGTGTAAACTACACAGATTCTGTATTATTCTAACTCAAATGCATGCAATGTATGCAGAAATCGATATAAAAGTAAGTGTAAAACATGGCAAATTAGGCTCTCAACACTAAAGTATGATTGAAATCCTACAAAACATGACCCTTGTGAGATTGTTTTAGCCTTATTAGATTCATTTATGGTCCTATTGTTTAATTGTATGATTTACTCTCCCATGCTTCTACCTCTTGAGATTGGCTTCATTAGCTATTGTCGAAGCCGACTCACATGTTTGTTGCTTGCGGATGTTTGTGCTTTATGTTTTATATTAGACTTTAGTTGCTTGTGAGTTTTTGAGAGAAATAAGGTGGCAATGGTTGATACACTTAGTAACCGGATCAATGCATGACACCCATGGGTATGATTTCCGCAAAACAGTATTGAGAACTATCCGCTAAGAAAGGAAGCTTGATCATTGAGTAACCGGGTTCATTCATGACACCCATGTTTGCAATTCGTGTCAAAAGATGTTCAGGTGGACTTTATTCAATTAAGTTGAGGTGTTATAGACCGGTGCCATTCATGACACCCATGTTTGTGACTCGTGTAAGGATACACCAAAGCCGAAAGAAACCATAGCAAGAAAAAAAAAGGAAAAAAACCAAAAAATGAAAAAGAAGAAGAAGAGTGAATAAGTCTAGAGCCAAGTTGTTTGTTTTTATTGTTTTCCGCAAGTGATGGCATTTCGGTGGAGATTTGATTATATTGTTATCAATGTCTATGAACTTAGTGCATTTTGGATTGAGTTGAGAGTTGAACTTAATTGGCTAAACACATGAGAGCATGAGTGAAACACATATTCCTTGTGAGGTTCAATGATTTGTACTTCTATGCTTTGATCGCTAAATGCATGCTAGGATGTTTATTCACTTGATCATGTGCTTCATTTCATATTGATGTTGCTTTCGTCTAAGGCTTTTGCATGAATGATGAACTCCTAGGTTTAGGTTGCTTCTTATTGATTTGCTCGAGGACTAGCGGAGCTTAAGTGTGTGGGAGTTTGATAATGCATATTTAGATAGGCATTATAGAGTAGTTTTAGTTATGTTTTATGGTTGTTTGGTTAGGTTTTAGAGTTAATTTCCTATTTTGCTCTTTTGGTTGGAAAGTTCGGAAACTACGTTATTTCGATTGTTTTATGTAGGTTCGTAGTTCCGGCTTGTGGCCAGCTTGGAAAAATCGTATTGGGTTGAAGAAGAAGGAAGAAGAAAGCAAGGAAAGCATAGGCCAAGAGAAGGAAGAGCAAGAGCACACGTTCTGTCCAATTCAAAGTCGCAGCCGCGAGTGAAGCCGTCGCTGCCGCGAGATCCCCGTTTCCACCGTGAAGGTTTGACAACGAGAAGAACACATGAATATCATAAGTCACGGCCGCGAATGTCCAAGTTGTCTCCGCGAGATTCATCACTACGTTGTGGAGATATTGCCCGCGAAAGGTTTGCTGAAACCTGTGTGTCGCGGCCGCGAGTTCCTAATCGCGGCGGCGAGATTGTCCAGAGAACATCAGTTCGAGATCCAAATTCTATCTTTCCGTTGGGAGATTCGGTCCAATCTTTTGAAGACATAGTCCTTATGCTTTAAGGAATATATTATGAGACTTATTTAGTATTATTTTCAGTTTTAATAATTTTAGGATATTTTATATAATTTTAGGATTATTTCCGCATTATCTTTAAGGAAAGTATCTAGGTTTTCGGGGTCTCTTCTTTCCTATCAAGAGGAGCCACGAAATTAGAGTTAGAGAGACCCTTGGAGACGTTTTTCTCAGACTTGGAACGATATTTCACAGTAGTTCAATCAACCATTCAAGTTTGCTTATTTTCCATCAATTCGAAGGAGATTTAGGTACGCTATGAGTGGCTAAGTTCGTTATTTGTTTCACCTGTGTTTCGGAGACTTTGTTGGTTGTTTGTGAGGCTTAAACTTAGTTGTTTCCTACCGAATTCTTACCGAGTGAGTCGATCGTGCTGATAACGTATTAAGAAATAAGATAAGAAACAATTAACGAGAGTGGATTCTACTGCATTTTTATGTCTTTTGCAAATGAGAAGTACAAGTCCTTATATAGGCATACATGGAGAGGGTTACAAAGGATAAGAATACCATAAATTGGGACCCTTGATCTTTCACCATGTGGGTGTTATAGAGAGGAATAATGGTGGGGGTTATAGGGAGGTGTAACATCACAAAGTAATAACTAGCTAGCTAGTATTATAACAGTAACCATATTGATAGTATGCATGTAGACAATAATATTATGTCATATTTTAGCCTAGTTATATTACATATTGTGTATCACTTACATAGAATTTGCAAATAAATTAGGTCATATTTATGGAGATCTCGATGGTTCGATTGACTAATATGAGTCTGTGTTGGAAGCTATTCCGATAATTATAACTTTTATGTTGACGTTGAAACCAAATTTGAAGAGTAGGTGAACAATAAATCGCGAATTCGCAGCGAATGCGCGCGCATTGTGAACGCATTCTCATTTTAAAAAAAAAAAACAAACGCGCATTGCGAATTCATAGATTTCAGCATGAAATAGTAGCCCCTCCAATATTAGTTAATGTTTAGGTTTTTGTTTTTTTTATATATAAAAAGTCCATTTGTAATCTGTCTTGTTAGTTTGTTTAATCTTTCGAGTACATGATAGACTTCCATCTTTCCATTTTCGCCAAAATGGAAAATAAATTATTATAATATTTTGTTTGGATGAATTTGCTACTCCAATCTATGTTGCTAAGGATGTTATGTTTCATTTAACCTTATTATCTTGCATTCGTATAGCAAAAACTAGGGTTGGCAAATGGTACGAAAATTACCATACCAACCATGTATCAACCACAAACCGACTATGTTGGTAACCACACTTGTGGTAACCAACATGGTGGTAATCATCTTGGTGGTAACCATGTGAAGGTGGTACGGTAATGGTAATGAAATTTGAATATCATGGTTACCATGGTTACCAAGTATATATATTTTTTATTTATTTAATATTTTATTGTTATTACCTTGAAGTTTTACGTTTTTAATTTATATTTTGTGTTTTGTTTTTGACCTAAATTGGTCCTTTCTACGTTTTCTGCTAGAAACAGTAGGAACATTTTGAATGTTTGAAAATTTTGAACTTGTTTTGTTTGAACTTGCAGGAACATTTTGAATGTTTGAACAATTAAACTTGGTTTGTTTCAAGACTTTGAACTTGGTTGGTTTGAACTGGTTGTAAACTTGATTTATTTAAACTTTTAATAGCTGGTAACCATATTATTTTTATAACCATATTTTTTCGTTCGATAACTTTAATGACTACCGAAAGGTAGCCAAGGGGTTTCAAAAAAATACAAATAAAATTACAGCTTGGTAACCATGGTAATGTACCGATGGTAACCACAAGTCGTGGTTACCAAATGTGCGGTAACCACGACTTGTGGTTGATACGTGGTATGAAAATTTGCGTACCACCAGTTTGTGGTTGGTACGTGGTAATCGTCATTTTTTTGTGGTTACCGTACCATGCCAACCCTAGCAAAAACTACACTTTTTCGACTTTATTTCCAACTAACAAGAAAAAAAACAATTTTTGATACCCCTAGTAGAGAAATTTAACGACCCTCAATAAATAAGTATAGTGTAAATATGATTGTATATTATAGAAGGTAGCATTAGTTATATACTACCAGTGGCGGCAGTAGGAATTGTTAGAAGGGGGCGCATAATTTGGGTCGGGAATTTTTTTTTTCTCGGTATATATAATAAAGAAATTTTTAAAAAATATATTGAAAGAAAATCATAAATTGTGGTATAAATATGATATTTTATTACGAAAATTCATACAATAATTTAATAATTTATATATGTGTGTGTGAGCGCACGCATGTAGCATGATTAAGATTTTTTAAAAAAAAATATTGAACGAAAATTATAAATTTTTAAAAGAATTTATCATTAGTAAATGAAAAAGGATTGAAAAGTATGACAAAAAAACTCATAAGTTGTGATTTAAATATGACATTGATAGTAAAAAATATTCATATAAGTAAAAATTAGAAGAGTATTTTAAAATAATAAATAATCTTATGAAAATATTAAAAGAAAAATATAAACAAAAACTCATAAATTGCGGTTTACAAATGACATTGATAGTAAACAATTTCATAGAAGTAAAAATTAGAAGAATTTTTTAAAATATGCGTAACATAATGAATAATCTTATGATAATATTAAAAGAAAAATATAAAATTTGATTTAAATATGACATTTATAATAGGGAAAATATGGTAGAAATAAAAAATAATGTAGAAAGGTAATGAATGAAATTTGAACTCATGACCTCTTGCTTCTCTCCTACTTCCATCCCTCATTTTACCAAATAAGTTACACAACTTTTGTGTTTCTTTTCACATTTTTTTTATTTTTTTTTTAAATATTACGAAACTCCGTCGTCGGAGGGGGGCGGGCGCTACCCCTGTATACTACTCCAAACATTTTCCTATTAGTGATAAAAATAGGACCGGAGTTTAACAAAGGTAAAAAAACAAGAATTTTTTTTTTTTAGCTTATTTTCATGATTGTCTGAGTGTCCTTGATTTTTTTGGCCTTTTAGGGTGTGTTTGGGAACGAGATGGATTTTAGTGGATTTTAGTGGATGTGGTAGATGGGGATGGATTTTTGGGATGTAAGAGATGAAAATTCAACACCCAAATTTTGGGGTTTTGTGTTTGGTTGTATTTTGATTTTTTGGTGGATGGAGTGACGGGCAAAGACCGAATTACCCCCACTTACGCACAGGAAAAGACGAAATTGCCCCCAATTCATGCCCCTCCTGAAATTCATTTCAATCATGTTGTAGACATTACTGGTGTTGTTCTTGATCAATTGATCATTAGCTACAACTTAACAAAACACATCAACCAGTAATATATTACTCTGAAAAACAAATCCACCCTTTATTTAACTGTTCTTACAGTGAGGAACCAATTTCAGTATCATTTCTTTGTTGGTTCTCTCAATTAAACTATCAAAACTAGCATCAAAATTTGAAGAAATCTAATGTGAGGACAGCAGTTTGATTGATCAATACAGTAGTACCTTCAAAGCTGATTTTTCAACAAGAAATCCAGTTCTTGTGAGTGTTGATGAGCGTCGACACCATCCCGGCGCACGATATCATCATCGGCGTGAGGAACCTGCCATCCTCATCCTAGAGATCAGACAAGGTCATCAGCCAATCGGCCAGCTCCTGAACGATCGAAAGCTTCTTCATCGAAATCTTGAAACTCAGAGCTCGCTCCCTCTCCCTGTTGTCCTTCGAATCGGGTCCTCTGGCCGATGAGATCTCTTTGCTCTAATCGAAGCAAGCTTTCTCCTAATTTAATTTCCTCAAATCCCTAATTTTCAATCCGATGCTGCCGACGTACCCTACGAGCTCTGTCCAGGCGCTGATCTTCTGCTGCTTCCGCGAGTGCTTCGGATCGATTAGACCTGACTTCGCCAGCCAGATGAATTGCTCGAGAAAATAGTAGATCCCTTCTTCGCCGTAGGCTACGGCGTGTAGGAGGAGAGGGAGGCGGTTACCGTCGGAGGAGTAGGGAGTGGAGCGGAGGGCGTTGACGTCCTGGACGAATTTGCCAAGGCGGAAGGATATCCGATGATGCCGATCTGGATGATGCAACTGCACGAGTTTGCACTTATGGAGGGTCGGGGGAGGCGAAGGGGCAAAACGGGGGAAAATCGAATCCCCATCCTTCAAACCTTGGTTGAGGAGGTTCCATTCCCTATCCACTTCCATCCCCCAAACTCCCCATTTCCCACCCTTCAAACCCAGCAAACCCATACACCCAAACGACGCGACGGGAAAACCGAGGCATATTTTCCATCCCCCAAACCCCTTAAATCCTACACCCAAACACACCTTAATCTATTGGACCGGTTCAGCGTCCGAAATTAGCGTAATCTATTACACCTGTCAAAACGTAACCCAATCTGAACGTCCGGAATTTTTTGGATCAAGACCCGAAATTTTTGACCCGAAATTTTGTTGGACTCGAACCCGAAAAACCGATATTTTTCTGGGTCAAATGGGTTTTAACCTGATGGCCCAACTGACCCACCCGATTTGTTAAAATAAAACTTTGACTAACAAAAAGCCAAGATAATCTCAAACTCATATTAACTTTTAGTAATTAATATATTATTAGAACTAATTCATTTATAATGATATATTATTAAAATTATTCATGGAGATTCCAGTTTATTACATTTTATAATTACAAACACTCGATCTTTCTTTTTCCAATTAACTTTTATATTTATTTGTATTATATATTACTCTCTCTGATCGGTAATATTTGATTTTTAATTTTTCAACCTGTTTTGAAAAAGCTAAAATTACTATAAAATATTAAAATATTTTATTAAATTTTTTTACTCATTAGTCATTACTTTCGTATGAAAAAATTTCAAAAAGTTAATTGAAAGTTTATAGAGTTTTGAATTTTATTAAAAATAATGAGTAATAGTAAAAATCAAATATTTTAAATCGGATGTAGTAAAACTTTAGATGACATCTTCTAATAAGTATAGAGCCCAAAAATAACAACTTACCAACGAATCATATCTTTAAATTTACACTTTGAAGCTATCATAAAGTCATCAAAATACGATTTTTTATTAAAAAATGAAAAAACTGACAAACCCGAAATTGAACAGAAACCGGATCAAACCCGGGTTCGAGTTAACTCGTGAATTGGTAAATAAAGAGCGGTCATTCCGGGGTTCGAACCGGGGACCTATGACTATTATCCATAAGTCCTTTCCGGTGAGCCATTCCGGAATGGTTGGTTCGAGTTAACTCAGATGTACTCGAGATCCGTTTTACCCGAAACCCAATTTATCTAAAACCTGAAATGACCCGACCCGAACCCGGCCCGAATGATTCGATTGACGGGCCTGGCTAGCCACCATAGAGGTCTATTCTTCAATACCCCATTGGACCCATTGGTTTCTGGTTTTGTTTTTGTAGTACAGTGACGAGTGATATATATAAATACATATGAGGAAGAATCTTCTTGTAGGGCCGAATGGAACCGCGTAAAACCACAAGTCTGCCTCTCCTCTACTATCTCCTTAATTGGATGGGAATGGAAGCAGTAAAACTTGAAACGTTCTGTGATTGGAAATTGGAATAGCCTTTAATCAAATGCGTGTTGCTTAGTCTAAACACAGAGGCTCCTTCATACACCCTCAAGGACAGGCGTGAGGGCCGGCATGTCGAGAGAGAATGATCTTGTGAGTCTTGATATCGAGGCAAATGTAACCGCGATGATCAGACGGGTAGCCAAGAAAGACACAAGGGGTGGAACGAGGGTGAAGCTTGTGGGGGGCAGTGGATGACTGATTAGGGAAGCATAAGCAACCAAAGGTACGAAGGTGATCATACCTAGGCTCTGATACCATGTAGAATAGCGGAATTGATGTAAAGTCCTCCTTGAGGGTTTTTATTCATTGATATAACATATATATAGGTTACACAGGTATTGGGCCTTAACGGGCTTTTAGCCCACTATACAATATGAAACCTATGTAATCTATCAAACCCCCGCAGTCGAAACGGGAGGTGTGCGTACAGTGAGACTGGAACGAAAATCAATGAACAATTGTCTAGGTAAACCCTTGGTGAATATATCAGCGTACTGATAGGAGGACGGGACATGTAGAACGCGGACATGTCCAATGGCAACCTGGTCCCTGACGAAGTGAAGATCAAGCTCAATGTGCTTCGTGCGTTGATGCTGGACTGGGTTGCTAGCCAGGTAGACGGCAGAGACGTTATCAGTGTAGACCAGAGTGGCCTTCTGCAAGGGGCATCGGAGCTCAAGCAGGAGATTGCGTAGCCAAGAGCACTCGGAGACGACGTTGGCAACGCCCCTGTACTCGGCTTCAGCGCTGGAGCGAGACACGACCCATGTTAAGGCTCATAAAGTCCTCCACCACATCGACTCCTCCGCTAACCGTCCTGCAAGCGAAGACGACGATCTATTCGCTCAACTTGACACCATTGTTCTTCAATGGATCTTTAACACCATCTCAAAAGATCTATTGACCACTATCCTTGACCCCAAAGACAACGCCTTGCAAGCTTGGAAGAAACTTCAGGATCTCTTTCAAGACAACAAGTCCACCCGTGCTGTCTATCTCGAGCACGAATTCTCAGGTTGCAAGCTTTCCTCTTTTCCGTCGATATCTGCCTACTGTCAGCACATCAAGACCCTGGCTGATCAGCTCGACGCTGTCGACTCCAAACCCAGTGCCACCCGTCTGGTTCTTCAGGTTCTCTCTGGTCTCCCTTCCGAATACAACGCTGCTGCTACTCATATTCAGCAGACAGAGCCTCTCCCTACATTCGAGAAAACCCGGTCTCAACTGATCCTGGAGGAGACTCGCCTTCAACGTCAGACAACCGACGCCGCCAAAGACAAGACGGCGTTGGTCTCATCCAGCGACATCATCGAGCAACTCGCCCTCCAGCCAGGCCGCACCAACGATCAGCAAGGACCTAGAGGCGGCGGCCGCAGCAACATGATAACCGCCACCCCTCTTGGTACCCCAACCCTGGCTACCCTCCTTGGATGCCCTATGGCTACCCCGGTGCGTCGTTTCGTGGACCTGCCCCATATCTCAACCGCCAGCAGGGCTTGTTGGGTCCTGCTCCCCGTCCATCATCCGATCAGGCATACCCGACTGATGTGCACAACGCCTTCTCTTCCATGCAGCTGACTCCTCCTGACGGCTCTTGGTACATGGACACTGGCGCTACCTCTCATATGACGAACTCCTCAGGTACTCTCTCATCTCATTCTTTTAAGGGTCCTGCTCATTCTATTATCGTTGGCAACGGTGGTCGCCTTGCTACTTCGGGCATTGGCCACACCACACTACCAACCCCTACCAACCCTTTGCACCTAAACAATGTCCTTATTGCCCCCAAACTTGTCAAAAACCTTATCTCTGTCCGTCGGTTTACCACTGACAATGATGTTTCTCTTTAGTTTGATCCGTTTGGTTTCTCTGTGAAGGATCTTACTACGGGGGTTACTCGCCTGAGATGTAATAGCACTGGGGAGCTCTATCCTGTGTCGTCGCCCTCACCATCCAGCCCGTCAAGTCCAGTCGCCCTCTCGGCATCATCATCCAGTCTTTGGCATGCTCGTCTTGGTCATCCCAGTCCTGCAGTTTTAGATTTACTTCGTTCTAAGAGTCTTGTCATTTGTAATAAAGAGCACCGCTCTGGTTTATGTTCGTCTTGTCAGTTAGGCAAGCATGCCAGACTTCCGTTTCAGCGTTCTTTAAACACTACTTTCGCACCTTTTGATATTATTCATAGTGATATTTGGACATCTCTTGTGCCTAGCAAGGAGGGTCATAAGTATTACCTTTTGTTTCTGGATGATTTTACACACTTCTTATGGGTTTTCCCTTTGCACTTTAAATCTCAAGTGTTCCCTATCTTTGCCAAATTCCATGCTTACATTAAAACACAGTTTCACACCTCTGTCAAGTGTTTCCAATGCGACAATGGCCGTGAATTTGACAATAAAGATTTCCACACTTTCTTTAATACCAATGGGATCTCCTATCGCTTATCCTGCCCCTACACCTCGCAACAAAATGGCAAAGCCGAACGAATCATCCGCACCATCACCAATATGATGCGCACTCTTCTCTTCCACGCATCCATTCCCCTCCCTTATTGGCCTTACGCCTTGGCCACCACATGCTACCTCCTCAACATTCTCCCTTCTACCACCCTCAACCATCGCTCACCGTTTCGGGCACTGTATTCTGCTTTGCCCATATATGATCACCTTCGTACATTTGGTTGCTTATGCTTTCCCAATCAAGCATCCACCGCCCCCCATAAGCTTCACCCTCGCTCTACCCCTTGTGTCTTTCTTGGCTACCCGTCTGATCATCGCGGTTATATTTGCCTTGATATCAAGACTCACAGGATCATTCTCTCTCGTCATGTCACCTTTGATGAGTCGCGATTTCCCTTCGCATCTCCCACACCCCCTGTGTCGTCGTCCGAGTCTGAGTCACCATTTCCTCACTTCATTCTTCCCCAGAGCTCTCCCGGTGCTCCCGCGTCTCCCCCTCCCCCACCTCCCTCGCCACCCCCCACAACCAGACCTCACACCCGCAGCGTCTCCGGTGTCTTCAGACCCCGACAGATCGTCTCCATGACCACCGACCATCACCCCGCCATACACCCCACATCCCCTACGCCAACATCCCTGCCCCAAGATGGCGCGCCCACGCCCCAAGCAGGCGCGCCCGCGCCCCAATCTGACGCGCCCGTGCCCCGCCCTGGCGCGCCCGCGCCTCGACCTGGCGCGCCCGCGTCCCCGGCTGGCGTGCCCGCGTCCTTCGCCTCTCCTGCCCCCATCCTTCCCGACTCCCTTTCCCCCTCTGCCTCCACCCAGACCTCCCTCTCCCCCGTTCCCACCTCCCACAAAACAGCCCTCCTAGACCCGAATTGGCAGGCGGCTATGCTCGACGAATACAGGGCCCTTGCGAAGAATGGTACTTGGGTTCTTGTTCCTCGCCCTCCTGAGGCGAACGTCATTCGTTGTATGTGGCTCTTCCGTCACAAGTTCCGCTCTGATGGGACATTGGAGCGCTACAAGGCCCGTCTGGTGGTGAACGGTAGATCTCAGCAGGCAGGTATTGATTGTGATGAGACCTTCAGCCCTGTGGTCAAGCCTGCCACTATCCGAGTGGTCCTGAGTCTGGCTCTGTCGCGCAACTGGGGCATCCATCGGCTGGATGTCAAGAACGCCTTTCTGCATGGTCATCTGAATGAGACGGTTTACATGTTTCAGCCTCCGGGGTTTGCTGATGCTGAGCGTCCAAAGCATGTCTGTCTCCTCAAGCGCTCTCTGTATGGTCTGAAACAGGCTCCACGGGCATGGTTCCAGCGGTTTGCCTCTCATCTGCTCCGCTTGGGTTTCACTGGCAGCCGATCGGATACGTCTCTGTTTATCTATCGCAGAGGCTCGGACTTGGCTTTCCTGCTGCTCTATGTCGACGACATCATTCTCACCGCCTCTTCTGATGCTCTTCGAAAGTCCATCATCTCGAGATTGAGTGCCGAATTCGCCATGTCTGATCTGGGTCCGCTGTCTTACTTCTTGGGAGTTGCCGTTCAGCGGCATGCGTCTGGTCTGTTTCTCTCACAGAGTAAGTATGCTGCTGAGATTGTTGCTCGTGCTAAGATGGTCCACTGCAATCCCGTCGCAACCCCAGTCGATACATCCAACAAGCTCAGTGCTCATTCGGGTCCTTTGGTTGATGATCCAACACTGTACAGGAGCCTCGCTGGTGCTCTTCAGTATCTCACTTTCACCAGGCCTGATATCAGTTACGCCGTCCAGCAGATCTGCTTGTTCATGCATGCCCCTAGGGAACCCCATTTTCAGGCTTTGAAGCGGATCATTCGGTACATCAGCGGCACCCTCGAGCTCGGCACCACCATCACTCCTTCCTCTAAGCTTGATCTTGTGGCATACACTGATGCGGATTGGGGTGGTTGTCCAGACACACGTCGCTCCACGTCTGGTTACTGTGTCTTCCTCAATGACACTCTTGTGTCTTGGTCAGCCAAACGTCAGTCCGTCGTGTCTCGCTCCAGCGCTGAAGCCGAATACAGGGGTGTTGCCAACGTTGTCTCTGAGTGCTCTTGGCTCCGCAATCTCCTGCTTGAGCTACGATGCCCCTTACAGAAGGCCACTCTGGTCTACACTGACAACGTCTCCGCCGTCTACCTGGCTAGCAACCCAGTCCAACATCAACGCACGAAGCACATTGAGCTTGATCTCCACTTCGTCAGGGACAAGGTTGCCATTGGACATGTCCGCGTTCTACATGTCCCGTCCTCTTATCAGTACGCTGATATATTCACCAAGGGTTTACCTAGACAGTTATTCATTGATTTTCGTTCCAGTCTCACTGTACGGACCCCTCCCGTTTCGACTGCGGGGGTTTGATAGATTACATAGGTCTCCTATTGTATAGTGGGCTGAAAGCCCGTTAACGCCCAATACCTTGTAACCTATATATATGTTATATCAATGAATGGAAACCCTCAAGGAAGACATTACAATCAATCTCATGATCTCACAGTTTGGTTATTGAAGGAAATGGAAGATCTGGCGGTTGAAGTGGTTCTCACTTTGATCGATAAGGTGTTGAGCTTTCTATATGAAGAAATCGATCGCAACAAGAATGTGGTCAACGATTTGAAAGAGATCAAGGCAAATATGAGCTCGATGAAAGCTTGCCTCCGGGACGCAGATGGAGGAGCCGTCGCCAACAGTGAGATGATGAAGGACCTTGTTCATCAGATTCGAGATTTATCCCACGAGATGGAGGACGTTCTGGACGAGTTTATGATACATGCTCCTCGTCATTTTTCCCAACACTCGTTGATCCAGAGGATGTATTTGTTTGGTCATGATGTAAAGCACTGGGTGCCCATTATTCATCTCCAATCACAAATAGTGGTCATCAAAAAAAGGACGTCGGAAATCAGAAGCTCGTCTACTTTCGATGAGTTGGCTCGTAAAAAGCCTAGTGATCGAAGAAGGATCCCACCTGAAGCCAAGGGAGCAAGAAATAGCTGAAGGGGATGATGTGGTTGGCATCGATTCGCCAAAGCGGAACCTCATTCATCTGGTGATGAGTAATAGTAGGTGCAGTACACGCAAGACAATCTCGGTGGTCGGTCATCCTGGTGGCTCCGGCAAAACTGTTCTCGTCAACGCTATCTACAAAGACAAGACCGTAATTGACCAGTTTGACTTCCATGCTTGGCTCTCCATCCCCAATTCTTCTAGTTGGGAGCAGCTTCTCCAGAAGCTGGTGTCTCGCATCGGGATGGATTTGCCCTCTCTCTAGAAGTGGTGACCCTGCGACGAATTTGAGAAACTATTTGAAGGGCAAGAGGTACCTGGTTGTTCTTGATTATGTATGGAAACACCAAGATTTGACAGACATAAGAAGCAAGCTTCCGGATGACAGGAACGGTAGTATAATAATCATCACCACTCGGAATGAGGTGGTTGCTGTCAAGTGTTGTACACAAGAGGGTTGGCTTTTCCGTGTCAATGGCTTGGAGCCGGAGGATTCGTGGACGCTTTTTTGCAAAAAGGCATTTGGGAGCACTTGTGGAAAATGCCCTCCTCATCTGCAAGAGTTGGCCCAAGGGATTGTCATCAGATGTGAAGGGCTACCCCAAGCAATCTCAGAAGTGGGTAGCCTTCTATCAATGAAACAAAATCAGCCGGCGGAGTGATTAGAATAGGGATCAATGAATCTTAACTTAAATATGGACTATATTCATGAGGGTAATCATTACTTTCTCCTACCAAAAAAAACGGGGGCTAAATTTCTACAACATCTGTACCTAAAAGGGATGCTGACAGTTCTCCCGGAATGGATTCCTTCTCTGAGTAGCTTAGTCAGGCTTCTTTTAAAGTGGTCAAAGCTTAGCAAGAGTCCAACTGAGTCGCTAAAGTATATGCCTAGTCTGATGGAGCTGGAGATGGTTGATGCATGCCTTCACAGGAGAAGTTCTTGTATTTGAGGCAAGAGGCTTCCAAAACCTAACAACACTACGCATAGAGGCATAGAGCAGTTCGATGGCCTTGACACTATACAGGTGTATGCTGGCGCAATGCCCATGCTTCAGAAGCTCACTATCGTCCGATGCCAGGTTCTAAAGGATCTTCATTTTGGTATTCAGGAACTCAAATGTCTCGAAGAGGTGCTGCTCTATGATATGCCTCAAGACTTCACCCGTAAAGTAAGAGGAGATTTTCAGAGGGCTAATCATGTACCACGCATCCATTCTTATACTGCAAATGCCAACGGAGAATGGGAAATCCGGAACTTGTCTTGATACAATTTGCATCTACCAATGGCCATGTGTTTGTATATGCTGGAACATCGATCAGTACCAGAAAGGGCAGTCTCTCTTACCCCTTACCAAGTGTGGCTCATTCATCCTCGCTTCTGTATGTATGGGCATCCATCTGTCATCCTGCATCATTCTTCTTATTCCATATATGCATCCCATTTAGTTCAGTTTCAACAGTGTTTGTTGCTTTATTTATGGATTCAGTTACATGCTTTTCTTTTACTTGTGATTACAGCTTGCACGTACACTCTCTACATTTAAACCATCAAGTTGTTGGTATTCTAATTTTTTTAGTAGTCAGAAACAATAAGTTAATCAGTAAATACTGATGAGTCAAATTTACTTGAATCTATCTATGGTGAATCAAAGTTGTAACTTCCTGTTGCTTGTAACTAGCGCGGAAACTGCATTTTGTGTCATGACAGTAAAAAGTACAGGATTCAGTAAGAGATGCTGAAACTGATCAATGCTGAAATGGTAAGAATTTGTGCTTAAAAGAAACCAGAGGTTGACTCCAAATCAAACCCAAAAAAATTTATATATATTGATGAAGAAGAGAAAGGGTATGCAGTATGCTGTATTCATCCGCTGCAAAGCGATGTGTGAGGGTGCTAGCCAAGCCCAAAGTGCTGACATCTGCATAAATGACATCTGCATAAATGGTGGTTAAGGATCTCTACAATATTTATTAGGGAAATTTACAGAAAACCACCCGTTAAATATGTATTCTTACACTTAACCACCCATTAAATTTAAAATTACAGAAAACCACCCATTAAATGGTGTTTGTTAACAACTAACCACCCATTGTCTATTTCTATTAGAATTCCATTGAATATATTATATTTTAATATTTTATACTTCAAAATTAGTTTCAAATTTAATATATTTAAATTATATTTATGGTTGGGATAAAAAAAAAATATTAGGGACAAAAAATGTGTGAAAATTTTAAATTCTATATTTATTTGGAGGACAAAGGTTCTAAATGCGGAATATTATTGAATTTTATTTAAAAATTTAAGAAAACTTTAAAAAGATACTTTTAATAAAAAAAAATTGAGCCCGGAAAATATATATATATTTTAAAAATATTTAGATTTTTTTTTTCTCATTTTTATTATATGGTGTAGGTGTGTACAAATGAAAGAAAAGAGTCAATAATTATTAGTATTAAAAATATTATTAAATTTAAACAATGCTAATGACTTATAAACTTATTTTAATTTTGGTTAAAAAGTAGTTTATAAAATATTTTTAAAATTTGTAACCATTTTTAATTAGGAATAAAATAGGAAAATTTGCTTATATATACATCAAGTTTTTTTTTAATTTTTTTAAAAAAATTAGCAAAATATATTTTTAAAGCAATTTGATATTCTAGTTTAAATATAAAGCTTAAAATATTATAATATCATATAAATTTGACAAAATCTTAATTTAAATAGACAATGGGTGGTTAGTTGTTAACAAACACCGTTTAATGGGTGGTTTTCTGTAATTTTAAATTTAACGGGTGGTTAAGTGTAAGGACACATATTTAACGGGTGGTTTTTTGTAAATTTCCCTATTTATTAATCATCGTTCCATGTTTTCATATATTTTTATAGATTCTTTACAGTTTAAATAGTGTGTCAAAAAATGAAGTTTATGGGTATGGTGTAAGATGCTTAAACTGACGCGATGTTCGACCAAAAAAACAAAAAGATTTAAACAGCCGAGGTGAATATTACATTGGATATAAATATTCACTTCTTTCCGAATTAGAAATAAACATATTGACTTTGGTTAGTCAACCATTTATAGGTGAGTTGTCTTTATATGTAGCCAGCTCAATGATAATGATGTATCATTGACAATAATTGGTTCCACTAGAACTTCGTAAAATAACGGAAAAGCTAAATACACTGCTAATTTTTATTAGATACACCGCTAATCTTCGCATCAAGCTGCGGAACTCGCTACACAACACGATGCGTAACTCGCCTTGCGTCAGACCAAACACGCCCTAACATCCCCCGCCAAACATTCTGCGACGGGTTGCGAAACAGGATACGCGGATGAATGCAGAATACACAAGTTTATTAGAGCTTTTCAAAGAGTTATGAAAAAGCTTTTTGCGGTTTTCGAAAAACTAATTTTACAAAAATTCTATGTAATATGTCATGTCGAATGAGAATTTAGCCTTTTAATATATCCGTAAAGGCTAAAATTTTATCAAAATTTTTTATCTAGATTTTAATTTTTGAGATAGATTAATCTCTGGCACGTCAATAAGGCGTTCGAGCCGATTTAGTATTTACTGTGTGTGTGGCCATTGCAACGAAACAGAATTCTACCTATATAAAATAGAATTCTCATTTTTTATTTATTTTTTGGTATTTGTAAATAGAAGATAATTCATGTACAAGTGGGACATATTGACAAAGTCTGTCGGAACCATTAGGCCTTTAGGTTTGAACAGGTCTTTGGAACCGAGTTTAATCCAAGATGTGGGCCCACCGAAAAGTCTCCCGTTGGAATGTAGCATAGGTCCTTGTGAGAAGTATGCAACGACTTAGGAGTTGGGACTTGTTCTTCCTCACTAAAATAATGCTAGTTGCAAAGCTGCACAACAGGCCAACAAGATATAACAAATACAGTAATAAGATGCTGCAAAAGGCATCTGAATTCTGAAACAAAAGGGAGATTAATTAGATCACTCAAATATGTCGGATGCGGTCACAGTTGCCCTTTTTCTGGTGGACAAGGTGCTGATTTTTCTCAAAGAGGAACTCAGTTGCAACGAGAAGGCCCTAGCCGATGTCAATAGGATCAAGGGGCATCTTGGCAGGATGCAAGCATGCCTCCAAGATGCGGAAGGACGTGAGGGCACCAGCCAAATCATGAGGGTTCTTGTCGAGAACATCCGAGATGTAGCCCATGAGATGGAGGATGTCCTTGATGATTTCATGATCCACGCTCCTCGTACTTTCTCTGCAACCCACTTCCTCCAGAGGGGCTACGAAGTTTGCCATCATATTAAGCACCGCACCCCTGTTCAAGCACTCCAATCCCAGATAGCAAGCATCAATGCAAGAATGACAGACATCACGAGTTCATGGCAGTTTCAAGAGCTGGTTCGTAAAATTGTAAGTCCGCCAGAAAGCTCACACGACCAAAGCTATAGGGACGAGGCAGGAATGTTTGAAGATGATGAGATCATTGGCATTGATTCGCCCAAAGGCTACCTCATTAACCTGTTGACTGAGAGTGAGAGGAGCAGCAGACGCAAGGCGATCTCCGTGGTGGGTCCCAGCGGAGCAGGCAAAACGGTTCTAGTGAGTAGTGTGTACAAAAGCAAGAGGGTAATTGGGCAGTTTGACTGCCATGCGTGGCTGACTCTATCCCATACCGATAATCCTGAGCAACGTCTCCAGAATTTGTTGTCTCAGTTTTGTATGGGGATAAATTATCCTCTTGGAGCAGACACCGCCACGAAATTGGAGAATTATTTGGTGGACAAGAGGTACATAGTAGTTTTGGATGGCATCAGGAGAGATGGCGACTGGACATCCATTAAACAGGCGCTGCCTGATCGTTTCAACGGTAGTGCAATGATCATTACCACCCAGTATGATGATGTTGCTCAAAGTTTTGCGGATCCAGATAATCACATTCTCCGCGTCAATGGCCTGACATGGGAGGATTCATGGAGGCTTTTCTGCAAGAAGGCCTACAGGAATAATAAATGTCCTCCTGAACTGCAAGATTTGTCTGAGATGATTGTCACCAGATGTGAAAGACTTCCTCGGCCAATCTCAGCAGTGGGAACTCTTCTATCAAGGAAGCCAAGGCGACCAGACGAATGGAGTCGAGTACATGACAATCTTGCGATAGAGATGCAAGCCAACTGCATCAACACCATGTTCCTCCAGAGTTATTATGACTTGCGAAGCAACCAAAAGAGTTGTTTGTTGTACTTCAGTCTTTTTCCAGAAGATTATTCCATAAAGCGTGAAAGGCTGATCCGCTTATGGTTATCTGAAGGATTCATTGACAAGTCAGGAACTGTACCACCACAGAAAACAGCCGAGGATATCCTCAATGAGCTCATTTCCAGGAATCTTGTAGATGCATCAAGCAGAGATCTTAGAGGGCGGGTAAAGAGCTGTCGTGTATTGAACCTTACAAGGGAGTTCATATGTCAGAAGTCGATGGAGAAAAACTTTGCAGCAGTTTTCACAGACCAACACATGCACCAAAGGGATGAAACCATACACCGTCGGTTGTCCATTCAGAATGCTTCTTCAAGCTTGAGAAGAACGGAAGGTTTGCACTGGGATAGGGTTCGTAGCTTATTCATATTTGGATTGGACAAAGTGTCTACCAATATTGCAGGAACCCTACAAGGGATCAGATTATTGAAGGTTCTTGATTTGGAAAATGCGCCTTTGGATAGTTTTCCTGAATGTGTTCTTGATGCTACTCTTCTGAGGTATCTGAGTTTGAGAAACACCAACGTTAATGAGATACCCAAGACCATTGCGAGGCTTCGGTATCTTGAGTATTTAGATCTGAAACAAACCCAGGTCACGTGGTTGCCAGAGGAAATCTTCTCATTGCACTACTTGCAGCATCTCTTGGTCTATCGTTGCAACCCAATGAACTATGAGACCTTTAACAGGCTACAAGGTGTGCAAATAGTTGGAGAAATGAGAGTGTTGCGTTACATTCAAAAGTTATCCATCATAAAAGTTGATCACAACCCAAGATTCTTTACAGTGCTTGGACAGCTTACTCAGCTAAAGAAGCTTGGTTTAAACAACTTGCGAGAGAAGGATGGGTTCTCATTGTGCTCATGCGTCGAGAAAATGCGGCACCTTTCAACCCTAGACTTGACATCATCGAGCAGGGAGGAGATTCTTGATCTTAAATACATGAATGCCCGCCCAGAATTCCTCCAGCATTTATACCTAAAAGGAAGGCTGATGATCCTCCCAACATGGATTCCTTCCCTCAATGGCTTAGTCAGACTTCTTCTAAGGTGGTCAAAGCTAAGTGTCAGTCCAATTGAGACCCTTCAGCATTTGCCTAATTTGATGGAGTTAGAGATGATTGATGCCTTCACAAGTGAAGTTCTTTGCATTGACACAGGAGGTTTCCCCATGCTAAGAACTCTACACATAGAACAATTTGAAGGCCTTAACACAATAGCAGTGTGCAATGGCGGGCTGCACATGCTTCAAAAGCTCACTATTGTCAGATGTATGCATTTCTTTGATCTTCCTACTGGTATCGAAGGACTCAAACATCTTGAAGAGTTGCTGTTCTATGATATGCCTCCACACCTTATCTGCAAGCTTGGTAGAAACAGCTATGAACGTTGGAAGATTGATCATGTGCCAATCATCCACTCTTTTTATGTCAATGTAAACCATACATGGGGATTCCAGAATTTTTCATGAAAGTTTACAAGGAATAAGGTCAGTACCTATGCTTCTCCTTCTCGTCCATTTGTCACATACTTCAAAATGTCTCTTTCTGATTGTTGGATGATCGCCAAGGGAAAAGGCATAAGGATTAGCAGCTCCTTCTCTGCTTCTCTGTAGACACATACAATAAATATGATTAGCTCGTAATTTTATGATAATATTTATTCCTTGTTGTTGTTCTGTCACTTTTTCCTGTCTAAATTATGTCCTCTTGTAATTAAAAGAAAAGGCTTGGTATAGCAATCTGTAAGCTAATTCATGAACCATATGAAACACTTTTTCCCCTTTGGGGTTCTGTGTAACTGAGCAATTTCAACAACACAGCCCCCCCCCCCCCCCCCCCCCCCCCCCCACAAAAAACCAACCAAGGAAAAAAAACAAACAAACAGTGATTAAGTAGTTAATGTTTCTCTTCAATCTTGGCAGTTTCTCGTATTTTGCTACCTATAGAGTTCCCAATTTCTTTTCAGCCCTCTGATTTCTAGCCTTTCTCGTTTCTCTTATATACTCCTTTCTCGTCTTGATTGACATACTTGTGACTTTGAATGCATCAATGTGTCCAACTGATGACAGAAATTGAGAATTACCAGGAGAAATCCTCAATCAAGTGAAAGCGAATCAGTAAGAACAACAAGCCCGCAGAAGTGCCAATCTATTTTACTAACAAATAATGATCAAGGCCTTGCAAGATCATATATTGTATATCTCTGCCGAAGTATCAAAAGAATGGATCAATTTAATGATTATCCCACTCCCCCCCATAATCCAAACGTCTTCCTATAGCACCTGAGCTCAACTCAAGTTTATACCCGTGGCCAGTATGAGATGATTAATTCTTCATCTCAAACATTTTTGTAGAAAAGGGGATTAATTTGGAGCAAGTACAAAAATTACTCATCATGAGTGATCCATTAGTTCACAAAATTCACATCCAGCACTTCCCTGCATCAAATATCAACAAGACAAAAAGAAAAACATTGCCCCAACAAAAGAGATACAACACACAACCGAATCCCTTTGTGAAGAGCTATGTCATCTGTCTTAAACCTTCTGTTACTAATCTATCAATCCTGTTTCTCCCTCCATTGCAAAATCATAGCAAACAAGATTCAACAACATATATCCTAGCTGTAGAAACCTTTTCAGAAATCACATTACATGCAAACCTTTTACTAATCTATCAATTAGCACATTTCATTATTATTTAATTGACAAGGATTGGTAACATCACTGTCAGTCATAGAAGCCATAGGTCACAGCCACTATCCAATATAAATAAGGGACATTGTATCCCATTTAGGCATTGTATACTTGTTTTTTAACAAAATACAATAATGCAGATCAGAAACAAATTCACTGCACTTGTTCCAGATAAGAAGTCAAAAAAAAAAAAAGCAGCAGATTGATCCACAGTCAAAATACACTGCTCAATCAAAAACGTTTCCCCAACAGTACTATACATAGTCGAAAATGGAAATGCTTCAAACCCCAAGATTCTTACTCAAATGGACTTGCTTTGCAAGGCCACGAGCGATCATCTGCAGCTTGAGTCCCACAGATATTCCATAAATGGGAGTTGAAGTTCCTAATCGTTAGATGACTGTTTCTACACACTACAAATAGCGATTACCTCTAATCGCCAACGGAACTTCTACTACGCAATCGGCACAATTTTTCGGATACCAAAACAGCTTAAGTGGCATGGAAATAAAAGGATTAGCTTGATTTCTCATAAATTAAAAGGCTCAATAAAAGCAAGAGCAGATACAGAAGTTGCGCAATTGGTGTTTCTTACCTTTCGAAGATGATGTCTAGTGCGATTTTATCGAGAAATCAAGTAGCGAAAGAGTTTGCAACAGAAGGACTGGCCAGAGAGGGTGTGGTGAATTCTCACGGAGCAATTGGAACTTGGAATCCAATGGTCGGGTTTCCAAACTTCCCTTCTCCTTTTTTTTCCTTTCATTCGTTCACCTTACTTAATTTAATTTTGTAATCTATATCTATATATATATATGTTATATATTAAATATATATAATATATAATATATAACATAAAAAGTTGTGTTCATGGACAATTTATTGCTATTATTAACTCCACAAAAAAATTGCTATTTTTTCTTATATGCTCAACATCTATCAATATAATTTCTTTAGCCCGATGGTAGTGGTTGTTGATGAGAATCCTTCCAACCAAGGTTTGAATCTTAACAACTACATCTTTTATTTCATTTTCTACTTAAAGACATTCTAATCTAATTATTTTATAATAATAGTAATAACCTCTTCATCTAAACCTTAAAAATTTATATATATATATATATATATATATATATATATATATATATATATATATATATATATATATATATATATATATATATATATATATTAAAATCTATCAAAAATATCTATATAATAACTTAATTGCAAAGAGTTTCCGTTGACGTGTCGCTTCCTCATTAACCCACACCTCTTCGTCCAATGAGATTTTTTTCTTCCAATTATCCTTTTTCCCTTCTTTTTTTCCTTCCAATCTTCACCCACAACATACTAGAGTTGTAAGACCTTTGCCTCCGCCCCCGCCCAGGTATGCCTTCTACTCTTCTCCCTCTCTCTACTGAGCCCTATTTCGATCTTTCTGGCTTTTTCTATGGCGATTCTTCGGTATTGCGAAATCTCTGTGAGATCTCCGCTTCCTCCTCTCGCCTTCCCAATCCCGTCTTCCTTCAACCTTTTCTGAATTGTGAATATTTGATTTGCTTAGTACGCAGATCACAAGAAAATAAACTTCAATCACCTCCTTCCTCCAGACGCTTCTCCAAAGAGCTCAGTTGTCCCTTCTCGCCTTCCTGGTCTTTTTTCTGATTTTGCTCACCATCTTTGTCCAATCACACAACGAATCGGGCGACTATACCTGCAACTCCAACTCGGGTGCTCAGATTGTCGCTGGGTTCAGACCAGGAATCATCACCCTCCACGCCGACGATTGTAGTTCAGGATCCAGGTTGACCGCTCAAAGTCATTGTTCTCGGTGATAGCAGGCACCCGTTCTTCTTTCTCTCCTTTTTCCCTACAATGATAGATTTTGAAATTTGTTTTGTTCATCACCTTTCACCATTTCTAGGGTTTCGTTCCCCTCATTTGTTGTTTGTATTGATTTCAGACTTCTATCTCCTTCCCGATCTTGACCTTCCACGATTATAGTTAAGGGTCCAATATCTTCTGTTGCCAATGGTGAATTGTAAGCTTCAAATCCCTTTCTTTGATTTTCATCTTCTCTCATGTTTATTTACAAATTAGGGCTTGCCTTTCTTTGATCAGTTTTGTTTGATCAGTTTGCGTTTTGTATCTTTGATGAGAACTATAATGGTTTTGTTGTAGGAGAAAACAGTGGTATGAGCCTGAATGGTGAAAATTCAGGAATAAAAAATTATAAGTGCAACAACAATATCTATTATCTACACTACCTGTCAATTTGCTCTGAGTTTTTGCCTTTTTAGTTGATGATAATGGCAACTGCTTTCAACAGGTTTCACGCTGGTAAATAGAAGTTTTACTATTCACATAACCCTTTCAATTTATGGGGGTTTTGTGGTTAAAATTTGAATTTCTGATGTGTTTAGGTTTTGATTGCTACCAGTAATGCTTCAATGGAGAAGTTGAACAACTGTGTTTAGACTTTAGAGGTTTCTTCTTCAATCTTTATCTTGATAATATTCTTACCTCGGTATGACTTTTCTCAATTGTGTGAATAAGTGATTTTAATGTCGTCGGGTTTCTTTTATTTCTTTCTTACAATTGGATTCGATTGATTATGGTTCACTAAAGCTATGGGAACATAATTTGAGATTTTTACCTTAACTGAGATTGCGGTAATTTATAATATGGAATGGTTTATATTGAGCTCCAAATAGTAGATGGATTGGTCAAGGACAGGACCCAATGTGTGCCTATTTAACCTTACTGCGTCATGCATATCTATTACAAGGTATTTTCTCTTAAATTCTAGCTTTCATCCGCTTAGTGATACATCTGCTAAGACTCCAGGTTTGATTTGCTGGCCGAAATTAGTTTCTTGATTAATGCTCAGGTTTGCTTTTTAGACTTCATGGTTGGTGACTCGATTGATTTTCTCTCTTCATAGACATTTGATTCTTGATTCTTTTCTAAAATACATTCTTTATCATTCAGCATCTATAAATATGTAATTCATAGGCATTTTCTTTTATACTTCATGGTTGGCCGAAATTAGTTTCCTGATTCTTGCTCAAGTTTGCTTTTAGACTTGATGGTTAGTGACTCAAGTGACTTAGCTCTCTTCATAGACGTTTTATTCTTGATTCTTTTCTAAAATACATTATTTATCATTCAACTTCTATAAATCTGTAATTCAATTATGTCATTCTATTTCTGAAATTCGAAAGTTGTAAATCTGTTCTAAAATTCACTTCTTTAACTCAATTTATAAAATTCATCTATATATATTCAGTTTATAAAATTCATCGTGTGATTTTATTCTAACATTCAATATTCAGTTTATGTAATTCAATTTGCTTAATGTTGTTTCTAAAATTCAGCATCTTATTTAGTAAGGTGCAGCTAGCCCTGATGTTGCCAAGATTTTCCAAGTTGATCTTAATGCTAAACACCCTGCTTTGGTTCTATTGAAGGAGGAGGCTAAGAAAGTGACTTCCCATGGTTTGTTCAGTTTTTTTTTTTTTAATTTTTTTTTAAGTGTTATAGCTTGGAATTAATGTTCAATCAGTGCTGATGGAGTCATTTCCTGCAATTCCCAGATGGCGACTTCACCAAAACAACTATCTTGGAGTTTGTATCCACCAGCAGATTCAACATTAGTTGTCTCTATATTTTGGTGCTTCTGATCGTTGGAAGTACCTTTTGCTTCACCGGTGATGCTTTTTGCCACAACCAACAAGATATAAGTATATTCATGCATTTGTAGAGGCGTCAAGAGCATTCAAGGGCAAGGTATAGAAAATTTTATTTAATTTAGATTCATGTAGCAAGTGTATATGTTCAGCCTGTTTTACCAATAAACTCTGAAGCTATAAAACTGAATTAAAATCTAAGTTCCCAATTATAGTAGCATAGAGATTTGAGATAAAGTAGTAGCACTTTCATTCATATGATCCAGATGCCGGAAATGTGAAGTTAAACTTAGATGTCAATCATGGAAATGTTTATTAGTAAGGCCTGAAATCCTCTCGGTGATGTATCAAATGCTAGAAAATTGCAATTGCCTATCACGATCTTTGGATTGAGCAAAGATGGTAGAATTTAGCTGATATTTGTCTCTCACCAACCATTTATATTAATGAAAATATGGCTTTTCGAATTAGGGTTTAACATGATTGAGCAAGGGTGTTTAAATTTGTTCACTTCCCGGCTTTCTGTTTTTACATATTTTCTTATAAAAATTTGACATCCTTGGTTGATATCTCCAGGTAAGAAAGACTATCTATGGAATCAATTGATTCGTTAGGAGAGGAAGAGTAAGCATTTGATTTACTGTACAATTATATTTGCTTCGAAAAAATGTTGCACAAAATTTCAGAAAATAGAAAAATTCTAATTGTTTTATTTTGTGGGCATCCGAAATTCTTGATTGATTTGGTATAACTTTGTTTGATTTAGGGTGTTCTTTTATATGGACCCTCAAGGTATATATTGCAATTCTTGCAATTATCGATTCTTCTTTTTTAGATTTTACTTTTTTTCCCTCTATGCTTCATGAAGAACCTGGCCTATTTGCTCTTTGTAAATAGTTGTATACATGTTTAGCTTATGCATGTGCAAACTTTTGCTTGCTCTTACAAAACAAGTTTTCAGTTTAGTCTGGTTGTTGCATTCAGATCTTCATTATTCTAAGGAAAATGCTGTCGTTGAGTACATGTCTTCTATCGTGGCGTTTGTACAAGGATCGTCTCAATCAGTAGATCGACAAAGGGGTAATCCAATTATGAAGAAAGCTAAGCTACATGTGCTTTCTAAGCGCAGAAATGGAAGAGTTAAACTGATGTTGATGCTCCCCGAATTTTTGCTATTACTATTGATATCTGAAATACTTTGGATATGTAGCAGCATTCATTTACCTAATTTCCTTCTTGCTATGATTAACTCGTGACCTACATGTTGATCCCATCCAGTTTTGTAATTTTTTTTTAACAAACCACTCCTGTATTTCAGCTTTTTTCATCATAATCCGTGAACACATATGTCCCCCGAACAATACTAATATTAATGTAGACAACTTTTCAAACATTTATATAGTGTTATTTGGTTATTTTTTAATATTTTATATTCTTTTTTTTCCCCTCGCAAACGCGCCATGGCGCGGGAATTCCACTAGTAATTTATTAAAATGCTAAACTATATCAAAATGGTAGTAGTTGTTAACTCTTTTTTTAAATGCATTAGATGTTATAATATTATTATATTAGGGATGGATAAACCCTAGTTCCTTATGTAAACTCTTATATAAAGGGTCCTGAAGATCCTAATAATACATGAGTTTCTCCTCCCTTCTTTGCGCCTCTCTTCTCTATTCTTACGGCTTATCATACGTTATCAGCACAAGTTTGCTCTTACTGATTTCAAGATCAATTTGAAAGATAAGTTTCGATGGATTATAATATATTTTACTAGTGTAATACCCGCGCCATGGCACGATTGCGATGGAAAAGAATCAATGAAACTAAATTAGTTAAGTTGAATTGTATAACAAAATTAATCCAGAACAGATCAGAAGTGATAAGTAATAGTTATATTATGCTTTTTTATTGACAAAAGGTAACATATATGTAAAATACAACAACAATCCATAAAAATATAAATCTTGGCATTTTGTTCCGATACTCATACAACCTAGGTAGAAACAAAATTAATGGAGCTGCAGCTTATGTTCTTCCAAAGTGAGGCTGCAAAACACAAAAAAAAAAACAGATTTGTTTTATATTCATAAGAACAAACAAAGTGGATTAAAGAGATAAATAATACCAGTATATAATTAGACATTAGACATCTCCAATAAAAGAAAAATCAGGGCATGTCTATTAAATTTCCACATTTGAACACATTTTCTAGGGGAGGCATTGTAACACAAACATTGAAAAAAAAGCAACATTAAAAGTGTAAGCAAAAATAAGTTGGTTCAATAGTACCACATTACCTCTTCCAAACTTCTTTTCTTCAAGTTACATGTATTAAAATCAAATAAGGATAGGTTCCTTGATTTGTTCCGGGCGATTGTGCAAACCATACAATATATCCCTTTGTGCACCTGAAATTCCAAATTTTCAAGATAAAATTTCCATCATATCAATATTGTCTAAGAAGATACAAAAAAATTCAAAGAAAGTAATAACTTGATCGATTTAGGATACGAAATGTGTACAAAAGCAATAAATAACCTGATTTAGGGGGAACTCAATTGAAACTGAATTATCTAGACAAAAATCAGAGTTGATGGAATCTGGAAGAACCATAGATAAAGCCATTGAGAAATCAAAGAAGCCCGATTTAGGATTGAATTGTGAAAGCTAAAGAAGCACATACTTGATTCAACATGCACGGATCATTCACTCCAGCGTCGTACTGGATTTAGGTTTAATTGATCCCCATAGAAGACACTATAAAAGGTTGTTCATGCGATATGAATTGATGGGATGATGGGGAGTAGGTTAATAAGGGATTAATATTTATTACAAAGGGGCAATGGATAAAATCAAATCAGAAGTGATTTTTTCAGAAAATAGGAAGAAATTTAAAAAAATAACAAATGGGTAATGTGATAAAAACAAATCATTATCATAGAAGAAACCTTAACAACACGATTTTCAAATGTGATAAAAACAAATCATTGCCATAAAAGACTGAACTTGCAAGTTGCAGTTGTAGCTGTACTTACATTGCTTGGACAACCCATGTTGAATCAGAAAATGATACCTAAGTAGTAATCAATCCCGCAATCTGCCATAATACAGCAAAAAGCTAAACAAACAAAAGACAGATGCATATGGCCAAAGTAGAAAAGGCACAAATCAAAAACCAAAGTACCAGGAGAAGTAAAAACCTAAGATAGTCTTATAATAGTATAATTTCAACAAAGACACAAAACCATATATTAAGATATTATATCGATAGATATTTTGAATTAAACCCAATAGTTAGTAAATGGGTAAAAAAATGAAAATTAAAGAAAAAATGTGATTGGTTAAAAGGGAGTGGAATAAGGAGAGCGCCCCATGTCAGCGGAAAGTATACGAAATTAAGTATTTATATAGATTCTTCTTTATCATACTTGATTATCGATTGCTTACTTTAATATATCTTGAATCTAGGTTTAATTAGAACAACTATTAATAATTCTTTCCAGTTGATCAAAGACGTGATTGTGATTCTGCGGTGTAAAGTGATGATTTTTTATCATCTCATAATCCTGCCAAAGTCTCTTAAGGGGACTCCTAATCGATCTTGGCAACCAAGGACGTCACAGGGGACTCGGCAGTCGGCGGTGCGGCCGACATCGAAGCCGCAAACCAGTTACTCGATCTGCTCTCTCCATCCCGCCGTCCCTCCGTCCCGCAGATACTCGATCTGTTGCTTCCTGTGTTGTTGAATCTGAGCCCGTAAGTTGGTGATAGAAACCTTCAATTTTGAGGGCAGCAAATAATTAAGCCCGTAGGACTTCAGAGTTCCTCCTTCCTAGTTCAATACGAACGTCGGGGCACTCGGCGGAGGGCACTCGACGGCGCCTCTTTTCTCTGCCTCTGGTCGCCCACGTCTACTCGTCTACTCGCCTCTTTCCCTCCATCCCGCCGTCCTGCAGATCCTAGATCTGGATTCATATCCCTAGTCTCTTGGAGGAAAGCAAACGGGGCCTCCGCAGGTCTTCGATGTCGGATCTGCGCGATGGTCCGCTTCCGCCGTTGAGGTCGATGCCGGAGACAGAAGAACAACGGAGTTCTGCCTCTGCGCCGCCGTGGCCATCAGATCAACGAAGAGGACGATGAGTGAAAAATTGCAGGTTTGAGAAAGAAATAATTACAAAATTAGCCCAGAGTTCTTTTGAAATTACAGATTGACCCTATATTTTATAAAACTACAGAAAGCGGCCTAAGACTTTTAGGGCTGCAAATTTTGCCCCTGTGAAGTATTCACACATCCCGAAGATGACGTGTAACCCCCGAAGTGGTTTCCTGAAGCGGATAAAGCAATCTCAATCCCTGAAGTGATTGAATCAATCGAAATTGTAATATCCTCTTCACTGAAGTGATTGAATCAATCGAAATTGTAATATCCTCTGAAGCGGATAAGGTAATCTCAATCCCTAAAGTGATTGAATCAATCAAAATTGTATCCCTTGAAGCGGATAAAGTAATTTAATCTCAATCTCTTCCTTGAAGCGGATAAAGTAATTTAATCTCAATCCCGGAAGAGATTGGATCAATCGGTCGTATCCCCTGAAGTGGATGTTATTTTATTAAACGATATTATTTATTTTATTTATCTTATTTTTATATTTTTTTAATTATTTTTCATCTCCCGAAGTAGATGAATTATCTCCTGAAGTAGATAAAAATTGTTAAATTTATATATCATCTCCAGAAGTGGATGAACGAGTGCATCTCCCGAAGTAGATGAATGATAAATTGATCTCATCCCCGAAGCGATGAAACGACAAATCTCATCCCCACGAAGATGATCAAACAGATAAATTTCATCCCTGTAGTGATGAAATTATATTTATTATTTATGTTTATTTATTTCATATGCATGTTATTTAATTTAATTTATTTAAATTATATTTGTTTAATCCTCATCTCTCGAAGTAGATGAACGGAACATCTCCCGAAGTAGATTTGAACGATTGAAAATCATCCCCGTAGTGATGATTTTTTAATTTTTTTAGTTTTATTATTCATTTCAATTTGTATTTTTTTGTCTCCTGAAGTAGACAAACATTATCTCCCGAAGTAGATATAAATTGTTAAATTTGCATATCATCCCAAAAGTGGTAGTTTATCTCCTGAAGTAGATAAAGTAAACACAATTTATGTTGTGGCTTATAGCTAGGTCTGTTATACGGTTATTTCTACATGTCTTGGAAAACATTATAAATAACTCATACCTGAAGTATGACATCAACGAAAGTTCTGACAATACCCATTCAGTGGCATCTAAATTAAATAAATTGGTCACCATATACAAAGTTCAATGGTTGAATATTTTGGTTTATAAGTGTCAAACAATTTTGAAAACTCGAAGTTATCTCAAACAATCATGAATGGAAAATCATGATAAATACCATGTAGCTCCAGAAGAGCATTGATCTTGTTACCTGAAGTAAAAATGACACATATGTATGAATTGACATGGTATTGAACACCAATATCTCATATGACTAGCCAGAGGCAAGTCTTACAGAATTGAGAATGTATATATATGGTTTATTTGACACTCATTTATCCCATTGAAACTTATCACTAACCAGAAGTTAGTTAATGATAAAATGTTTTTCTTTGTGGCATTCGGTCATTCATGTGAAACGATGATGGGCGGGATCATTGACATTCACATACACACCCACTAAAAGGGACCAGAATATCCTAGGACCCGAAGATCCTCTATAAGGGTGACCGAACATATATGGTCTGTTATCTTGACAAATCAACAACAAGACCATCTAAATTCAAAGTAAATGCAAAGTCTCTAATGTCTCTTGAATGGATTCAATGAGACAGCTACAGAACATTATTATATAGACCAGTGTAATTCCAAGATTATAGATGCCTCAACACTTTGGTCATATGAAACATAAGGTAGAGAATGTTATCAAAAACATTGTTGAGCATAAGGTAGCTCACAGCGACCCAGAAGAGTCATTGGTCAAATGGGCCCATGAATGTTTGCATTTCGAATTTGACACAATAAACATCTCCCTAATTATCTCCAGAAGAGAGCAAGTCATTCAAAGGTTTTGAATAAGCAGCATATGTTCCGAGATGTACCTCCTCCAAACGAACTACAATGAGACCACAGAGAAGTTGGATGATACATGGGGTTTGAGTCCCTATTGATATCAAATACCTAGAGCTTAATAATGGTGATAAAATGCTCGGTATTTAGGGGGAGAGGAAATGAGACAATTATGAAAGAGATTGCACGGAAGCAACTTCTCTATCATTTCATATCCGCGGATAAATACAAGTGGACTAGAAGTTCCATAAATGAAATGATTATAAGGTTTAGCAAATATGTCATCGAAAGCATTTACTATAAGCCAAGAAAGTGATAAAGTCACGGATACTAGCTCATTTGGAAGTTCCAGAAGTAACTCCAACTCCATGAATATCAAGTGGTTCTCAAGTACACCAGAAGTGTTGGAGATCACTAGGCTCTTGGTATACGATTCCCCAAAAGTGAAATGAGCCTATGAGAATATGATGATCATCAAATAAACAAATGGATGTCGACATCGAAATGATAGTAAAGAGCTAGAAAAAAGAAATTCATGCAAGAATGGGTTCTTTAAGCATGATGGCATTGGATCTGTAGTTCCAACACCGGAAAGTGTAACATCAATTGGTTTTAAGTGGGTGTTCATATAAAATAAAACATAAACCCAACTTGATTGCACAAAAGCCTAACAAAGGTTATATGAGAATGTATTCACCAGAAGTGGATATAATTTTAGCTCTAAATGGAAATGACGGACGTCGTAGGTGCATACCCATATAAATGGAAAGGATCGATTGAAAATGCCTGAAGCATTATTGTCTAAGTCTCATCACATACAATTGGTTAAAGATCCTTATAAGAGTACCTGAAGTACTTATAATTGTGAAAATGGTGACATTGCATTAGGTCCCGAAGTACCATACAATGCTGTACTCTTTTCCTTGATCTTGGTTTTTATCCCATTGGGTTTTTCCAAGTTAAGGTTTTTAACGAGGCAACTTAGACACCATTTAATACACTAGATCCCCCCATGATCAAATGGCACACTAGGTCCTGAAGTACCTTATGCTTGTGCATTCAAAGCAGCTCAACACCAATACATGGAAGTCAAGCGCGTCAAGTCAATCATGAAGAAATTCCAGGTCAAAGACAATGTTGAGATTCGACAATAAGCTCATGAAGACAGCGCCATCAAGGAGAATGAGAAGACTTCGATAAGGATGGTGAATTCAGGGGGAGTATACACGCACTGCACTCTTTTTCCTTCGATCAGGTTTTGTCCCACTGGGTTTTCCTGACAAGGTTTTTAACGAGGCAGATCACCAAAGCGTATCAAATGTCATATGTATTTGTTCTCTGGAACCTAGTTTTGTCCCATTGGGTTTTCTAGGCGATATTTGTAATGAGGTAGTATTTAAGGATGTTTATCCAAGGGGGAGTGTTATAATATTATTATATTAGGGATGGATAAACCCTAGTTCCCTATGTAAACTCCTATATAAAGGGTCCTGAAGACCCCAATAATACATGAGTTTCTCATCCCTTCTCTGCGCCTCTCTTCTCTCTTCTCTATTCTTACAGCTTATCATATTAGATTATATATTAAAATTTATCAAAAATAATAATTTATAATTTCTGATTTTCAATTTACTACTACAATTTATTGTGTGGAAAGAAAATATATTTGATGCCATCTATAATCTATATATAATCTATATAGTACAGTATGTAACAAAACTTCCATATTTACACAGCGTTGCTTTGCCGCCTTAACGTGACGATCAAGCATTTAAAAGCTTCGCTCTTCGCCTCAACAATCTCATCTGAATCACCGATCTCTCTCTTCCTTCGAACTTCTCTGTTTTCCAGTTCTCGTGATTGCATTGCTGGGTTTCGATTGGGCTTTTGAAGACGACAGATATGGGGATGGAGTTGAAGGACTTGTTCGTGACTGCGAAGAAGGCGGCCGACGCTGCTGCGGCCGCCCACGCTGGCTCCGCCGAGGAAATTCGCTGCATTGACGCCCTGAGAGTGCTCAAGAGCTTCCCCGTCAACACTCAGATCCTTGTTGAAACTCAGGTTAGTAACCTTCCGCTGCATGTTTGCTATTTTGATTTCCGTTGTTGAAAAAAATCACAAAGTTTCAATCTTGGCATGCGATTTCTGGAAATTCTATACCTAATTTGTAGAATCTTCAATTCGTTGCCCTAAATCACAGTCCTGTTGTAAGCAACCTGAGAATTACTCGTGTTTTTAGTTCTTAGGGTTTCTCATCTTTTGTACTGATCGATTCTGTGCTTTGGTGAATGAAATTCATCACATTCATACTTGATTTTACTTTATCCATATTCATGTACACTCCAAATTAATTTCCTGTTTTATCTGTTAATTGGTGTGAATTCAATGCAGTTGAATAGTTAATAGTTGATATTGATGGATGTGTAACTAAACTGTACTACTGAAGTGATCAGTTTCATGTTTCAGTCTAAATTGACGTTTGATCTTCTTCAGTGCATCAAATTCTGCATATTTAGTTGTTTTGTAATCATACAACATATGATGTTTACCTGGTTTCTTCTATGCCAACAATTTCAGGTTGGGAAAGGTTTGCGGCTTCTAAAAAAGCATCCGCGAAAGAAGATACAAGCATATGCAGCTGATCTGATTGGCCTTTGGAAGAACATCATCACCGAGGAAGCAAACCGAAAACCAGACAGCAAACTTAACTCCAAAGGAGATGCCAAAAAGAAGCCAGCAGTTGTGGTTAAATCAGACTCTGATAGCGTCTTGACACAGGATCCGAGGAGTCCTTCCTCGGTCTCTAGTTGGCCACCAAAGGCAACAAGTAACAATGCTGCACGGGAGAAAGTGCGAAAGCTTATTTGGGAGGGGCTGTGCAAGGTATCCAGCGAAGCAGATGGGAGCATTCAGGAAGAGGTTAAAGCTTGTGATACTGTCAGCGTTGCCATCTCAGTAGAGTTGGCGTTGTTTGAGCAGTGGGGCTGTTCTGCCAAAGGCCACTGCAGGCTGAAATACAGAAGCATTGTGTTCAACCTCAAGGATCAGAAGAATCCCGACTTTCGTAGGAAGGTCCTCCTTGGACAAATCAAGGCTGAGCGTATCCCCTCACTGACTACCGAGGAAATGGCGAGTGATGATAGGCAGCGGGAGAACGATCTGATCAGGATTAAGGCTCTATTTCGCAGTGAGATCAACGATGAAGAAGAGGCCACAACTGACCAGTTCAAGTGTCCATGTTGTGGGGAGCGCAAAACCATTTACAGACAGATGCAGACCCGGAGTGCAGACGAACCCATGACGACATTTGTAAAATGCTGCAGCTGCCAATTCCGCTGGAAATTTTGCTGAGATTTGTCTTCTGTTCAGGATCTCTCAAGTAGACTCTTTAGAGGGATGAGATTAGTTTTATAACTTCAACTGTTGCTGCATCGATCTAGTGGATAACTGTGGTTATGTAGTGAGATTTATCTTTATAAAGTAATTGAATGTATTCATTTGTGCACAAATCAAATACAGTACTGTAAAATGTAAATCTCATAAGACTGCATATCATCTGTTTCTGCAATGCAAAATAATAGCAAGACAGTAGAGTCAAAACTGGTCTTGTTTATGTGTTTACTTCCTTTGAATTATAAAATCACGCATAGAACACATAACCCATCCAACACTCATTTCACCCGTCATTTGCACCTAATTAACCCAAAGGACCATTCATGTAATTTACCCTTATGATACATTACAAAATCTTCATGTAATTTACCATTCATGTAGGGCCGTCGATGAAAAACCAAGTTGGAGAATCGTGTGTTTAGAAAAACTAGAAAAAGTTGTGACGTGGTATATGCCGAACCCACTATCTTAAAAGCGAATTCGCCCCGACCGTATGTGCAAGTCGGTTACTGGCTTCGCCCCCTAAGGTTACACAACACACCCTCGTAATCGTGCACTCGAAAACAAAGGTTTGGAACCACGAAAGCTTTGCTCAGAACTTAGGTGAAAGAGAGGAAGATGGTTTTTCTGGGAGTGAATTGAGAGAAAAAGACGTCTGGTTTTAAAGAGAAAAGAGACGCTCCCCAATCAATCGTGCATGCAAAAATCTTGGAACGGTTACAAAGGATGCTCCACTTTCAAACGCCGACGGAAATCTCGAAGCAGTTACAACGGAGGGATAAAGACGAGAATAAATTCGGAGAAAACAAAAAGATAAGTCACAGAAATCTCAACATTTATTTCGTGGCTCATCTGACCCAAAATAATAAAACGCGTACGTCACCAAAAAATAGACCACACTACGCACGTATCACGCACACGGACTGACAATGGTGGTGCACGCATGTGAGACTCCTATCCCACCCAGTGGCGGATCTAATGTTCCAAAGCTAGGTGAGCTAAAATATTCATGGTAAAGACACAATTTTACAGGCCAAAAATTCAATTAAGGAAACCATACCCCCAAACCGGTAACAACTTGTTTGAGTTTTTTTATAACTCTTAACTGATTAAACTAATCTAGCAAACTATGAAAAAAAAATCTATCAATTTTAAGATTTTGAAAATAAAAAATTATAAATGCAATTCATAGGAGTCGAAAGAACAAAGTGGAAAGAAAGTGCAATATATCTCTTCACCGAACTATCATGTTCTATGTCCATCTTTTGAGTTTTGGTTAAAAAATAAACTGAGATTATAATTATTTAGGCCAAGCAAGATTATTATTTTTTAACTTAATTCAAAATTTTCTACCCAGCGGCAACTGGATTTGCTTGCACTAAGATCCGCATCTGATTCCACCACTCAAACCATGGGTGGATAAGAAACCCTTTTAAAACAACCCCTCATTTGTCTCTATGAAATTTCGTCCATTCTCTATTTTCGCACGATTTGCTTTCTTCTTTATTTCAATTTTTATCTTTGTTTATTCTTCTTACAATAAGTGCTAATTTACATTTTTTTACAATCGGTGCTAATTAACCCGTTGGCCTCTATTCTATTTAAAGTGTTCATTTTATCCTTTTGAATTTCCTTGCTAATATTCTCATTGTCATAATTTCGCATACGGTGTCTTCTTTGTTTCAAGCCCTTTTTGCTAACCATTACAAGGAGCACACATTCTTAGTTCTCTCAAAGGTAAAATATGTAAATAGGTAAAAAGAACGATAAGTCACAAGCTTATGATAAAATGTTATTCTAAAAAGAACTATAATTGATAAAAACATGTAAATGTGATTATGGAACTTTGTTCTATTATGTTTATGGTTTCAGGTCTTGGACATCGTTGGGAAGAACTGGGGGGGAAATATATTTCAAGAAATGATCTAGTATAGTATCTTGAGTGATACGGTTAAAATAGCAAAGAAGAAGGTATTTTGTTTTATCAATTCATGTATATATTCAATTCAGACCATTTTCCTCATCTTTTCTTTTTGCTAGTATGACTCATTGGTCGGAAACATCGATCATTTGCAGCCAGATTTAAGTGTGAGCGGAAAGATATTGATCTTAATAGACCATCTGCAATAGTTAATGAGTCATTTTCATTTTATTTTTATTATACGAACTAGTCTAACCAAATAGTGTTTTTTGTGATGCAACGCTGATATGGTGAGTTCTTCATTATTTTCTGTTACCTACGTGGATTCATCAATTAGCTGTTTTTTTAATTTAAAAATAGATGTTATCCTCTTGACATATGTATGTGACAAACTTAATTTTTATCTATATATGATGCCCTTAACCTTTGCTTGGGCTATGGAAAATGTTCAAGAGTATATACATGTAAAGGAATAATGAAGGTTCGTTAGATTTATTAATGTTCTTTTATTTTGACTCTTTTCTTGCATCATGTACTTCTAATGTGAAATTCTTGTAGTGTTTCCTTGAACTTGTAAAAGCTACTACCAATTGGTTGGTTAAGCTACTGTTTTAGGTGGTTTGTGGAGACAGTGAGCAGGGCCGTCCAATGGTTTTTGCCTTTTGGGGGCCCTGTTCAATACTACCTACGTATTAAAATATTGAATTTTTATTTGGTTTTTTTAATAAAGATAAAAACTATATAAAATAAAAAAATATATATGAAATTATTAAACATAATAATTTAAAAGCCAATATTTTAGAGTTTCTGTTTTTTTAAACCCTATAAAAAAATCAAATATAACTATTTTACTAGAAGGAGTATTTATTAAGATTTACTAATAAATAACAAACATGTGTGAAAGTAAATTAGTATTGAATAAATTTATATTTAAAAAATAAAAGAACACCAAAATAAATTTAATATAGAACTACCTTCTATTAGATTTTTAGGTTTTTTTTACTGTTTATGTTTACGTCAATATAACATGAGATTGTGTTAAATTAACAAATAAAAATACTTAATAACAAGGCCCCAAAAATAATTATAAATAGTTGATAAGAATGCCCCAAAAATAATGTAACATGAGGATGTATTAAAGTAACAAATAAAATAAGCTAATAACAAAATCCAAAATTAATTAAAAATAGTTAATAAGAAAGCCCAATATAGTTTTCTATATAAAAAAAGTTAAAAAAGATGAAACAAAAATCGAAAAAGGTTGAGGTTCGAACCCGCAACTTGTGGGTAATTGGTTCGGCTGCTAGCCAGTGAGACAACCCAAACATTGTCATACTTTGGACAACAAATATTAAAAGTACTAATAAATTTTGATATGGGGCCCTAGAAAATTTGGGGCCCTGTTTCGTTGGGCTTTTTGAACATGCCATTGGACGGGCCTAACAGTGAGCATTTGTTATGTGTTTAGGAATATTTTCATTGTAGCAAAGGAAAAGTATGTATCAATGTTAAATTATCTTAGTGGTAATATAGCTATGTAATTTAACACTTGCTGGCTGGATAATCACTCATTTATTTATTTGGGGAAAAGGGTATACGGGAAAGGGATAGAGTGATGCGTATAATGAACCATAGATGAACAAGAGAATAGAGTCGCTCTCGTTAATTATTAAGCCTATTAGCTCAATTGGTAGAGCGATGTGTTCATGCACAAAAATGCGGGCTTAAATTCCGCATAGGATACCATAAGCATCGACATTTTTACCGTCACAAAAAAAATTGAGCTAGACCAGAAGGGGAAAAGGCGATAAAAAGGGGCGGTAAAAGGTATATAGAACGATTTGGCCAAATTTTATGCGATGGTAACATGTCATCGCAAAAGAGTTTTTGCTACCCTAGGGCTAGCGACCGACGATTTGCCATCGCAAATATTTTTTAGCGACGGAAACCCTACTATTTGCGATGCAAATAGTAGGGTTTTTTGTGATGCAAGGGTGATATGGTGAGTTCTTCATTATTTTCTGTTACCTACGTGGATTCATCAATTAGCTAATTTTTTAATCTAAAAATAGATGTTATCCTCTTGACATATGTGTGTGACAAACTTGATTTTTATCTATATATGATGCCCTTAACCATTGCTTGGGCAATGGAAAATGTTCAAGAGTATATATATATATATATATATATATATATATATATATATATATATATATATATATATATATATATATATATATATATATATATATATATATATATATATATATAAAGGAAGATGAAGGTTCGTTAGATTTATTAATGTCCTTTTCTTTTGATTCTTTTCTTGCATCATTTCCTTCTTATGTGGAATTCTTGTAGTGTTTCCTTGAAGCTTGAACTCGTAAAAGCTACTGCCAATTGGTTGGTTAAGCTACTGTTTTAGGTGATTTTTGGAGAAAGTGAGCATTTGTTATGTGTTTAGTGTAACACCCCCTTTTTAGATCCCAAAGGGGTGTTGCATCGCCAGTGAATCCGCAGACTTTAATGTCTTTGAATTCACCTGAGGCTTATGGGGACATGTAACCATGCTCCCATAAACAAGATGATTGTTGTCTTTGAATTCACCTGAGACTTATAGGGACATGTAACCATGCTCCCGTAAACAAGATGATTATTTAAATATAATAGAATATGCGGAAGTGAATAAAATTCATTAGTTTAAATATCTGATCACAATAAGATAAAAATTCCAAAACCATAAAGTATGGATAATTTCCAACATAGATGAAATTAAAGTAGCGATGCAGAAACTTCAGAGGTTCGAAATTTGTAGTCAAATATTCAATAAATGATAGTCCGCCTTTAGCTCTCTCCTGCTCCGCTGCTTGCATTAGACCTGTGGAATATGGTCTGGTGTTTCGTGAGAACGAAGGACACCAGCCATCCAATAAGTAGGATGGTTAGTACAATAAAGACTAGCAAATGATAGGAAAATGTTCATACTTTAACCATGCAGTGACCATAAAACGGTATGTCATAGGTTAAGGGAAAGACACGAATATTTAAAGTGGAAACTGGTAAAAAAGGCAAAATTACAACCATGACTCAGATGATCGTGAGGATCGATGATACGATAAGATAAGGAATTATACCCCGATTAAGAGTGAAGTATAATATAACTGAATTGATCACCTATTAATAATCTCAATAATAACAATATAAAACGTAGTGACACAGGTCCAAACTCAAATAGAACTGCGACCTGAGACTTTGAAGTCTAATCGTACCACGGGTCCAGACTCAAATAGAACTGCGACCTGAGACTTTGAAGTCTAATCGTACCACGGGTCCAGACCCAACTAGGACTGCGACCTGAGACTGTTTGAAGTCTAGATATTCCATGGAACCTTTTAGATTGAGTTTTACACTATTCCCAACCTGCGAGATAGCCCTCGCATTGACTTTAAGTCAATCCACACCACGTGAGATGCACATTTTAAATTATAACAACTTTAACGTTAAAATATTAGGTGATCATAATAACGACATCACACTGACAAGGACGTACAAGCACGGATATTTCAAAGGATCTTAATATCGCATGCTATTAATTTGCATGAAAGAAACAAGCAAGAATTTCATGCAATTAGAAAGTGGGAAATGGGCAACCTTTACTTATCTCGAGTTATAAACAAATAAATCACCTTTAATACTATCACACTATAATTACTTTAATAATAATTGCCCATTAATTTAACTCGTGCCAATTTATGATTAAAAAGATAAATTACATCAAGCAGACGGGTATGCAATTTATCGAAATCACGCAAAGGGCGATGAACGAAATCACTTGCCTTAACTTCCGATGATGAGCTGATGTTTGATGACAACCAGACGAGATTTTAGCACCTATTGAATCCAATGGAAAAAGGAATATTAATATTGATATTTTATGAAATTAACTTTACTTAACTCAATTTGAAATTGAATTAATTCTATAAAGTTAAATATTATATACCAATATGAATTCCTTGGGGAGCGGGATCCGGCGTGAGTGCTTCGAGATTTCTTGGTTTCGCTGAAACGGGCAAGAATCGAATGGTTTATAAATATAGGCCATCTGACTTAATAAATAATTAAATTAGGACCAAAACGGAAATAAGAATAAAAACAGGGGAGGTTTTTGTAATTAGAACAAAAGAGATTAAAATGTCCCGATTCACCGTCTTCTTCAATTCACGTACGTACAGGAGCGACGGTGGGACGAATTGGCGAGCTCCTCGGCGGCAATGGCTCACGACAGGCGGCGATTTGGGGACGACGATCGACGCTCGGACTGGGATGGTCGTCGGCGATCGGTGGCTGAGCTCGGGCAAGGGTCGAAGGCGGCGCGATGGTGGTCGCGGGGCAACAGCGGTGATGGTGGCGGAAATCCGAGAGAGGAGGAGGCGCGGTTCCCGGCTTTGCTTCACAAATGTCTCGAGAAAGAAGGCTTCTGTTTGACTGATGGAAAGCTAATGGGGGCCTCCTCTATTTATAGAGTTGAAATTGGATAGGATAGGGAGGCAAGAGTTGATCTGCTGGGTTGAGGAGATCTCGGATTTGGTTAAGGGAGAGGTAAGCTTCGTGGGCCCTATCAGAAGGTAGAAGATAGATATTAAAAAAAAAAAAAGGGAAAAGGTAAAAGAAAAGGAAGAAATTCACTTTTCCTTCTTGTTTTTTTTTTAACCGTAGCCTCACAAGGTAGGTGGGCCACTCCATCTGAGCTCACTTTGTGGGCTGGAAACCAAATACTTGAATTTGGGTTGAAGGTAGACTATTTTTAATGGGCTTACATTTGTCAAGATGAAATATGTGTTTGACTATACCTTATACATATACATGGATCTATGTATATATATTAGATATATTAGCGGAAAAAAATATTATTTAATTTAACTTTATAAATTGAATAAATTAAATAGCAAGAATTTTTAGAGGATAAAATTAGAATAAAATAATTATTCTAATTTATATTATATATCTTATGTGAATTTATTGGCTTCCCAAATTCACATAGTATAGTATAATATTATTTAAAGAAATATCCCAAAAATAATTTGGGGTATTTCATTTAGGTGTATTTTCATTGTAGCAAAGAAAAAGTGTCAATGTTAAATTATCTTAGTGGTAATATAGCCAAGTAATTTAACACTTGCTGGCTGGATAATCACTCATTTATTTATTTGGGGAAAGGGGTAGATGGGAAAGGGGTAGAGTGATGTGTATAATGAATCATAGATGAACAAGGGAATAGAGTCGCTCTCGTTGATTATTAAGCATATTAGCTCAATTGGTAGAGCGATTAGTTTTTGCAAAAAAATGCGGGTTCCAATCCCGCATATGCTACTATAATTTTTTTTTAAAAAAAAATTGATAAATCCATAAGCATCGACATTTTTACCGTCGCAAAAAATTGAGCCAGACTAGAGGGGAAAAGGCGGTAAAAAGGGTGGTAAAAGGTATATAGAACAATTTGGCCAAATTTTATGCAATGGTAAAATAGTTTAATTTTTTTTTTGCAACCATTCCGGAATGGCTCACCGGAAAGGACTTGTGGTTAGTACCAATAGGTCCCCGGTTCGAACCCCGAAATGACCGCTCTTTATTTACCTATTCAAGCAAAAGAGTTTTTGCTACCCTAGGGCTAGCGACCGACGATTTGCCATCGCATAGCCGTCACAAATGTTTTTTAGCAACGACAATTCTACTATTTGCGACGGTAAATAGCCGTTTCTAAATTCTTTTTTTTTTTCTGTACTTTGTCTTAATATATCTGGAATTTTAATAGAAAATTTGATTTTTCTATCCTTAATACGGCGTAGTTAATATCTCTAGAATCTTAATAGAAAACTAGTACAATTCCACGTTATTTTATAAATAAAATCATAATAATATATAGTATAACGTATTACTAAAAAATAAAATAAAATACGGAGTATGTTTAATTCAACATTTTGATTCGAGCCAATTTATTAGAAAATGTATAATGTACTAAGAAATAAATTATAAGATAATTTAATGTTTTAAATTGAACTAATTGATTAGGAAATTAAAAAAAATAATTAATTTGATTGGTTAACCCTTTTAATTATGGTAGTGATGTCACCTCGTAAAAAATGAATCTATTTTAATAGTCAATTATATATAATAGATTATGGATTTATATAAATAAAATCAGGGGTGCGCTCCGGTGAAAACCAAAATTGCGGTAAAAATCCGTGAGGGCTGGCTTTTTAGCCCGGTTCACTTGCTTTATAGCCCGGTTATGAATAGAACCAATCTATAAAGTCACAAATTTTATCCCGATTCTGAATAAAATCGAGCCATAAAGTCACTATGTAATTTTAAAATATGAGTTTTTTAGCACGGTTTTTAGGTTTGACCGAACTGTAAAGCCATGTGTACTTTTAAAATTGGAGTTTTTAGCACGGTTTTTAGGTTGAACCGAGTTGTAAAGTCACCGTGTGATTGGGGTTTTTAGCATAGGTTTCAAATAAACCAAGTTATAAAATAGTCGTCACGGTTTTTACCACAATTTGAGGTTTTCACATGAGTCCATCCCAATAAAATCATAATAATATGAAAAAGAGGAAATGGTAGTAAATACCACTTTTTTTTTTGCAAACTTGGCAAAACTAGCACTTTTTTTTTACAAAATAGCACAACTAACCCAAACCCCAAAATTTTGCAAAAAAATCCCGGTTGATTACCTGGGGTGGGAGGTAAAGGGCCAAAAATAAAAAAAGAAAAAAAAAAGAAAAGAAGAAAAAAGTGGTCAAAAAAAAAAGGAAAAAAATCAGAATACTCTCTCTCTCCCATTTCAGTTTTCTCTCTCCATTTCAAACGAAAAAAAAAGGAAAGGGGAATGAACCGGCGATTTCGAAAGGAGGAGGCCGGAGAAGATCCACCAATGTCGGAGTGTGGAGGAGAAGCGAAGAACGCCGCCTCCGGACTATAAAGGTACGGCCCCCCTCTCCATCAACCCGAAATCATTTTTTCTCCTCTCCGTTTTGTGCGAACGTGGGGTGTCGGATGTGTGAGTGAAGGAGTTGCAATGGGGTTTAGGGATTGAAGGGCAATGGTGGGTTGAGTGATGGGTTGTGGAGGGGTGATAATGGTGGGTGCGGTTGAAGGACGAGGAGGGTGGTTTTCGGGCATGGTTAGGGGAAACCCGTGGTTAATTAGGGTTTAGGGAGGTCGAAGAGGGTGGAAATGGTGGGAGTCAAAATTGGGATATGGGGATGTTTTGGTGGGTGATAGAATAAGAACGATTGAAGTTTGAGCCTGTTTGATTTGGAATTTGTTTGTTTGAAAGAAAAATTGGCTGATATGGGTTTCGAATTGGATGGGAAAGTACGTCGTTCCTTCGCACATCTTCGTTTTCTGCAGAATCTGCATAACCTAGGTGACAAGGGTAAATGGACTCCTGACACGTGACATTTTCAAGGTGACACGTAAATATTGATATTTAAAGGATATTGTCTTAATCATTTTGATATGAAATTAAGCGACGATTAGAATCTGATATGAATTTGAATCGTACTCTTGTTTTTTATTTCAATTTCATTGGTTGCTGGACAACAATGTCGTTTTTTGTTTTAATTGGGTTTGTTTCTAAATTATTAATTAGTTTTGACATACCAAGGTCAACTGATGTTGTTTTCTAAACGCTTTTGTTCACCTTAGTCCGTATGAGTGATGCTAAAAACCTAATCTCTGCAGATGAAGGTGTTGGAGGAGGTCGTCAATGGACTATGAGTTGCTAAAGGGATGGGAAGAGCTGGGGAAGAAAGAGAAAGGGATGTTAGCGCTTCTTTTGACATTGATGCAGAGAATGAGGGTGATGGTGGGAAGGATGGAGCTAAAGACAAACTTTTCGATGAAAATGAAGGCATATGAGGCACGAAATGATTAGGAGGTAAGTTTTCTGCTAGGCGACATGGTATTTACGGTTAAGTGACACGGGTTAAAAAATCTGAGAATGTCGTATATGAATATGTTTGTTATTAGTTCATGTGACAAGGTTTTTTTATGTTGGGTGATAGGGTTTATTTAGTTTGGTGACATGGGATAAAATAAAATCTATGAATGTCGATTATATGAATCTGTATTAGTTGACGTGACAAGGTTATTGCAGTTAAGTGACATGGTTTACTTAGTTGGGTGACATGGGATATCCAAATATCGGAATGAGAGTTTAAACTTCCTAAGCATTTTTCAGATCTTTGAGGCTGCAAAAGTTGAGGGTCTACGAGCCAAGAAGACTAGGAAGGCTCTAGGAGGTGATGGAGAAGACATGCCCCCCTCGCGAAGAAACCGCATGGCCAAAAAGGGAAGGGAGATTTCGCTAGCGCGGATGCGATTCTAGGACTTGTATCGGTGTTCGACAACGATGGCGCAGCCCGATGGATGGCAAGGTAGCCCACATCTGTATTTGTCTCCAATTATTCTACAAACGACGTCATTCACCTAACATTGTCATCGTGGGTGTGTAGCGGGGATGGGGAGAAGTGGATGATAGACTACGACACGGAGCTTATGAAGGAGTTATGATCTTCGTTTCCATGGTAAACTGTAATAAACCACTGACAACTTTTTATCAGAGCGTACTTTTACCCCTAGGTTGTTATGAACTTTGTTGGGGTTGTATTTTCTGAACTTTGTTGCTCAAAACTTGTAGAATATTATGATCTCCGTTAGTTAGTAGTTGTAGTATTTTATGACATTGGTTGGTCAGTACATGTTAGTCTTTTATGAACATCTTATGCACTTGGGGGTTTTCTTTATGAACGTACTTGGTTTTGAAATGTTTGGGTAGAAAAACAGACACGTTAAATCCTTCAAGTGACATGGTCATACAAACAAGTGACATGGTTCATTTCAAAAACAAATTTAAAGTGAAACCCCAAACCGTGACACGTTAATTCTTTCAGGTGACATGACCATACAAACCGGTGATAGGGGTTATTTTCTTAACAAATTGGAAGACACTAAGAAATGTGAAACGTCATAATCAAACAAGTGACACGTTAAATCCATCACCTCATCCTCGAATTCCTCCCCCTCCACCGACACCCTCATACTCGTGTCCTCCTTGACACCGTACAACTCCAAATCATCCAAGTCTTCTTTGAGCCTCACTACAAAACCTTCGTCCTCATCTGATACCCTAAAGTCGATTATGGGGGCTGACCCATTCTCCTCCTCCTCCTCACTGGTAATGGATATCACCTTCAGTTCTTGACCCATGTCACCCATGTCACCCGAAGTGCTATTCATGTCACTCAATTAAATCACATTCAGACCCTGTACCATGTCACCTGAACATATACTCATGCCACCTGATTGTTTACCCGTGTCAGTAATCTCCATCACATCAAGGTCCTTGCTCTTTCCTATGGCAGAGATCACCTCTCCCCCACCATATAACACAACATCTAAAGACACGGATTTTTGTTGTGCCTTATTGTATGCCTCGTCTATCACAATCTCAACCAAATCGTCCACTTTTTGGGAGGAAGGTGGCTCACTCAGACGTTCTCCCCCCACAGGTTGCTTTACTTCAAAGCTCTCCTTTTGCAATGGACCAACATATATCGCAAAGGACCACATATCTTCTCCATACTTCGAGTTCAGAGATTTAAACGCCTCGAACACCCAAGAACCATCGAAGATGATAGTGACACATACCAAGACGTTTCCACTTCGATATGATTTCGATGATGACATCAATCAGCATAGTGATGGATTTGATGACATGATATAATATATTAGGTGACACGTATAAAACCACTTCTCTTGTTCATGGTGACAAGATAAAATAAGTTAAGTGGCACGTATAATTCCATAATCTAACATGCATCATTTATAGCATAAACAGTTGTTCATACATAGAAGCTTCACATATGTGCGTAACCCCAAAGTACCAAAAGTGTCACATGTGCATAACCCCAAAGTCATTGACGAGAGCGAAGACATTCGCAACTCAATGATTGGCAGCGTCTATGGCATGGTTGCACGGGAACTGATCAATGTCGAAGCGCTTGTATGTACAGGTACGGGCACTCAAGTTCATAACCCACGACGACGGACCCTTGCGGACCATGAACTCGTGCTGGATTAGCGCCTCAACGATCTCCATTGTAGGTGGGGGTGCGCTAGACCTCGGCACGCAATCTTCAAGTTCCATCATCACCTTATCCTCAACTTCCTTCCCCTCCACCGACACCCTCATTCTTTTATCCCCGACAACGTCGTGGCACTCCAAATCCTCCCACTCTTCTTCGAGCTTCACCCCGACACGATCGCCATTGTCGGAGCCCCCAACGTCGAGTTCGGGGGTTGACCCATCCTCATCTTCGCTGTTAATGGCTATCACCTCCAACCCCTATTCCATGTCAGATGAAGAGTTATCCGTGTCACCCAATTTGATCACATCCAGATATTTTCCCCTTAACCTGAACACACACCCATGTCAGCTGATCTGAAGTCCGTGTCACTAATGTCCATCAGAATCAGGTCTTTGGTCTTCACTATGGCCTCGCTCACCTCTCCCTCAGCACATAACACGTCATCTATAGAAACAGGGTTTAGTTGTGACTTACCTTCGACCTCGCATATCACAACCTCATCCACTTCGTCCACTTTTTTTGGAGGCAGGTGTCCCGCTCAAATGTTTTTCCCCGATGGCTTGCTTTAGTTCAAAGGTCTCCTTATGCAATGGACCAACATATATGGCCATGGGCCATGGATGTTCTCCAGACTTCGAGTTTAGGAACTTAAACGCCTCAAGGTCGTCATCGTCAGCTATCGTGATTGGATGACCCCCTTCTTTCGACTTTAGCATGTAACAAAACGCCCACTCTTCATATAAAGCACCATCGCCGACCTTCACCATGATCAACTTTTTTAAAGAAGTGAAGTCGATGTTCTCTTGGATCATGACATTCTTGTGCGTCTTCTCCCCCTTAAACACCCATCGCCCCCCTTCGAAAACCCAAGAACCATCGAAGATGAGAGTAACGCATACCAAGGTGTTTCCACCTGAAAGTGAAATGAGGGATGAGGGGAAACGTTCGTTAGTATCTAGTTTTTGTCATAGATGAGGAGTTCTATGTCAAAAACACTTACTCATTGCAGCCGAGAAGATAGGTTTCTAGGAAACCAAGGTGACACGAGGATTCTGATCACTGACAGGAGCACAGAATGAAGGCGACAAGTGATTTACCCATAACTTTATACCCTAAATGTCTTCATTTCATAAATGTATATACTTTATGTCTTATACAATAAAAACCTAATTTAAATTTATCTTTTTTTTGCCATAATTTTTTTCTCATTCCGAACTTTTTTGTATTTTATCAAAAATTTTTAAAAATAATCCACACCAAATCATAAAATTAATCCAAATTTATCATAAATAATAATTTGTTGTGTGGTTGTATCCTTTTATTTAATTTTCGAAAACCTCTAATTAAATAACATATAAAAAAATAAAAATATTATTATTCTTAAAAAATAGTAATTCTAATTTCTAATTAAGATCTTCCACCTTCTAAATAATAGTATTAATTACAATTTATTTCATCTTTACCAAAATAAAAGTAATTGCAATTTACTGTGTAGTTGTGACCTTTTATCTTTTCAAGATTTTAATCAAAGGGAATATCCGACTAAAAATAATGAAGGGCTTATATATATAAGAAGGATGAGGTAATGCATTTGTGCACAAACCGTACTTTTTATACTTAAAGAGAAAGATGTGAATAATATTGGGAGATTTAGACTTCTAATTTTAATATTGTAGCACTTTTTTTTAGCATTTTAGTGGTCATGATTTTGTTTAATTCTTCCACATTATATTATGGTTGAAACCTTTGTTTATTTCTCAAACTTTTAAATTTTAATACTATATATGTAATATATGTTTTCTATTTTTTCATTTTTTTTCATAATATTCCCTTTATTACTATTATTATTATTGTTGTGTATTCTAATGTTTATTCTATTTATTTCATTTGTAGGTGCAAAAAAGCTTATGAAGAGATGAATCGATCAACGGGTAAGTAGCACAATAGTTATAGTATTTTTATATATGATTTGTAAATTTAAATTCCCTGAATTATAGATATATTTCTTTTCCATTTTTTGAATTCTCTCAAATCTCTTTATTTATGGTTCTAGATTTTTTTTTTTAGTTTCTTGCATTTGTACGTATGTAGTATTTGTTTTTTTTTTTGTTTTTATAGTAATATTTTAATTTTGTTATTTCTAATTAAAATACATACTATTATTTTATTCTTTTTATATTCACATTGGGTTATATGAACAATCCTACCACCTTCCTCTTAACAAAAGATTCATTCACCGTCAATATTGTTATCATCTCATTAAAACATTATATTGCTAGCACAATGATTATTGTATATATCATGTCAATAAGAAAATATATGTATACAATTCTCTCCACGTAAAGATATATTTATAAATAGAAGTTGATTTTTATAAAGGAACCTTCAATAAAATCCAAAATGTAGCATTTTATCAATAAATTCAATAAGTTATATAAAAAAAGGAAAATAATGATTGAAAACGGAGTTCAAGTGAAGATAAAATATACAGAACTATAAATGTAAAGGCCCGGATTTTTGAATAATAACTTTTGGAAAAATGAAATTAAATCGGATTTTAAAACTAATAAAACAGATTTCCGACCTAAAATAAAATTTTGGAATGGTATTTTAATCAAGTCGGGATAAGGTCGAGAGAACATATTTTGAGATTTGTTTTCAGGTAATTTGAAATTGGGATTATTAGGACCCCTATTATTTCCCCCTTTTCTTTTTACCCAGCACATAGGTGCTCTCCCCTCTTCTTTTTACTTGATCGAAACCCACAAGTTTACTTGCTCCCCTTGCCATATTCCGAAAGCAGCACCTCTAAATCTTCCATTTTGATCCATAAAATCAGATTCCTTTGACTCATTTCAACACCCCACAAACACAAGAAAACCCCAAAAATCTTATCCTTTTCTTCCTCTTTTTTTTTTCTCCCTTGTTAGCGTGTGCTGAGAACTCCCACAACCCATTCCCCTCTTGCTCTCTCCTTTGATTTCAAACACAATCCCCAGAAGCTCTGTTCGAGGTTCCGGACCGCCAACGCCACCACCGTACCTCCCCACCACCATTCTGCCACCGTCGGTCGCCTCCCTCTTCCGTCAAAGTCGCAGCCCCAATCTCTCTTCCCCTGTTTATCGAGAGGCTCTCGCAGCTCCACCCACGAAGCTCTCCGGGCATTTCTTTCCAGTGAATCGAAACATTGGGTGAGCACCTCCTTCTCTCTTCTTCCTTGTCGATTCGGCGGTCCTTAGAGTCGGGAAGGGTGGCCGGAGTGCAGTCGTCACTGGCGAGGCCCTCCCTCTCTTCTTCTCCTTCCCAGATTTCGAATGGGGGGTTTTTGAAGGGGATGAATGAACAGTGCCCACCGGTTTGGGTTTTGTTTTCTTTTTGTTTTGGTCCGGTTCACCATTTAATAAAAAGAAAACCGGGTTGGTCTCTAAAAACCAAATCAGATTGGGTATGGGCTTTGGATCCGGATTGTGTTTTAAAAGGAATTTGGGCCAAGACTGTTTTAATGAATTTTGGTCCTATTCTTGCAAAGGGTGTTTCATATTTGATTTTGGGTCTATTTTTTTTATAAGATAGGTGTTTGGTTTTAACAAATTAATAAAGGGTTGATTTTATGAATATTAAATAGATGGAATATAATATAGAATATTATTATTGAGATTTAAAGTATAATATTTGGACTTGGATCTGAAAAAGGTTTTAAAGGTTGGAAATGGATTCAATAAAATTAAAAAGAGGAATTTTGGAAATACCCTAATCTTGTCGGATTTGTTTTGATAAAGTAATAAAATAAGTTGGTTTAAAGAGTAACGCCTTGTAAATGGATTTTTGGGTCAAGTATGATTTGGAAAAGTGTTTAATTAATGATTTGATATAACTTGGGATTTTAGAAGACTTTTGGAAAATCTTGGGAAAACGACTTGATTTACCTTGCCTAACTTGATGAATAAATTTGATGACCTGTGTGTGGTGATATTATATGCTTTAAGTAACATTAGAAGTAGACTTATTTATATTACTTATATATGTGTTAGGTGGTCATCTGTGACACGTTGGCTTTCTGTATACCTAGTTGTTGCCTTTTGCTGTTCTGCACTTCCAGGTGAGTTCCTATATGAGCTCACTCAAATTCGAAAAGAGATCTCCCTGCTTGTAGCCATGTGCATACTAGGTGCTTGCATTCATAATAAAGCATGTCATGTAGTATCTTGCTAGGATTGCATTCTTGATTGAGCATTCGATTACTCATTGCTTTTGTAAACAGAACGGTCGTTATCTGTGAAGTAACTAGAGTCATTGCTAGGGTTATAGGACGACCTAGTCTCATCTAGATATGGCCACGGGTCGGCAACCCAGGGAGGGTGACCCTAACCCTGACCCGGGGTTGGGACGGGTCGGCGGGTTGGGTGACCCGGCGGGTCGGCGGGTCGACGGGTCGGACTGACGGGTCGGCCACGTGGCACCAAATCGGGTACCCAACGAGTTTTGCGGGTCGACCCGCCGGGTCAACCATTTTTTTTAAAAAAAAAAATTGTTTTAAGCCCAAAATAAAACTCAACTCAAGTCTTTCACCACACTTTCGAAATGGAAAGATTTGAGGTTGACAAAACATGGTATGTGGGAAGATATATATAGATATCTTCATTCCACTCCCATCATTTCATCACACTTTAGATGTGGGAAAGAAAAGGTTGGATTGTGGGAATGACAAGTAGGGTATGAGCATCTATATATAGAGAAAATAGAGGTATGCAGCCCACTTTCGATGTGGGACAGAAATATGAGATATGAAAGAAAATGTGAGAAATTGATATTTAAGTATATGATGTAAAATGTAATGTAATTAAAGTCTTTGGATTATATGGTGGAATATAATGTAATTTAAGTATTTGGATTATATGATGTAACATATAATAATATAATTAAAGTGTTTACCTCTTAGGATTTAATGAAATGAATAACACATGGTGATGAAACATCATGATACAATATATCAAGTTATGTTGGATTAATCTTTCTATTTAATTTAATTGATAGTTGTGTTGATCCATTAATCAATCATAAGTATTTTATTTTACTTGCATTATTATGTTAATTTCTTGATCAATGATTTCAAATCTAGGTTCTTCTTCATATAGATATGTTAAACTTTCTCGTTTAAAGTTGAATTAGCCACATGTTGTATATACACTTAATGATGATGTTATTAGAATTACATACTTGGGTTGCTTGTTATGACGTACATGAAAGGACACATTGAAAAGTATTGCCAATATTATATTTCATTCTTGTGTTTGAAAATCCGAAGTTCTATATCATTTTGAAAATAAACGAAAACTCGACATTAAGGATACTATACAAGTGTAACGGCTTTATCAATAACAATATTTGTATCATTTGAAATTATATCATAAAGACTCCTAACTTAGTATCATATAGAATGATATAGAATGATTTTATAGTGGATCCACCAAATAACACAAATGTTTAAGGTATATTGTTGAACTTCACACTTTCTTGTTACCCGTTCGTTATTTCTTTCATAATTGATAAGTAATTTTTTTTTTAAATAATATTTATATAGAGTATAGTACTAGTGTTTGTATATGATAAAAATTTATAAGTATGGATTGACATTAAAAACCGAATGGTAGAGATTGAAGACATGGTGTAGTTTCTAGTTTCTACCCTTGTTCTTGTCCCACATTGAAAACTAGAGGAAATGGGGGGTGCTAAGTCTATAAAAGGAGAAGCATGAGGGTGCGAAGTCTCACATTGCCATTGCATGTTACATTATGTAATATTATGAATTATTCTAAGAATAATTTATATAATTTACATAATAATTATAAATTTATTTTATTAAAAATAAATTTTTTCAAAAAAAATATATTTTAAAATGGCGGGTTGACCCGGCGGGATGATCCGAGTCGGACCCCGCCGGGTCACGGGTTCAGATTTAGTCGACCCTAACCCTAACCCTTAATCCTTCCCGACCCTCGGACCCGTGGACCCTGACCCGGCGGGTCATCAACCCGGTGGGTCATGGGTAGACCCGCCCGACCCGTGACCCGTGGCCGTGTCTAGTCTCATCGAGTCCCGTCCTGAGTCAATCGAGTCATGAGCTTCCTTATATTATGAGATGCCTGCGGGCTTTATTGTGGATACGGGTTGGGCATGCGTGCCACCCGATTATATGGAATGCATTCACGAGCTGGCCAGTCTCCGCCCTATCGGAAGGGGGTGGAGGTAGGAGAGGGATATACCACTTGGTATTCGGTGGTAAGGCCTTATTATATTTACGCACTTGATCTTAGGGGCATGTTAGTGTGTTAACATTCCGCCTTGCATCTAGAAGCATCTTTATCAGGACTAGCGTGTGTATGTGTCTGCTTGTTTGGGACTATATTGCGTAGGGCTTCGATCTGACACCGCCCCGCATACATTTTTTTTAGGTTTGTTTTGCAGCATTATTGTTCCTTGCTTCTGTGACGTGGGAACTCTCTTGGGCGAAAAAAAAAAGAAATGGTCTAACCCTAGATTTCGATAAATACACTTATTGATTTTGTTTTGACCCGGCTCAGCCGTGGCATCCTCTTGTATTGCACCTTGATTCTACTATTTGCATGACTGTCGGTTTCCTACGCTTAGACTTATGATAGGTATAGGGGACTTCCCCGGGGATTACAACGATCCCTTCGAATTTTGGGTATGAAATCCCACTTCAAAATGTTAGGATAGAATTTCAAACCTTCAACCTGTACTCGGGGCGCAAGATCCTAACGAGTGGTTTTATCCCTCGAAACGTAACTCGGGAATCATAATCTCGGGCCGTTACAATGATGGTATCAGAGCTCAGGTTATGCAAACCGAGTATGATAGGTTGAAGTGGTTTTGAAAATGGCCCATGGTTTTCAAATGGTTTTTTAAAATATTTTAGAAAGGGCAAAATGAATTTAATATGGCTAACTCAAATGGACTAAATATGAACTTGACTCAATAAATCTTGTGATAAAAAAAAAAGGGAAACGAAGAGGTAGTGAAGGCGCTAGACCATCCCTATTGGATGTAGTTGGGAACGGGTAGGCAAAATATAGCTTGTTCTTTACAGATGGGCCTACAAGACTCCAAGGCTTTGCGTCGTAGTGGCTGGAGTGGCAAGTTAGGTAGAGACCGTGAGGTTTTGCCCCTCCGGTTAGTCACCCCTCGAAGGGTGGCCCATAGGATAGCTTGATTGTTGATTGTTCTATGCTAAGTGTTGTTTGCTTAAATTGGAGACCTGGCTGATATTTTGATTATGAAACATGTGTTAAATGCCTACTTGAATGGAATAGCGGGGGAGACCTTCTGTCATTATAGAGTCGGGATTCCAGTCCTCGTGGGATCGCCTTCGACCCCTTAAGTTGACTACTTTCTTCTTTGGTCTTCTTTTCATGACCCCACTAAGTGTCTTTATTGAGCTTTCCTTGTGATGTCGGTATGTTGTATGGGAAATTGGGAGGAATAACCACATTTGAGGTTGTATGGGAGTACGCTACTACATGAACCCTTTTCTGCCCTACTTGAGAGTCACATGGATATTCCACGGGAAACAAGTTGTGGGGATTCTGGGAGTGAGTCAGAGTCGCCCTTGTAGATCTCTGTTGGGTTATCTTAATTGTTATGTCCATGATTGCATGATTCTATATGTACTACCCCCTAGACTTGCAGATTGATTGTTAGTGCGAATTTATGCCTACATGCCTGGATGTCCATGTTTAGCCATTGCTTAGGTTCATGTTACCTTTCATTGCCCTTATCACCCCAGCATAATCTACTTAGTATATCGCATTTTCAAACCTGTGCACGAATGTATGTGTCATATGTAGGAAACTGCATGATTGATGTTCCCTTTGCACATAGGCCCATGGTAGTGTGATCATTCCCTTTTGATATCTTGATAGAATGAATTCTTTATTTGATGAGTGCGTGTTACCACTTGAAGTTCAACCTGCCTCATATGATGTCTAAGTTCCAACATGCTTATCTGACTGTCATGCCATAATGATCTCCATGTTTCTCTCATACCTTCTTGAATATATGACCTGACACGCCGCACGAGCACACACCACTATAATTTCTGATTTCGTATATGCATGACTCGACCTGATGTGTTATTCCCAGCATATGTTGTGAGGATGATCCTTAATGTAGATTTGTGGCTGTATGTCATTACGTATCCATTCTTGACCATCTTGTTTAGGTCTCATGTCATGCTTCTTTGTATTTCTGTCATACCCCCCATGCATGCACAACTTGATTTCATTGGTTCCCCGCATCATCATACTAATGATTGATTAAACACATATGTCGCAAGTTACGAACTCACATAATGTTTACTCTCTCTCTTGGATTAGGTTCATGATAGTGTGACCATTAGCATGTCAGTCTTACTCTCGCCCCTCATCATGACTTTATGACCACTAAACCATAGCATGCTCACCTTTTATCCCCATGATATTTTCTTCTTCTTTGTGGTATCCTCTCGTGTTTCCCTGAATGTATGACCTGATATTTTTGGGCATGTACCGTTTAGATATTCGCATGGACCTGTAATTGTCTACCATCATATCTATGCCTAGATATCTTGCTTTAGGCCCATGTTATACTCTGTGATATGTCTATCATGCTTCTAGGTCGTTACGGTGTAGCTTATTGGCTCTTTGCAAACTGTTGTGCTAATCGAATGAATGTATGTACGAATGAGTTAGTACCACGTTTCCGCATATACAAGACACCTGAATGCTAGGGTGAGTCTAGTCAAAGTACCTTGACTGTATTCATGTTCGAAATGTGTCTGTAGTATCCTATAGGGCTTATGAATTCTAATATGGCTCGCTGAGTGGTAATTTGTCATGCTTGGTTCATTACGTGAATATGATTGTTCTATGATGTGATAGTTGTTATACCATTCATGTACTCCTATTACGGATCATTCCTAGCATGATTGTAATCTATCGTCCATGATGTTCTCTTGTTCACTCTGTAAAGATACTCATGTCTTACCATGTATCGCTAGCCTCATGTAGGATCACAATGTGACTTGATATATCCTTGTGTTAAATATGTTCCATGGTTGTATACTGTCAATCTATACCTGTGTACTTGCATGCTTTATATTCATGTGAAGCCGTGCTGCCTTAAGCTCATGTTGCCATTTCCGCCATATTCTTCCCTTGTCCTCATATGGTCACGTTACGATTGGTTGACCCCTTAAATGCATTCGTGCTAGTTGCCAAATGAACATGTAACCTATGCTGCATAACCATGCATCTTATCGTGTTAAAATATATCTTATAGGACCCATGAATTATGACTTGTGTGTATTCATGCTCTACCTACTTTATGACCTGCTCTCCTGTAGGATAGACTCCGCGAAGTCTTGTATTCTTCCCAATATCTCTGATGTGTGACCTTTTAACTGTTTAGGAATTGATAGACCCAGTTATAGAGTTAGTACCTATTTTCAACGCATGTTAAGCTTTAGGTGATTATCAATGTGTGCATATCATCTCATCACTCGATGTTGCTTCTACATGTCCCCTGACATTCTTAATGCTTCTGCAAATGAATAATCTCACACCTCGCATGACCACACACACATCCCGATAGCTATAAGGCACTCTCATGATTACCCTTGCATATCTAATGTAGCTTACCACCCTTTTGAAGCATGATACCTTAGGAGCATTGTCCGGTTTCGCACTATGATATGTGTGTGACTCCTTCATCACAATCGCTTATATTCCTTTTATATATATGTGCAAATGTTTGGGTGCAATAGTAGTCCTGCTTAAACTTCTATGACTCGTCCCACTATTATGTGGAGTTGCTCGATGCATCTTATTCATATACATCTGTGATTGTCCTGTAGTATCTTGTAAAATCTATGCATGTAGAGATATGACTTTTATAAACCGCATGCTCAACTTGCACCTCATGTAGCCACTCTTGTCATAGGTTGTGATAGCCTTGCTATACTCTCTCTACATGATCTTTTGACTGTCAAAACATGTTAGATATTGTTAGTCTAGTTAGAATGATATGCCTCCACAGAGTTGTCTCATGCTAAGTATGATTTGTGGCATGCTCTTTAGTGTTCTGATCTGAATTGTTGTCTTCATCACATGACACCCTTTCGATGCTTAATTGGATAAATTCCTATTTTGGTGGGATATGTGTTAATTAGTAATTGAGTGTCTCGTTGCGTGTTATACCCTACAACATGGTAGATGCATGTATACATGAACTGTGATTTTGGTGACAAATTGTTCCTCAACGACCACCTTTGATTGCATTTTTTTCCTTAAATATATATTACTAGTATCATAAAGGACTTACTTTCCCCATAGCTCCTTGTGTGATAATATCCCACGCTTACCCTATCATTATGAGAAGTCATTGCTATAAGATGTGATCACTATACCTCTTTTATATGACATGCCCATGAGTACTTGTTATGAGTAATTTATCCTACCTGTAATGCTCTGTAATGGTTACTAGATTTCGCATAAGCTATGTGCCGCACCAATCTATTATTTTATTCGTATATACATGTTTCTTATATATATATTAAGCTTGTTTGATATATGAAATAAAAAGTTGCTAGCTAGCCTCTTATGCCCCATGTAGAACCCGATCATGTTTTTGGTTGCCCCTGTTTGTCAACATCTTTCATCAATGTAGGTGCATGTTAGTGTTTAGTGATGTGACTAGTTTACTTCACGATTTGTATGTGTCTTGCTTGCTGCACTTGTGACCTCATAGAGTTCCATAAGGGCACCTTACTCCTCGGGTCGGGATCTTGTTTTTCGTCGTATCGTCATTAGTTGGTCTGTGTTTGATTCCGTGGGAGTCCGGGTTGTTCTCCTTGTCTCTCCCCTATCTCCACTAACTTAAAATTTGCTTGCAATACTTTGACGAACGATGGCGTAGAAAAGAGAACGGTTAGCCAAATAGCACGGGAGCGGCGCAGTGGAAGCACGGTGGGCCCATAAACCCCAGGTCCCAGAACTGACATATTGATTCTTGAAATGATGAACTGGTTGTGGACGTTACTTGGTTGACTTCTACTTATGATTTTGAATTTTAGTGCTTTGGTGTTCTTATGTGACCGACCTTGTGATACGATTGCTGTTCTGTGTCGGTAGGCCTTGCCTGAATTCTTTTACGCATGGAATGTGAATTATAATTGCTGAAATCCTAACTTGTGTTGGTAATAATGATGTTATGCACTTTGATAATATGTGATAGTATGATATTGCGATGTTGGCATGATATTACCTTTGCTCGAATTATTATTAGCATGAGGTTATGTGGTAATTTGTCTTGCTATGTCAATACTTGATATCCTGCAATACTTGCCAAGCATGATAGTATATTAGGATTTATGACATGTGACTGTTTGAGGTATTGAGAGATAATGATGTATAAACTTAGTGCGAAATCATGTTATATGCTGATATGAAATACTTGGGAATTAAGTGATAGTAGAGTGCTGAGTCCATAGTATGAGGATGCATGTTATCCTGGTATAATGATATGCGATGTCCTATTAAGTTAAATGTTGTCATGATTATATTTTGTGCTTGCTATGTTGTTAGACTTTGCTATTGCTGAACCATGAGAGCATGACATGTTCTATGTTGATAACTTGAACATTGAATTGCTGAAACGAGATTGTGGTGATGCCTCTATGAATTGATATTTCAAAATTGATTTTCGGCTAAATCCTTGCTATGAAAATGGTGAATATATTGGCTTGCTGAATCTTGTTGAAATAAATTTGTTGTGATGACTTGTTGCCCTTTTGTTAGATTGACACCCATTTGTGACAAATTCTGCTATGTTGGTAATGGTAAGAAGGAGACCATGCTGATGTGATTTTCTAAGGTGGAGGCTTGATGTGTTTGTGTGCTACCCTTTCAAAAATGACATTCCTGCTAGATAAATTCTTATTTGGTTGACACCTAGAACATGAAATGCTAATGTTGGGTGTTGATGTTCCAATATACTAGTGTGCGACAATGGTGGTAATGGTTATTCATGTTATTGTTTTGGCGTGGGCAATTTCGATGGTTGGTTGGTTATGATGTGGCATGTCTTGGTTACGCTGATTCTGATAATGGCTAAAGATTTGTAGATTGAAATTGCTTCTGAGATTGGAACCTGGGAAGAGAATATGGGATTAGCCCTTAGAGGTGGATGATTCCACCTCTTGAATTCTGAATTTGCTTGACCAACTTGAGATTTAAAGGGTTTTGAAAGAGTTTGGAAGCGACCAACTTGGATTTTGAAAAGCTTTAGAATGGTTTTGAAGTTAAGAGGTTTACTTGATTTGAGAGGTTTTGAACAGTTTTGAAAAAGACTAACTTGGATTTTGATAGACCGAACGTGATCGAAAATTTCAATGATTTTGAGGCCAATCTTTTTCAATTGCGGAATCCCTTTTTGAAACTTTTCAAACCCGGGCAACTCTATGATACTTCAAGAAGTGGATACAAGTATTTTATGGGGGCGCTTGTAAGGTGCTTGCTAAGACGTAGTGAAGATATTGTAGAACTGTTAGAGTTGTGGTACTTCCGAAAAGTCAAAGTGAGGATGTGATAGGGGCGCTTATTGCATACTTGTTAAGACCAATTGGAGATATCACGACCGTGACTAGGAAGTTGTGAGAATCCCGGAAGACGCAACCGAGATGATTACAAGATCTTTGGACATGGTCCTTGGACTCATCTATTCCAACTTCATCCCCTCCTTTGTTTTAGTTTTAGTCTCGGGGACGAGACATGTTTTTAGAGGTGGATGATGTAAAGGCCCGGATTTTTTAATAATAACTTTTGGAAAAATGAAATTAAATCGGATTTTAAAACTAATAAAACAGATTTCCGACCTAAAATAAAATTTTGGAATGGTATTTTAATCAAGTCGGGATAAGGTCGAGAGAACATATTTTGAGATTTGTTTTCAGGTAATTTGAAATTGGGATTATTAGGACCCCTATTATTTCCCCCTCCTATTTGATGTCAGAACACCCAGCACATAGGTGCTCTCCCTTCTTCTTTTTACTTGATCCAAACCCACAAGTTTACTTGCTCCCCTTGCCATATCCGAAAGCAGCACCTCCAAATCTTCCATTTTGATCCATAAAATCAGATTCCTTTGACTCATTTCAACACCCCACAAACACAAGGAAACCCCAAAAATCTTATCCTTTTCTTCCTCTTTTTTTTTCTCCCTTGTTAGCGTGTGCTGAGAACTCCCACAACCCATTCCCCTCTTGCTCTCTCCTTTGATTTCAAACACAATCCCCAGCAGCTCTGTTCGAGGTTCCGGACCGCCAACGCCACCACCGTACCTCCCCACCACCATTCTACCACCGTCGGTCGCCTCCCTCCTCCGTCGAAGTCGCAGCCCCAATCTCTCTTCCCCTGTTTATCGAGAGGCTCTCGCAGCTCCACCCACTTCGTTCTCCCTCCTTCCACCCTGAGATGCCAGCAGCAGCTCTCCGACGCCTCCTCGGATCCACCGGCAACAGTAGCATCAGCCGGACGAGCCCCGGAGTCCGAGAGCGCCGCTACCGAATTCTCCGCCCCTGCTTTCGAATTCAAGAGCGGTAAGGCTCTTTTCCCTCTCATTTCAACTCTAAGCTGAGGAAAGCTCCCCCTTTAATCTTCCCACACCTCTCCCAGGTATCCTCGTACAAAGAAACACCCTCGATGCGCCCGAACGCAGCCCGACGAAGCTCTTCGGGCATTTCTTTCCAGTGAATCGAAACATTGGGTGAGCACCTCCTTCTCTCTTCTTCCTTGTCGATTCGGCGGTCCTTAGAGTCGGGAAGGGTGGCCGGAGTGCAGTCGTCACCGGCGAGGCCCTCCCTCTCTTCTTCTCCTTCCCAGATTTCGAATGGGGGGTTTTTGGAGGGGATGAATGAACAGTGCCCACCGGTTTGGGTTTTGTTTTCTTTTTGTTTTGGTCCGGTTCACCATTTAATAAAAAGAAAACCGGGTTGGTCTCTAAAAACCAAATCAGATTGGGTATGGGCTTTGGATCCGGATTGTGTTTTAAAAGGAATTTGGGCCAGGATTGTTTTAATGAATTTTGGTCCTATTCTTGCAAAGGGTGTTTCATATTTGATTTTGGGTCTATTTTTTTTATAAGATAGGTGTTTGGTTTTAACAAATTAATAAAGGGTTGATTTTATGAATATTAAATAGATGGAATATAATATAGAATATTATTATTGAGATTTAAAGTATAATATTTGGACTTGGATCTGAAAAAGGTTTTAAAGGTTGGAAATGGATTCAATAAAATTAAAAAGAGGAATTTTGGAAATACCCTAATCTTGTCGGATTTGTTTTGATAAAGTAATAAAATAAGTTGGTTTAAAGAGTAACGCCTTGTAAATGGATTTTTGGGTCAAGTATGATTTGGAAAAGTGTTTAATTAATGATTTGATATAACTTGGGATTTTAGAAGACTTTTGGAAAATCTTGGGAAAACGACTTGATTTACCTTGCCTAACTTGATGAATAAATTTGATGACCTGTGTGTGATATTATATGCTTTAAGTAACATTAGAAGTAGACTTATTTATATCACTTATATATGTGTTAGGTGATCATCTGTGACATGTTGGCTTTCTGTATACCTAGTTGTTGCCTTTTGCTGTTCTGCACTTCCAGGTGAGTTCCTATATGAGCTCACTCAGATTCGAAAAGAGATCTCCCTACTTGTAGCCATGTGTATACTAGGTGCTTGCATTCATAATAAAGCATGCCATGTAGTATCTTGCTAGGATTGCATTCTTGATTGAGCATTCGATTACTCATTGCTTTTGTAAACAGAACGGCCGTTATCTGTGAAGTAACTAGAGTCATTGCTAGGGTTATAGGACGACCTAGTCTCATCGGGTCCCGTCCTGAGTCAATCGAGTCATGAGCTTCCTTATATTATGAGATGCCTGCGGGCTTTATTGTGGATACGGGTTGGGCATGCGTGCCACCCGATTATATGGAATGCATTCACGAGCTGACCAGTCTCCGCCCTATCGGAAGGGGGTGGAGGTAGGAGAGGGATATACCACTTGGTATTCGGTGCTAAGGCCTTATTATATTTACGCACTTGATCTTAGGGGCATGTTAGTGTGTTAACATTCTGCCTTGCATCTAGAAGCATCTTTATCAGGACTAGCGTGTGTATGTGTCTGCTTGTTTGGGACTATATTGCGTAGGGCTTCGATCTGACACCGCCCCGCATACATTTTTTTTTAGGTTTGTTTTGCAGCATTATTGTTCCTTGCTTCTGTAACGTGGGAACTCTCTTGGGCGAAAAAAAAAGAAATGGTCTAACCCTAGATTTCGATAAATACACTTAGGGCTCGTTTGGTATCCATATACGTATATCAGATATCAGATATGGGTATTAGATATCGATATCAGGGATATGGGTATCAATCTGATATCTGATATCCCTGTTTTCTATGCTGAGTATATCATAATAGTATATCAGAATAGGCTTCTTGGGTCGGAAAGGGCTGGTTGGAAGGGCTGGTAGGGTCTGTTGGTGGTCGGAAGGGCTGGTCGGGTCTGTTAGTGGTCGGAAAGGGCTGGTCGGAAGTGCTGGTTGGGTCTGTTGGTGGTCGGAAGGGCTGGTCGGTCGGAAAGGGCTGGTCGGAAAGATTGAAAGGCTCACAAGGGCTAGACGGAGAATAGAAACCCTAACCCTAGATCTAGAAATTTCTATGAATTTTGGAAATTATCAACAAATCGAAGACCGAAGTAGAAAAGAATATATAAAAAGTGAAGAACATACTTTGATTGGGTTGAGAATCCAAGCTTGAGGGAGAAATCCAAAGGCAAGTTGCTCTACAGAGAAGCGTTGAGGAAGAAAGAGGAGGAGCGTCTGTGTTGAGGAAGAAAGAAGAGGAGAGGAGCGTCTTGTTTTGATATCCCCCATTAGATGGGTATATCAAAATGGGCCAAAATACAAAGGAAGGGAAAAATAGGTATATCGGATTGATATCCATATACCTATTTACCAAACACTAGGTATGGGTATGAGTGATACCCATACCCATATCCCATATAGGTATATGGATACCAAACGGGCCCTTATTGATTTTGTTTTGACCCGGCTCAGCCGTGGCACCCTCTTGTATTGCACCTTGATTCTACTATTTGCATGACTGTCGGTTTCCTACGCTTAGACTTATGACAGGTATAGGGGACTTCCCCGGGGATTCCAACAAGCCCTTCGAATTTTGGGTATGAAATCCCACTTCAAAATGTTAGGATAGAATTTCAAACCTTAAACCTGTACTCGGGGCGCAAGATCCTAACGAGAGGTTTTATCCCTCGAAACGTAACTCGGGAATCATAATCTCGGGGCGTTACAATAAAAATAATAATTGAATTAACCATATTAGAAAATAATGAAAAATACATAAATCATACATAATAATTTTTCATATAAATAATGGGCGGACGTCATATCTAAATGATATTTTATATTTAATCTTAATTGATATATAAACAAGAGTGCATTTTGATCTTTTTCAATGATTCTAAATTAAGATGATATTTTTTATTTTAAAAATTGATAGAATATTACTCCGTATTATTTTTTTTTAAATATCTTCCTATAAAAATAATAAGCATTAAATAAAAAATAGAAAATTCTTGCAATAAAAGTTTCACCTAAGAAATTTCTCGATTGAAGCAAATTGATATGCTTAATTTTAAAAAAGAATATTATAAGTTCAAGAGAGTGCATATATCTAAATATTTTATCAAATTGTAACTTATGATAATAAAAATGAGTAATTAAAAAATTATGGTTAAAATTCGCTAGATAAGTTATTGATATTTCATTACTCTGTTATAAAATTTATGCCATCTTAATTTTTGCATTATTCACCAAGAATAATATCACTTATGTATTTGATAAAAAATCATATCCCGAGCGTAGCACGGGTCTGGCACACTAGTAAGAATTAAAAAAAAAACAAAAAAAAAAACGGAGCCATTAAGCTTCATCCACAATCACAGCTCCTAGTTCACCAAGTTGGGCCCAAGCTCTTCTTTATTCATTTGTTTTGGGCCCAACATCATTTTTAATCTTCATCAAAACCGAATTATGTTAATTTATAATCCTTTGATATAATAAATCTATTTATTAACCTTCTCAATGATTTGCACTGACTTTTCTAGAGTTTATGTTTGCTTATTGCTAGCGGTGATATCTTATTGAGCTTTGTGGTCTTTCTTCTGCAACCGCGCGAGAGGTCGTGAACGTGATTGAGATCTGATGACTCGTTATCGACTAAGTCCAAATCTGAGGTCTCCACTTTTGTTCCTCAGGGTGCCCCTGCGTTGCCTCTACCAACCGTCAGGAGTGTTGACGCACATTGTCCCGGTTCCAACACCGTTCGCCTTCGTTAGTTCTGGGCTTCTTTCTCTAGTTGTATTTAATAATACACTTCCGTGTTTTAGAAACGGAAGGTTTGCAATATTAATTATTTCTTTTCTTTTTTTTTGGAAAATATTATACACAACTTCCGCGTTTGAAAAACGAAAGGTCAAATCAACTTTATACCTTCCGTTTTTAAAATACGAGAGAAGAGCTGTTTTTTGCCTTCCGTGTTTTAAATACGGAAGTACAAAATAGTTGTTTGCCTTCCGTTTTCTAAATACGGAAGTACAAAATAGCTATTTGTCTCTCGTATTTAGAAAACGGAAGGGTATGTTTAATTATTATTTTTTCGGGTAAAAAAAGGGTCTGATTTTCTTCTTAATAGGACGAATATACTATTCATAACTGGTATTTGCCCTAGTTGCGCCGAATTGAGTAGAAGAATGTCAAACCACACATCCAATGGTAACGAAGGAGTCAACAATAATATTCAGGTATTTCAATTGTTTTCAATTCGTGAAATTTATTGATAATATTGATTCAATTCGTGAAATTTGATTATTTTTAACGCTATTTCAATTGTTTTCAGTTTGATAGAATGAACATTGTTGGATTCGATTATTCGCCTTGTCTTGCGAATAATTATTACTGGTCGGATAGAAAATCGATGTTAGAATGGGCTCGTCAGATTGCTTTTGTGAACAACTTTGTTCTCACAATTGTAAAATCTTGAAATAGCTTTGCAACCCGATACGGCTCAGTATATTTTGGATATGAAAAATATGGAGAAAATAGATTCGTAAGAAGAAAATCAGAGGTGCTGATGTACCAGTAATAGTCTCGCGGGATGGAAGGTCTAAAAAAAATAGTTGTCCATTTTTGTTGTATGGTTGGGAAGCCGAAAGAAATGTATGGCGGCTGAGAGTGGAGTTTGCTATGCATAACCATAAACTGCCTTCTAGACTACAAGATCATTAGATGGTGGGACGATTGACGAATGAGGAGATTCAACTAGTGAAAGATTTGACAGTCGGAGGGGTAAAGCTAATTCCCCTTCTTGCGACATTGAAAAATACTTTCAAGGAGAATTTGAGCACGAGACAACAAATTTATAATGCAAGGGCGAGAATCAAGAAGAATGAGATGCAAGATATGGCCCAATTCAACACCTCCACAATATGCTCGCGCGTATCGAAAATCCACTTTCAGTCACAGGCTTCGTCTTGATGGGTCTTTGCAAAACTTAGCATTTGCTCATAAGGATTCACTAGAGTTGTGGAAGAAATTCTCATACATCATAATTATGGACGCAACCTATAAGACCAATAGGTAAGCTTAAGTTTTGGTAATGCAGACATTATTCTAATTTTATTGTTTGTAATTGAATCATCTAATTTAGAAAATGACTATGTAGGTACGATTTGCCGTTGTTTGAGATAGTTGGACTAACAAGCACTGAGATGATGTTTAATGTGGGATTTGCATTCTTGGGTGATGAAACTGAAAATACATACAATTGGGTGCTGCGAAAAGTTGAAGGATGGTGTCCAAACCGTCCAGGGATGATAGTGACTGATAATGATGGTGTTCTTATCAATGCGGTTGCTACAGTATTTGGGGATGCAAATCACATGTTGTGCGAGGTTCACATGCATCGTAACATAGAAGAAAATGTTTACAGGAAGTCCCATAACCAGGAGTCTATACATAAGGAATTTTCTAGAGATTGTTATGCATTGTTCAGATCTAAGTCAAGCCAATCATTCGCCCGACATCACGAAGAGATGAAGGGTCGTTGGGGGACACGGTGGGGTTTGATGGAGTGTTTGGACCTTGTATGGGTTAGTCATAAGGATAAATTGGCTTGGCACTTGACCGACCGATATTTTCATCTCGACAACAAAACAACAAATAGGTACATAATCTCTCATCCAAGTGAATGACGAAACGAGCGTGGTGAGGGTTCATCCGCAGATGAGATAGCTTTATTGCATCATGTGTTGATGGGTGATGATCCAGTGCCGCGTGTCGCCCCAGAGGGGGTGCCATCCTAACATCAGCAAGTAGGACCTAGCCAGCATCGTTACTACTCCCAAGAGTAGTTTCTATGTTGATTACTCTAAATTTGTAGTTTAGTATGTATACCTATGAGTTGGATGTTGTCTGTTTTGGAATTCCTTTTGGTCAACGTCCTTATTAGAATATTTTAAACTTGCAACTCTATGAAAAATTTATTTGTCTCTTTAGTTTGGGAGTAAGTTTGTTATGTCGATAAACTGATATAAATATTATGGTTTAGTTTGGGAGTAAGTTTGTTATGTTGATGAAATGAAATGATATAAATATGGTTTAGTATTGTTGATCGTTGAGTTTAATGATATAAATATGGTTCAAAAGTTTTGAATGTTGGTTTGCAAAAAGCCAGTAAACCTTTCTTTTGCATTCAACGATAAGTTTTGAATTTCACTTAAAATTAAAGTTTTGATTTGTTTTATTTATATTTATTTGTCTTCCTCTATACAATGAATTTTAAGTTAGTGAGCAAAACTGAATCCCCATTATTTTATACGGCCTCTAAATTATTTTGTTTTTATGTTATGTTTAAGTTAATTGTTTGAGAATATATCGGTTTATCTCACATATACTTTTATACAAGTTTAACATAATTTTGCTTGAGTTTGTTCGGATCAATATATATGTTATTGTAAAGTATCACAAATCATTATCAAAATGTAACTAATTGAATTTTATGGATTTTATTATATTTTAGTTATTTTTTTATATTATTATTGGATTTTTTTTATTAATTATATTATCAAATTTTCATTAAAAAATCAAATATTTATAAAACATTTTATTAAAGGATATCAAAACGTAACTTATGCAATAAATCTGGTTATTTACTCTTTATTGGATAAATAAGTGAAAAAGTATTAAACAGTATGTAAAGAAGAATACTTACTCTTATATGATATACTAAAATATAATTTATTAACAAAACGTGCAAGGGCGTGGGTAAGCGTTACAATTTATTTATTAAAGCTATATGTGTTTCTAATTTTTTTTAAATAAGTTAAAATCAAACTCGTTTGTCTTTTCAAAATACTTTTAAAATTGTACTCCCGTATTTAGAAAACGGGAGTTATAAAATAGTTGTATTCCCGTGTTTAAAAAATGGGAGGTGTAATTAAAATTGTACTTCCGTTTTTTAAATATGAGAGTACAACCCAATTTTATAACTCTCGCTTTTTAAAAACGGAAGGCAAAACTAAAAGTTGTACTCTCGTTTTTGAAACACGGAAGTACAACTTATATTTTGAACTCCCGTGTTTTAAACACGGAAGGCATAAATTAACTTTCTATTTACCCTTCCGTTTTCAGGGTACGGAAGTACAAAACCTTTTTGAGTGCCCACCCCAAATCTTTTGTGGTGGAATTAGAGGATGCGTTAAATAAAATATTAGTTGAATGAAAGGAAAGGTAATAAAGGGGAAGAAAATAAAAGAGTAGGAAAAAGATGATTAGTTGAATCAACTAAAATCAAGGACAAGCTGACATATCAGGATAAGTCTTCTGATTTAAAGTGTGTGTGTGTGTATATATATATATAAAGATATATATATATATATATATATATATATATATATATATAGGCTATGGTTTAAATGTAAAATATCTTTAGGGTGTAAAATTTGCTTAAGGTGTAAAATTCTCTAATGGGCCTAATTTTTGTAAGTAAATTGTTAATGTGCCAAATTTAATTACTAGGGCCTAATTTAATTAGTTGAATGTCTGCCCCCTTGGCCATGTGTGTCCCCCCTGCCCCCCATGGTGCCCCCCCTTCTCGGGCCAGATTTTTTTTGTTTTTCTTCCTTTTGTCCCAGGAGTTTTTTTTTTGTGTTAACACTTTCTGCTGTGCAAGTATAACTTGATTTTGTGCACATATAACATCCTGTTGTGCAAATATAACTTTATTTTGTGCAGCCATAATAATTCATTATGCGGTAAATAGGTAAATGTGCCTATTTCAATTATAAAAATTTATAATTGCAATATGTTTAATTTATGGGTAAATAGGTAAATATGTCTAATTTTATGGGTAAATGCACTTTTTCCCGTTTTCGACACCTTTTGTTGTGCAAATATAAAGTGTATAAATAAAATGATAAAGTGCAAGAATAAAATCATGATGTGTATGAGTAATAATATGAAGTGCACAATTAAGGTTATTGTTAATGTGTTTTGAATCATTTTTCATCGGCGACGCATCGGGGGGTCCGGGGGGGGGGGCGGACTTGTCGTCTATTTGTTTTCAAGCATTTAACAATTTCAAATTAAAGTGCATAAATAAGATTAAAATGTGCAAATATAATATTATGTTGTGCAAATATAACATTGTGATGTGCATATATAATAGGCTTTAAATTAAAGTCCATAAATAAGATTAAATTATGCAAATATAATGTTATGTTGTGCAAATATAACATTATGGTGTGCATATATAATAAGCTTTTAAATTAAAGTGCATAAATAAGATTAAAATGTGCAAATATAACATTATGATGTGCATATATAATAGGCTTTTAAATTAGAGTGCATAAATAAGATTAAAATGTGCAAACATAATGTTATATTGTGCAAATATAACATTATGGTGTGCATACATAATAAACTTTTAAAATTAAAGTGCATAAATAAGATTAAAATGTGCATAATTAAGGTTAAAAAGTGCATAACTAAGATTTATGATGTGCATGATTATTAATTTGCGATTGTTGCGCTCTTGTCTATTGTGTAACTTATGTTATGTTGTGCAAATATAACATTATGGTGTGCATATACATAATAAGCTTTTAAAATTAAAGTGCATAAATAAGATTAAAATGTGCATAATTAAGGTTAAAAAGTGCATAACTAAGATTATGATGTGCACGATTATCAATTTGCGATTGTTGCGCTCTTGTCTATTATGTAACCTACGTTATGTTGTGCAAATATAACATTATGGTGTGCATACATAATAAGCTTTTAAAATTAAAGTGCATAAATTGATGGAAATTAGATACGCAACAGAAGTTTTAGAAACTATTTTCTATCATCTAATCGCAAGGATCTTCATGCATAAAATCGATAGATCAAATCATTGTTTAGAGGATACCTCTTGATGCGTGAACCAGATCTGAATGGGGAGGATTCGGAAGAGAACTAGAGCCCCACGTGTTGCTACTCTACTTGGTCCACAAGAGCCCGGTCTAGATCTCCTTTGCCTTCGACTGCTAGGACGAAGATCGAAAGGTGAACAATCAAATTGCTCTTGATTGATGATGGAAGAATTTTGCACTCACGCCACAACCAAAGTTGGGATGGGGAGCGGCCAAAACTCACGTTACTTTTGGAATTTGTTAATTAGGTCAAGTTTCAATAAGCCCATCTTTATAAGCTTATATTTATACCTTACTTGATTAATTATTTATTTCACAAATAAATCTTATCCCATTATTATTAATATATATCTAATATATACTAATAATAAAATCATCTATCTTTTGATCAAGCCCGTCAACTCTAATTGTGTGACCGCATAGGACTCGTTTATAATAGCCATGGGTTTAACCCGTTTAAGCCCATTAATCGTAGTTGGCTTCTAGCAAAGCATTACGACTCCTAAAATAATCGGATTGAATATCTCTATCAATTGTCCTATTCCATAACTAGTCATTGCACATTAAATTAAAGGACACAATTCCTTCAATCTCCCACTTGTCCTTAAACAAGTGTGCAATTTCAAATACCCGTGTCTCTTAATGTCTTATTTGATGATATGGTGACATTCATATCTATTATTAAATATGTTTCTTGAACTCCGAGTTCGAACTGTCAATTAAACGGATGATTATAAATAATCCATCCGAGCATGGCCATGCATTTTCAGTTCTTGCTCTTCAAGTGGCCTAGACACCATTCATTTTCAATGCAGCACAGTATGCATGAAGAAGGAGGACATCTACAGTCTTGTATGACTATGGCTCCCACTCAACTTTTGGCAATCCCAACTACGACCTTTATAACTCCCTGTTACGGAAAGCGTTTAGCCGTGTCAAAGAAATACCAAGCATCAAGAGAGACTATAACACACTCATGTATGAGAAATCTACTAATCATGGTTTAACTCAAAACTCTGCAATCCCTTTTGTAGAGTCTTAAGGTGGGTCTGTCCTATATGTATCATCCATACATATATATGTAATTGACTAGACATCTCCATGTCCCTATAGCCCATGAAACCTGGCGCTATCAGTCAACTTACAATATAGTCATTTAATAAAATCACCTATGTCCAATTTGATGATTTCAGACTACAGACTTGTGATAATTCATAACTGCATTTCACTTAATGGGGTTTCATTTACCAGAACACTTAAGATAAGCCCATTTGCGAACTAGGAATTATTTGGACATTTTATTTATCATTGTTCAAGACAATATATAAATAAGGATGAAATATCACATATATCAAGTCGAACATAAACTTAGTGTGTAACACTCTCAACATAAAATGTAATAGAAAGCAATCTCAAAAGCCATTCTCCAATGTGTTTGAGACCCTTAGCCCTAGTGTGACCATCATGCTTGGGATAGGCATAAGCTTCATCAATGGATTTGCAATATTGTCATATGAATGCACCTTACACATCTTAATGTCAAATAAGGTGATACATCCTCATAAGATGTACGATCAACTTATCATCACCCTTAAGAAATCATCCTTAGTTCTTCTCAAGAACTTCAGGATGTTCTTAGTTGGACACTAGTGTGCCTCTCATGGAATTAATTGGTATTTGCTACACCTGCTCAAAGCAAATACAACATTAGGTTGTGTACACACCATGACATAGGTAAAACCCTTTCTTGGAATCTTGCATATTGAGTCCGTTAAGAATCTTATCTATATATAAGTTCCTTGATTCAATATGAGCAATCTCTTAGATCTATCTCTATAGATCCTTATTCCATGTATGTACACTGGCTCCCTAAAGTCTTTCATTGAGAAACATTTCTTTAGTCATTCCTTAATGGACTCTAACATCGCAATGTCATTCCCCATAAGTAGTACGTCATCCACATACAAGACTAGGAAGACCAATTTACTCCCACTAAACTTCTTGTATACACAAGGGTCCTCTTCGCATATGATGAAATCAGACTCTTTGATCTTTTTATCAAACCGAAAGTTCCAACTCCTGAATGCTTGCTTAAGTCCATATATATAGACCTCTTAAGCTTGCATACCTTCCCAGCATCACTTGGATCTTCAAAACCCTCGATTTGTGTCATGTACACATCCTGTTCCAAATCTCCATTCAAGAAGGCGGTTTTGACGTCCATTTGCCAAATCTCATAATCATAATATATAAGCGGCAATAGCAAGGATTATCCTAATGGATCTTATCATGACAACTGGTGAAAAGGTCTCTTCATAGTCTATACCATGAGTCTGTTTAAAACCTTTGGCAACTAATCTTGCCTTGTATACAGATACCTTTCCATCATTATCTGTCTTAAGTTTGAAAACCCATTTGCTCCCTATGGGTTTTACCCCATCTGGCAAATCTATCAAGTCCCATACTTGATTTTCAAACATTGAATCCATTTCGGATCTCATGGCCTCAAGCCATTTCTTGGAGTCTGGACCCGTCGTTGCTTGCTTATAGGTATTAGGCTCATCATGTTCTAGCAGAAGAACATCAAGGTTTACATTCAAGATGAAATCATCATAACGTCTTGGTTGTACCCTTGGCCTATATGATCTACGAGTGGGTTCAACTGGTTCAACAACTGGAGCTGGAACAGTTTCCACAACTATTTGTGGATCCTCTTGTTCCGGTTCTTGGGGCCCTTGGCCTTCCAAAACCATCAACTCGTCATCGACATCATCTATGTCATCTCGTTGTTGAGTTTGTTGCTCTTCATCATGGACTAATTCAAGATGAATATTTCTCCCACTTGACTATTGGAAATGAACTCTCTTTCCAAAAAGACACTATCCCTTGCAACAAACACCTTTTGTTCAGCGGGATTATAGAAGTAATATCCAAAACTACCTTTTGGATACCCTATAAAATAGCATTTATCTGATTTAGGGGCAAGCTTATCCGTTTGTAAACGTTTTACATAAGCTTCACATCCCCATATCTTCATAAAAGACAATTTTGGAACCTTTCCAGTCCATATCTCATATGGAGTTTTGTCTACAGCTCTAGACGGAGTCCTGTTTAGTGTAAGTACGGCAGTTGTAAGGGCATATCCCCAGAAGGATACCGGAAGGTCAGCAAAACTCATCATAGATCGGACCATGTCTAACAGGGTCCTGTTTCTCCTTTCAGATACACCGTTAAGCTGTGGTGTTCCTGGAGTAGACAATTGTGTTACTATCCCACAATTTTTCAAATGATGATCAAATTCATGGCTCAAGTACTCACCACCACGATCTGATCGAAGTGCTTTTATTTTCTTGCCAGTTTGAGTCTCTACCTCGTTTTGAAATTCCTTGAACTTTTCAAAAGATTCCGATTTATGTGACATAAGGTAAATATATCCATATCTACTCATGTCATCAGTAAATGTGATGAAGTATTTATAGCCACCTCTAGCTTCTGTACTCATTGGCCCACATACATCAGTATGTATAATGCCCAATAGCTCACTAGCCCTTTCACTTGTTCGTTTGAAAGGTGACCTTGTCATCTTGCCCATCAAACATGTCTCACATGTATCAATGGATTCACAATCCATATCTTTTAGAAGTCCATCTTTATGGAGCTTCTTCATGCGGTCTAAACTGATGTGACCCAAACGACAGTGCCATAGATAGGCTTCACTCAACTTACTTGATTTTTGCCTTTTCGTATTTATGTTATATGATTCTGTTGTAAGGTCGAATACAAATATTCCATTAATATCTTGAGCACAAGCATAGAAGATATCATTCTGGTGAATAATTATACCTTTATCTGTAGTGCCAAAATTAAAACCTTCAGAATATATTAGTGCAGCCGAAACAAGGTTCTTTGTAATGTTAGGACCAAAATAACAATTATTTAGTTCTAAGATTAAACCAGAAGGAAGAGATAAACTAAAATCTCCTACGGCAAGTGCAACAACACTTGCTCCATTTCCGACGCGTAGGTCTATCTCCCCTTTCTTCACTTGTCTCTTATTTCTTAGTCCCTGCACATTTTAAATAATGTGAGCACCACATGCGGTATCTAATACCCAAGTAGGACCATTATCTAATGTGAGGACATTGGTTGACAATAATTCAATAACATAAATACCTAAAGTGTTGAAACTCAAAGTCTCATTCTTCTTGTCTTCCAGGTAATTGGGACAGTTTCTTTTCCAGTGTCCCTTAGCCTTACAGTGGAAACAATCATGGTCTGCAGCCACCCTTGGCTTCTTACCACCCTTAGGTTTTGCAACTTCCTTGCCCTTCCTTTGGGTATTGTTCTTGTTCTTGGCTACCTTCTTGAACCCTTTCCCTCTATTGACGTTAAGAACTTCCTTCTTGTTGTCAGTGAGAGTATTCTGCTCAACAACTTTGAGCATACCATGGAGTTCGTTCAGGTTTTTCTTAATACCATGCATATGGTAGTTCATCCTGAATGAGGCAAAACCATCATGTAAGGAGTGCAAGACGATATCTGTGGCCAACTCTTGGTCATATGGGGTGCCCAATGTCTCCATACGGCTAAAAAGACCGATCATGTTAAACACATGGGGACCTACTGGCTTTCCTTTCACAAGTTTGCTATCCAGTATAGCCTTGTGAGTTTCATATCGTTCAATCCTTTCCTGTGCCTGAAACATCATTTTCAGGTTAGTGATGATAGAGTAGGCATCCTGGTATTCAAACCTCTTTTGAAGGCCAGGTTCCATGCTTGCTAGCATCAAACAAGTGACAGGTGAAGAATCGCTCCTTAACTCCATTTCTCTAACTATCTCCTCATCCGATGAGGCATCGGTAATAGTAGGGATAGGGGTGTTCAGGACGTCCTCACGCCCCTCGGACCAGAGAACAATTCTCAGATTCCTTTCCCAATCGAGAAAGTTTGTTCCATTCAATTTGTTTTTCTCAACTATTGAGCGCAGGGTGAATTTCAAGTTATCGTTCGACATAACGCCTATATAAAAAGGAAATGACATACAAATCTGTTTATGTTCGAAATGCAAATTACTTAGGATTAAACACCTTTAAAATAAGTAAATGCGCATTTTATTCAAATTGTTATTGTTCCTAGTGAATAAAATGATTCCAAGATCCCATTACACACAAGACCCAACGCACTTTTGCACTCCCTTGAGTCTTGTATGCTCAAGGTAAGTAACAATTACTAATTATAACTCCTTATAATTCTTGGTTGATGATCCACATCCAATGTAAAATCATCCTATGCCTCAAGATCCAAAACTTTGCCTTTTGGTCTCTCGTTGTAACGGCCCGGGATTATGATGCCCGAGTTACGTTTCGAGGGATTAAACCCCTCGTTAGGACCTTGCGCCCCGAGTACAGGTTGAAGGTTTGAAAACTTACGTTAATGTTTTCAAGGGGGATTTCATACCCAAAATCGAAGGGATCGTTGGAATCCCCGGGGAAGTCCCATGTACCTGTCGTAATCTAAGCATGGAAATCAGAAATCATGCAACTAGCGAAAACAAGTATAATACAAAAGTGTGCCATGGCAGAGCCGGGTCAAAACGGAGTCTAAAGTGTAAATCCGAAAAAGTATAATCAGAGTCTGGTGAAGTCTATACTCCAGCGCTCACTCTCCGCCGACAAAATGACCCGCGCAATAAGCAAACAGCACCGATAGGATGAACATAAATAATACCTAAAAAAATTGATATGGGGCGGGATCAGATCGATGCCCACTCAGCTCTGCATCCCAACCATAAGCACACATATACGCTGTACCTAATAAAGATGCTTCTAGATGCATGGCGGAATATTAACACACTAACATGCTCCTAAAATCAAGTACATAATAATGATAAGGCCTTAGCACAGAATACCAAGTGGTATGTCCCTCTCCTACCTCCACCCCCTTCCGATAGGGCGGAGACTGGCCAGCTCGTGAATGCATTCATTCATAATTGGGCGGCACGCATGCCTAACCCGCTCCACAATAAAGCCCGCAGGCATATCATAATATAAGGAAGTTCATGACTCGATTGACTCAGGGTACCCGATGAGGTTGGGCTACCCTATGACCCTAGCAATGACTCTAGTTACTTCACAGATAACGGCTGTTCTGTTTACATACACATAGAGAAATAGAATGCTCAACGATCAATGCAACCTAGCATGGTACTACATGTCATGCTGATCATGAATGCAACACCTAGTATATCATGCACCTAAAGCAGGGAATAGCTCTATTCAATCTGAGTAAGCTCCGAAGAGACTTACCTAGCGGTGCAGAACAGCAAGACAAGCATTACGATAGATTAAAGATAACCTAGATACATATCAGAACACATATATAAGTCTACGTCTAATCATCCAAGCACAAAACATATCATTCAACGAGAATAGCAACCATATCGCAACCATTCATCATATTGCCACATTCCATAAAACCATATCATTCTCATCATTCCACTACTAGAATTTTGTTATTTAACATCGGCTCATTAACATCGGTTAGAAAAACCTGCCATGTTAAACAAATTTTTAACATCGGTTTTTAAATTTACGATGTAAATTAAAACATATACATCATCCTATTTATTTGACCGATGTTAAATATGTGTTTTAAAAAAAAAATTAGAAGGCGCGGATGTAAACTTGAATTCATTTGAACACCCGCTCAAACAAATACGTGTACCATTTTAGAAGGCCCTTCTTTCTTCTTTCTTCATTTCCTCAGAAAACCGACCCCTCCACTCTCTCCCAGTGGAAGTTGAAGATCACTAGTCTCCGGTGACCAAATCCCGACTCCGCCTTTCTTCTCCTCTCTCCGGCGGCCAAATCCTGTCATTTTCTTCCTCCTCCACTCTCGCCCTCAGTGTGCATCTCAATCCAATCTCCGTCATCTTTGTCAGACAGATCGATGAGCCCTAGCTCGAACTGGGAAGCCTCCGGCGACTCACTCGATCCACCTTCTTCTCGTCGGCGACTAGCTCCACCTCCTCCTCCCGGCACCTCCCTTCGCAAATCCGCCCAGTTCACCACCCCCTGTGTATGAATTCTCTGAAACCCCTCTTATTAGGTTTCCATTGTAGGGTTTTCTAAGAGGTTTCAATATTAGGGTTTTACCGATTTCTTGAAATTCAGAGATCTTCGTCTCTGCTGAAGCGAAGGAGTGACTTTAGGGTCCATCAGGAAGCGGAGGAGAAGGCCAACGAGATCTCCGTCTCTGCTGAAGAAGTAATGATTTCTCTTTTCTCTTACTTTTCTGATATCGATTTGTTATCCAAGTGCTCGGGTTGTTTGATTTCGGAAAAATTGATTTTGTGTATTGCTAGATGGTTGCTTTTTGCTGTATGCTTCGTAGGAGTTCAACATCAAGAAATTGCAATTAGTTTAAGCGGAGAAGAAGAAGATCAGACAAGAGTATGAACGTATAGAGAAACAAGTTCTAATAAGGAAGAAGATGTGAGTTGCCTCCCCCAATTTCGTTTGACATGAATTGAGTAATGGAGTGAGGGTACTGCAAAGTCAACTTACAAAAATTCATAATAGATTGAGATATTGCTTTGGTCCTTTAATTTCCCAAATGTTTTGTTCTAGTGTGCGAGATACATATTTTCCAATCACTCCAGATTTATCATACATCTTAGGGAAATGAATTATAATTGCATTCTTATACTATGATGACGGGGATTGGGTATAATACTTTGGCTAGTTTTTGTAGCTTGTGAACGTTTGCTGGTACTATGATGACGGGGATTGGGTTAATATGTGTTTCCTCCTGGTAAAAGTGTGTTGGTTTGCCATGATATTATTGAATCCTTGTTATCTTGAGCTTAATGTTATATTTTGTTTTCTTTCAAGTGTTGGATGTTTTAGAATGATTCTCAAGAGGGTTCAGTTTGTTTGTTGGATGTTCTTGCATGTATTGTTCCTGTCTAAAGTGAGAATTCATACCCTCATGTTAGGTCCACCCTGATTCCCTCTTGGATTTCTTGTTCTAATGATTGAGTTTAACTCTAGTTGCTAGGTTCTTGTGATCTTTGGGGTCCCGATCGAGACCCCAAAGATACTCCCCTGGATGTGGGCAATGAAATCGTCTAGAAGACGGTTCAAGAGGACAATTAAGGTGGGAAATGAAATCGTCCACCCTGATTCCCTCTTGGATTTCTTGTTCTAATGATTGAGTTTAACTCTAGTTTCTAGGTTCTAATGATTGAGTTTAACACGGTTCAAATTCTCCCCTGGAGTGGTTTGTCTTTCTTTTTAATTGAATGCAATTGTGCAATGTATGGGTATGTGATTTGGCCAATGAAATCGGGTTACTGATAATTTGGTGTGATGTCTGACTTACAGTTGATCAAGCAAAGCCAGGACGATGGAGGTGATGAGATTACCTGGAAAATATCTCTTGTCAATGAACACCTCCACTCAATCTCGAAGAATCAACGACAGATGGTGAAGGCTCTTGCTGAGGCTGCAAGAAGCGTTTCTTCCAATTTAAGGCGTTGTTCAACTGATGAGGAGGTGCTATTGCCTTTTTTCATATGGCTTTGTTTCCTGCCCTCATCTGTTCTGCTAGAGTTTCTTTGTAGATGATGAGTGATTAAGGTTTAAAATGAAGAAAGAGAAATGATTTTTTTTTAAATCTGCAGGTCTCATCTGGATCTGGGAAGTCATTACCACTACCTAATGGGATTAGTTTGAAAAGGGCAACACCCGGGCAGGATTCAGTTATTCGCAATGGGGATATGGATCCAATTGATGATAAAAATTCAGGCGTTGTTCAGTTGCAGAGTCCTTTTAGGACTCCTCCTTCTCTACCATATTGCCATAATAATAAGGTTATAGTGCTTCTGGTTGCTTGAAATTTGTGTTTATCACACTACCATATCATCTCTTGATCTTTAATGCAATTTCCACTGCAGCTTTCTGATGGTGATTTTCATGAGGACATTTTGCAAGGAACACTTGGTCTAAGGCCTAAAAAAAAGGTACTTTTTCTTGATTTCGATTCCCACCTTCTAGCTCCTTTTCGACTAGTTATAGTTCAAAAGATGTTATCATGGTGATTTTGATGCTTTTCGGCCTATCTAGATTGATTGTTACTATTCTTATGTACTTAATTTTTCTTCAGGCACTACTTGACCTTTTGGATCAAGTGGAGGATGTAATCTCTATTGAAGATTGGCCATCAGGTCAGAAAAAAGTCAACTCTTCCCAGGCAATTGATAAAACTGTTGAGAAAAAGCCCATTTCAAATCAGCCAGAAGTCATTGAATTGAGAAAATCAAAAGAAGAGCCAACTTTAGCATCTTCTAGTCCATGTTTCCTTGTTTTAGAGGTAGCTCGTGCACTTTTTTACTAATAGTGAGCTTGCTTTGATACTTATCAGGTAAATGATGTGCTCATAGAGTTTAACCATCTAATTGTTTGTCCTGTAGGTTACTGAGACGCATGGCATGACAAATTCATCCGGAAGTCAACCTTCCACTAAGGTTGTTAATGATCTTTGCTTGAAAATACTTGAATATATCTCAGTGTATTGTGAAGATTGAAATGATTTCATTTCCATTTCAGGTTCTTCGCTTGCTGAATGAGCATACCGGGAAGGAACAATTTCTTCATTTGAGTGATGGCTGGTAAGTGGAGAATTTCGTGTGATCTTTTGACTACATTTAACCACCCACATTTTACTCCTTTTCCACTTCACGACCTTTTGATTGAGGTTTGCAGAAAGCCACCCTATCTTGGACTTCCGTTGAAGCATTGGCATTACTGATTTCACCTACCGAGTGACCCGTTTCGCCAATTTGAAATATTTCCTTTTCTTTTTATCTAAGGAGAAAGGATACAAGGGCAGTGGAATGTTAACCGAAATAATAATATAAAGTGGTTTTTGGCAAATTTCAACTTTAAGGGCGGTTAAGTGAAAAAAGAGGATAATGAAGGTGGTTTAATGTAATTTACCATCGAGAAGTGACACTAACAACACATGATCTTGTTCTATAATTTCTGTTTGTATAATGTACAGGTGCATGCACTTAATGAATGAATTATATATTTAATGCATTTTTATCTGTAGAATGTGTGTATGTCCATGCAATTCTTATTCATTTATTCAACTTGTTCTGTAGGCCGATTTTATGCATTTGAGAAAGCTCACAAGTTGGACCCAACATCTAGTGGCCGTGGTGTCCGACAATTTAAAACTGCTCTTTTACAAAGGCTGGAACGGGTATGTTTCTTCACTTCCTAGTCTCTAATAACCCTCTTTCTGTAAACCATTACAGATCTACAATAGCGTTGGAATTGAATTTGATGAAACATTAGGAAGCAGTTGACACCGCAATGAGAAATTAATTACAAATTTAGTATGAGATATATAGCTGGACTCTATAACTTTGTCTCAAGGTCCAGGATTTGAAAAGAGAGCAGAACCTTTCTTGAAAGTGAGCTTACTGATTAATGTGGTGCTATAGTCTCTCAATTTGACATAAAGATGAGCTTTCTTGAAAATGATAGAAACTGCTGAAGGGATGTTGAAATGGCTACTCTCCTACTGAAATTCTTGCTATTCATATTGACATCCATACTAGTAGGTTCTCGTTTTTCTTTTTGTTTCTGATTATCAAGTTCTTCTCTCTTAGGAGAATGACCCAACATTGGTGGGTAGAGCTAAGCAAAGTGATGCACGTGAAATGCAAAGTTTTTATCGGCTTTATTATAAGAAATATATCCAAGCTCTACAAAATGCTGCTGATAAAGCTGAACGGTAAGTTATATCCACACAGCATGTAGTATCAATTGTTTATCGTGATGAACAATTGATAACGCTGGTTGCGGTTGGATCCCTCTAGAACTATCAGTGTAATCAGTAATAATACATTCATCTATCATCATATAGTGTTGCCTTTTCATGAACTTCTTTTCGGTTAGACTTGGTGTTATCTTAGAAAAAAACAGTGAAACAAGGTGAGGCATGCTTGTTCTTTCTTTAAGTTTATGTGGTGAAGCTTAATAAATGTCTTTCTTAGGTTTCACATGCTCTTTTTGCTATTAAGTAAGAACATTATATCTAATTTAAAGCCTATTAGCTCAAATGGTAGAGCATTGCGTTCAAACACAAAGATGCGGGTTCAAATCCCGCATAGGCTACGATAATAAAAAAAAACCACAAATATGTCATTTCACATCGGGTAATAGCCGATGTCTTTTTTTTAAAAAATCGATGTCTATGTGGGTGATGTAAAAAGTCAAAACCTTTTAACATCGGGTAACAGCTGATGTCTTTGTATGTTATAACATCGGTTATATTTTATAATCGATGTTATAGGATAACAAAGACATCGGATTTAAAAATATAAACGATGTTATAACATACAAAGACATCGGGTTCTGGCCGATGTATAAAAATTTTGACTTTTTACATCCCCCACATAGACATCGATTTTTTTTTTGAAAGACATCGGCTATTAGCCGATGTTAAATAACAAAATTCTAGTAGTGTTCCATTAAAACACATTCATATATTTACAACAATATATCCGCAATAATAACCCACATATCACATCTTTCAAGTTCGTCATCTTCATCATAGTTCATAAGGCATTAATCAATGGCATATAAATTTAGCATCTCAACATGTTATTCATTCATACATGCCTTTAGTCCACACAAATCATGATATTAGTCAATCAATCACATCATCATGCTAGTTAGTCATCGATCGCATAATTATCGAGTTAGTCCCGAAAACTATTTCAATATCCGAGTCAAATTCCCTTTTTTTTTTTTTGAGTTAAATCTATTAATACCTTTTTAAATCTCCAAGTCTCATTAATATTTTATTTTTAACTCTCATCATATTTTAAGATCATAATATTCTATAATATAATACTCCACCCATTCAATATATTTTCAAAAATACATTTTGTTCTTAACAACCTAAATATGTTTCACTACCTTTTAACCAAAATTAGGCCCAAAAGCCTTCAGCCCAAAATACAGATCCAGCCCACCACTTCTTTAAAACAAATCCGGACTCCTCATTTTAAAGAATCTGATGTTGTTTCACAAAACCGAACCGGTCTCCATTTAAAATAGGCTCTGAACCGGACCCGTTTAAAAACAAAAGAAACCCACCCAAATTGGTACTGTTCATCACCTTCACCAAAATTCCGCCCGCCTCTGCTGTTCAAAATTCCGGGAAGAAGGAGGGGAAAGAGAGGGCTTCACTGGCGTTACTGCATCCCGACTATCTAGACCGACACCCATGGACACGAAAGGGATACAAAAACAGCCAAGGAAGAGGGAGAAAGGGGAGGAGCTCACCGAGGTTTGGGCTCGCCGGAAGTGGTGCTCGGGAGCTGCGTTCGGATGCGTCGAGGCTGAATCTGGCGCGAGGAGGCCTGAGAGAGATGTGGGAAGATTAAAAGAGAGACCTTTCGCAACTCGAAGTCGAAAAGAAGGAGGGACGAACCTTATCAATTTCGAAAACGGAACCAGAGGAGGCGATGTCGGCTGCGCTCGGGCTCGGCATCTGGGCTCGCTCAGCTGCTGCTGCTGGTCACTGTTCGGAGGAGGATGAAGGCGTTGTGGGGCTCGGACAGCGCTCGGGAGGCGCTCAGGAGCGCTCGAGAGTGGAACTCGGGGTTGTGGTTGGCTCTTTCAGGGGAAGCTGCGGCGTCGGACGCCGGAGAGGGTGGTGGGTGGAGTGGTGGTGTCGTCGCGGTGCTGTTTGGTGGCGCAAGAAGGAGCGCGGAGCTGGTGGTTCAAAGGGGGGGGGGGGCGGAACAGAGAACTAGAAGTGGGAGGCGGGGAGATCTGTGGTGGTTGCAGACAGTGAAAGGGAAGTGGAAAGTAGAGGTGGGGTGTGGGGTGGCTTGGGAGGAGGAGATTTTCTGTGAGGAGGGAAGGGATAGGATTTGTTTGTTGCCTGCTGCACAATGCCTGAAGGTTGTTTGTATGTATGTGTGAAGGGATCCCGATTAGAGATAAGAAAAAGGGGCTTTAGGAATTTTGTTTTCATCTAGCAGGTGAATCAGATGATAAAGAGAGGGAGTCAATTTTGGCTCTATCTGGTTGTCCAAATAGGAAAAGAAATGGGAAGAAATGGGGGGTTATTTTCTTACTGAAGTTCGGAAATGGGGAGGAGTGTAAGAGGACAAAATAGAGATGGAATAGCAAAGTTATCCCATGTAAAATAATACCCGGTTACAAATCTCGAAACCAGCACACTCGACCTTATCTTGACTCAAAATTTCAATCGAATTTTCCAAAACCGAATTAATTAATCTAATAAAATCTCGCTCATATTTCAAAATCTCAAGTCAAGGTGGCGGAATTGAAACCCATCGGAGAAATCCGTTTCATGAGAGTTTTTTTTTTTTTTCCGAAAAATTAGGATTTTAAAAATCCGAGCCTTTACATCATCCACCTCTAAAAACAAGTCTCGTCCCGAGACTAAAACCAAAACAAAGTAAGGGATGAAGTTGGAATAGGTGAGTCCAAGGACCATTTCATTGATCATGTAAGTGCCTCATAAGTGCCCCTATGAGATTCTCACAGTATCGTCGTCATGGTCATAATATCCCCAATAGGTCGTAGCGAGGGTGTGACATAGGCCCTTATCACATCCTTACCCCGACTTCTCGGTTATATGATAACTCGAAAAGCATTACAACATCTCCACTAGGTCTTAGCAAGCAGTCTATAAGGGCCCCTATAAAATGCCTGTATCCACTTCGTGGGGCGTCACAATGCAGGCTCGGTCAGAAAATTCCAAAAAGGAGTTCCTTAGTTTAAAAACGATTAGTCTCAAAATTATTCAAATTCTCGATCGCGTTCGGTTTTCTCAAAATCCATGTTAGTCATTATTAAATACCATTCCAAAATCCCTTAACCCGACGTTAATCAAGCAAGTTTCAAATCTCAGGAGGTGGAATCATCCACCTCTAAGGGCTAATCCCATATTTCCTTCCTAGGTTCCAACTCTAAGTCAAATTCATCAATTTGGTTCTATCATACTAGAAATTCTAATTCAAGTCACCATATATCATAGCAATCGTTCAACATAACAATCGTATCACACATTCATAATAAGGTCAAAATCATGTCACGGATAGTCAAATCATATCACAGAGGTTGCACATCGTATCAATCGGATAATCACATCATATTCATACTAACTACCAAACATCATCACATTAGAGGCATCAAGTACCTCCGCACACCAACAACTCGTCAAGTTCAGGGGGTAACTATGTTAGTACTAACAATTCATTATTGTCTATGGCAATATATTAGGGAATCAACATCTTCTATATAGCATAGAATTCGCACAACACTCGGCTCTAAGTAAATCATACACTAGATCACATCTTCAAGAAACCCTGTCTATAACCACCAAACACAATACGACATGACCACTACTCATCGTCATTCGCATCAAGATCAACGTCACCTAGGTCTACCAACTCAAAGGTGATACTATTTATAAATACCATTGCATTCCGCTTAGTACACAACCTTTCTAGCCTCATAACTATCAGCAATTTAAGGCTTGCATCCTAAACCAATTACTAGGTCTTCCAACTCTTACGGCACCAAGCCATCTAGGGATCAATTGACTTCAATATCCCAAGCTCAAGTCCTAACCTTCCACTCAACCATCTAAAACCCATATCTCGGAGTTCTCAATCGCACAATTCTCTATTCCGACAAGCTTAACAACTCGACCCACTACTAAGGCGCCCTATAAGGCACACTCTCGTCCCACTGTCCTAGGGGTTCCCTACCAGTCCCATTTCACCCCTTAAGAGAAGTCCCAAATCCTCAACCGAACTTCACTCTCGATCGACCTCGATGCTCCTTAACAATCTCGCTTACTCTTCCTAGGTTCTCAAGACTCCGTCTGACCACTATCTCCCAAGGAGACATCTCGAATCACCTTGCTAACCTGATCACACTTCCCGTACCACTTCTCACTCTCTCTAGTCATCCACCTCTAAGAACCCAACTCATACTTACCATCTCTCACCTATCACTCCCAACTTACTCAAATGCAGAGAACCGTCTGGTGTTAACTCAAAACCATTAATCACCGAGTTCCTCATCACCCGCGCCTATCCTCAATGACCAATAACAGATTCTGCCTACTTGCCCCATTCTGAATCTCACGAAACCTTGAAATCCACGATTCCTCGACCGACCTATTCTAGATCCCCGTCTTAGCATGTTCCCAAATTTCCTCATTCCAAATCTTACTAAATCTTAACCATTCGAAATCCACAATTTGTCCTATTCTAGTTCCTCATCTCTTCATATTCATAAATTGCCTCAAACTCCTACTTCTTAACCATGAGACATTACTGCCCAAAGCCCTCTTTTACCGATCATCATTCCCGTAAATCCCTAAATCATCCTCATCCGAATTTCTCAAGTACCGCAACTTCGCCAAACCTTCTAAAATCCCTCATCCTCTAACGTTCCCAATATATTCTGCTCTGCTCAACTCCCAGTTCCAAGCTCTAAACCTCTCCACCTCACCCTCAAGGACACAGTCTTACTCAAAATCTCAACGACATCCTTGCCTAACTACCAGCCTTCTCTCGAACAATCATCTCACATCCCCAAATACCTCAATAGCCCAAAACAATCTCCACCCATCAACCTCGATTCTTTTCCCTATGCTGAAGTCCTCCAACAACGCATCTAGAAATTTCTTCACTCACGAATTCTTCAAGCACTACCAATCCCATCTAACGATCCCCAAATACTCGTCACACGTACACCCCTGATATGAACAACCTAATATCCAAGATCGATAATTTCCCAAGAAGCCTCATACTATTCTTCCTTAGCGATTCCTTAACCCTTCCTTTACCAAGATCACTCCCAATCACCGCATATACAACCTAATCCCAATTTTCTACGATTTCTTAGACATTCATTAACCAATCATCCTCAATGTCGCCCACGATTCGCCCCTAGACTATCTAGACGCTCTTCTGGCACACTAATCCGTCTACCAGCACTTCCCTTCGAGAATCCCTCTGATTTATTCCTATCTCACTCATCCACCTCTAGAACTACACTAACCACCTATACTTGCACCCACTACCTACCGACACTTCTAGCTAGGACCTTTCCTCGAAATCTCGCCATGCTAACTCCACTCCTCACCTAAGACCTACCTGGAAGCTAAAATATACTCACTGACCACCATCTCTGACAAATCATAACTCACTCGACTCTACCCAAGCTAACATATCCTTCCTGCACTCCATCTCGCACAACCAATGACCAACTCGAAGACCACAATCTACCTGCGATTTCCCGAACCGTCTCACCAAGGAAAACACTCGACTTATTCCCAAGAAGAATACACCACCACATATATAACCCATAACCGATTTAGTAGCAGGTCAGTACAATTAAGCATATAGGCACATCGTCACAACACAAGTTAGTCAGGCAATCATTCACTACCAGTTCAGCTTATGAGTTATCACACCTCAATTTAGTTAGTTCCAAGCCTATCGCACGACACCGATTCCAGATCGCATAGGAGAGATCACAATTCGGACGAAGAACGTCATTCCTTGAGTCTTCTAGGAGGATTACGTCTGCAACCACCATCTTCGAAAGGCGTCCTTCCTCTGGCGACGTCGATCCTAGGGTCCATGGGCCATGGGCCCACTCCACTTCCGTTGCGCCACTCTGGTGCCACTTGATCGCTCGTTTTCTCCTCTACGTCGACGTCCATCAAGGGGATCACGAGGGGTTAGAAGTCACGGAGATAGGGGAGGGCAAGGGAGGACAATACGACTTTCCTAAGAATTCAGACACAAACCAGGACTAAAGATGACGAGACTCAAGACAAGACACAGACTCGAGAGTTACAACAATGCCCGTAGGGTATTCAATGAGGTTACAAGTGCGACAAGCAAACACATGGCAATCACGAAATATCTCAATCATATCATTGCACACTAGCATGTACCTATTAAAAGGAATAGCGTCCTATGCATCCATAACATGTTCACATAATCAACTTTTCATACACGTGGAACATGTTAAAACTTATCATCTCATGCACTAATCATGCTTGGCATATTAAGATCATGTATGCACGAACCGACAATGGACGTATGCAGCATAAGTTATATATGACATAGCGAGCATTATAGGATATCATATGTATGATTCATTGCTCACTTTAAGTGTACACATAAGCATATCAAAACAATGTGGGTTCCGGGTAAGCATGTTAAGATGCAGTCTAATAATCGTGTCAGGGGATATGCTTAAGTCATTTGGGCATAACAACTATCACATCCAATAAAACCATGTATATATAGTATGACAAGTATGGCACATAATTGCATGATGGTCCATAATGAGGAGATGTATATCCTACGTGATACTACCAACACTCATTAAGAAAGTACAAAGTCAACGAGGTTCAATTTGATCAACTTAACATGCTAGGAATTTATTTCGCATGACACTCATACAAGAGGGTTGACCACACTATCATGGACCTAATTCAATGGAGAGTAACTATCATGGGGATTCGTACATTCGGTATATATATTCATTCGTAAGTGTAATCATGCAAGATACATGGAAAGTCATGCTAACACATCATGTCATGCCATCACAAGGTGGGGTACTAACATAACTTGACAGAATTCTCCAAGGGCAATCACCGACTCATCACCCCATTTCCCCATATCCGACACACCCCCCGGAAGTAGCTAGTTGACCAACCCAAATTCCCCGTGGAAGGCACCAACCTCAGGTACGAGACTCGATAGAACCATAGACGGTGGGGTATCAACAGGACTCAAAACGGGGAGAGAGAACGCTCCTCAACCCTTGCTAACATGCCTAAATATTTCAATGGGGCGGGCGATGGAATCAGAATCATCAAGGGGGTTAAATTATGGAAGGGCTGTTCTGACAAGACAAGAATTCCGATTACATAAGGACAAGGTTTCCTCCCACTATCCCGTTTACACAGTTATTCAATACATGATTAAAGTCAATGCATACCGATTAGTTCTCTATCTTAAACACAATAGCACTCAGCATGGAAGAAATCAACGGGATTAATATGATCCTCTTCAAGGAGGATCGCCCTCGGGCCCAATTGAATTGAAGACATACAAGCACAGAGACGATCTATGCCGCCCTTCGGGGGACGGCTAACCGGAGGGGCAAATACCTCACGGCCTCCTAATCCATGTCACTCCATCCTTCGGGTTCCTTGGAGTCTTCAAGTCCACCTGTAAAATAAGAAGCTATATTTTGCCTACCCGTTCCCAAGTACATCCAATAGGGATGCTCTAGCGCCTTTACTACCCCATCGTTTCCCTTTGTTTGATTACCGAATTTATTGAGTCGAGTTCATATTTAGTCCATTGGAGTTATCCATATTAAATTCATTTTGCCCTTTCTAAAACATTTTGAAAAGCCATTTGAAAACCTTGGGCTATTTTCAAGACCACTTCAACCTATCATACTCGGTTTGCACAACCTCGCTCTGATACCCCTTTGTAACGGCCCGGGATTATCATTCCCGAGTTACGTTTCGAGGGATTAAACCCCTCGTTAGGACCTTGCGCCCCGAGTACAGGTTGAAGGTTTCAAAACTTACTTTAATGTTTTCAAGGGGGATTTCATACCCAAAATCGAAGGGATCGTTGGAATCCCCGGGGAAGTCCCATGTACCTGTCGTAATCTAAGCGTGGAAATCAGAAATCATGCGACTAGCGAAAACAAGTATAATACAAAAGTGTGCCACGGCAGAGCCGGGTCAAAACGGAGTCTAAAGTGTAAATCCGAAAAAGTATAATCAGAGTCTGGTGAAGTCTATACTCCAGCGCTCACTCTCCGCCGACAAAATGACCCGCGCAATAAGCAAACAGCACCGATAGGATGAACATAAATAATACCTAAAAAAATTGATATGGGGCGGGATCAGATCGATGCCCACTTAGCTCTGTATCCCAACCATAAGCACACATATACGGTATACCTAATAAAGATGCTTCTAGATGCATGGCGGAATATTAATACACTAACATGCTCCTAAGATCAAGTACATAATAATGATAAGGCCTTAGCACAGAATACCAAGTGGTATGTCCCTCTCCTACCTCCACCCCCTTCCGATAGGGCGGAGACTGGCCAGCTCGTGAATGCATTCATTCGTAATTGGGCGGCACGCATGCCTAACCCGCTCCACAATAAAGCCCGCAGGCATATCATAATATAAGGAAGTTCATGACTCGATTGACTCAGGGTACCCGATGAGGTTGGGCTACCCTATGACCCTAGCAATGACTCTAGTTACTTCACAGATAACGGCTGTTCTGTTTACATACACATAGAGAAATAGAATGCTCAACGATCAATGCAACCTAGCATGGTACTACATGTCATGCTGATCATGAATGCAACACCTAGTATATCATGCACCTAAAGCAGGGAATAGCTCTATTCAATCTGAGTAAGCTCCGAAGAGACTTACCTAGCGGTGCAGAACAGCAAGACAAGCATTACGATAGATTAAAGATAACCTAGATACATATCAGAACACATATATAAGTCTACGTCTAATCATCCAAGCACAAAACATATCATTCAACGAGAATAGCAACCATATCGCAACCATTCATCATATTGCCACATTCCATAAAACCATATCATTCTCATCATTCTATTAAACCACATTCATATATTTGCAACAATATATCCGCAATAATAACCCACATATCACATCTTTCAAGTTCGTCATCTTCATCATAGTTCATAAGGCATTAATCAATGGCATATAAATTTAGCATCTCAACATGTTATTCATTCATACATGCCTTTAGTCCACATAAATCATGATATTAGTCAATCAATCACATCATGATGCTAGTTAGTCATCGATCGCATAATTATCGAGTTAGTCCCGAAAACTATTTCAAAATCCGAGTCAAATTCCCTTTTTTTTTGAGTTAAATCTATTAATACCTTTTTAAATCTCCAAGTCTCATTAATATTTTATTTTTAACTCTCATCATATTTTAAGATCATAATATTCTATAATATAATACTCCACCCATTCAATATATTTTCAAAAATACATTTTATTCTTAACAACCTATATATATTTCACTACCTTTTAACCAAAATTAGGCCCAAAAGCCTTCAGCCCAAAATACAGATCCAGCCCACCACTTCTTTAAAACAAATCCGGACTCCTCATTTTAAAGAATCTGATGTTGTTTCACAAAACCGAACCGGTCTCCATTTAAAATAGGCTCTGAACCGGACCCGTTTAAAAACAAAAGAAACCCACCCAAATTGGTACTGTTCATCACCTTCACCAAAATTCCGCCCGCCTCTGCTGTTCAAAATTCCGGGAAGAAGGAGGGGAAAGAGAGGGCTTCACTGGCGTTACTGCATCCCGACTATCTAGACCGACACCCATGGACACGAAAGGGATACAAAAACAGCCAAGGAAGAGGGAGAAAGGGGAGGAGCTCACCGAGGTTTGGGCTCGCCGGAAGTGGTGCTCGGGAGCTGCGTTCGGATGCGTCGAGGCTGAATCTGGCGCGAGGAGGCCTGAGAGAGATGTGGGAAGATTAAAAGAGAGACCTTTCGCAACTCGAAGTCGAAAAGAAGGAGGGACGAACCTTATCAATTTCGAAAACGGAACCAGAGGAGGCGATGTCGGCTGCGCTCGGGCTCGGCATCTGGGCTCGCTCAGCTGCTGCTGCTGGTCACTGTTCGGAGGAGGATGAAGGCGTTGTGGGGCTCGGACAGCGCTCGGGAGGCGCTCAGGAGCGCTCGAGAGTGGAACTCGGGGTTGTGGTTGGCTCTTTCAGGGGAAGCTGCGGCGTCGGACGCCGGAGAGGGTGGTGGGTGGAGTGGTGGTGTCGTCGCGGTGCTGTTTGGTGGCGCAAGAAGGAGCGCGGAGCTGGTGGTTCAAAGGGGGGGGGGGGCGGAACAGAGAACTAGAAGTGGGAGGCGGGGAGATCTGTGGTGGTTGCAGACAGTGAAAGGGAAGTGGAAAGTAGAGGTGGGGTGTGGGGTGGCTTGGGAGGAGGAGATTTTCTGTGAGGAGGGAAGGGATAGGATTTGTTTGTTGCCTGCTGCACAATGCCTGAAGGTTGTTTGTATGTATGTGTGAAGGGATCCCGATTAGAGATAAGAAAAAGGGGCTTTAGGAATTTTGTTTTCATCTAGCAGGTGAATCAGATGATAAAGAGAGGGAGTCAATTTTGGCTCTATCTGGTTGTCCAAATAGGAAAAGAAATGGGAAGAAATGGGGGGTTATTTTCTTACTGAAGTTCGGAAATGGGGAGGAGTGTAAGAGGACAAAATAGAGATGGAATAGCAAAGTTGTCCCATGTAAAATAATACCCGGTTACAAATCTCGAAACCAGCAAACTCGACCTTATCTTGACTCAAAATTTCAATCGAATTTTTCAAAACCGAATTAATTAATCTAATAAAATCTCGCTCATATTTTAAAATCTCAAGTCAAGGTGGCGGAATTGAAACCCATCGGAGAAATCCGTTTCATGAGAGTTTTTTTTTTTCCGAAAAATTAGGATTTTAAAAATCCGAGCCTTTACACTCGTTGGGTACAACCATGTCAAGGTTTATGAACCCCCGTATAGATTCGCCCTCATTAGCCCAAGATTATGGAAAGACACCCTCACTTTTGTGAAGCCCATCCAACCAAAAATCTAAAACTTAATGGGTTATGATATGGAAAGGCATTGCCCCAATTTACCTTAGGACCTTAAGTCTTTTATTTGTCTTTATTTATAAGTGAAAAAATGTCATAAATAAAAACAACATAAAACTTAAAATAAGGCATTCAAAATGCAATGAAATTGTGATCCTAGTATGACCCCTATGATGCATAAAATAAAGATCTAATCTTCATGGGTCTCCACCCTTGCGCCCTTCATGGATCTCCATCTTTGAACTTCTTATGTCTTCTTGTCTTCTTGTATTAATTACAATATTTTCTAATAATCTAATTACTGAAAATAAATTACAAAAATACATAACGATACGCAGATCGTGTACAAAAAAACATAACGATACGCAGATCGTATTTATGGGTCATACTAGTCACCTCATGCAATAATATCATATATTAAAAATATTAATCACAATTAATATAACATCAAAATATTAATCAAATTAATATAAACAAGAAATAGAATATTAATCATATTAATAAACTATTTAACTCAAATCAATTAAATTATCTAATAAAATAACTAATTTAATATTCTTGATATTTAATTCAAAATTAGCAATCATATACATGGAATAAATTTATGGTAACTATTACCTTGTATAATTGGATAGAATATTTCATTAGGGATAAGATATCTATTATATCTAATTAAGGTAATTTAAGATTTTACACTAAAATCATAAATATCTTCCATAACCCTAATTCCGCCCCCATCAACTCCCACTCAAATTTTGTAACAATTACAAACTTTGACAATTGTAGGATTAAGATGATAAGTAATTTTCATAAAACTTAAAATTTTGACAAATTATTATATGAATCGAATTCACACAAAATTTATCAATTTTAATTTAGACATCAAAATAATGAAATTCTCAATTTCGTAGATTCAAATCAACTTATATTTTCACGAAATCAAATATTTCATAATTTATACAAGAAATCATATAGCTTGCGTAAATTATACAAATTGATTGAAGAGGAAAAACAACCTTTTCCAAAATCATAAACAATTTATGCCGTTTAACAACCTTTTTAAATATAAAATTACGAAAAAGAATTTTTAATCATACTAGTTATTCCATATATCAAGTATATTGCTAAATTGAATCAAAACTAACAAGAAAATTAATTGATCCTATCAACTTATGCAAGAGGCTCTGATGCCACTGATGGAAATTAGATGCGCAACAGAAGTTTTAGAAACTATTTTCTATCATCTAATCGCAAGGATCTTCATGCATAAAATCGATAGATCAAATCATTGTTTAGAGGATACCTCTTGATGCGTGAACCAGATCTGAACGAGGAGGATTCGGAAGAGAACTAGAGCCCCACGTGTTGCTCCTCTACTTGGTCCACAAGAGCCCGGTCTAGATTTCCTTTGCCTTCGACTGCTAGGACGAAGATCGAAAGGTGAACAATCAAATTGCTCTTGATTGATGATGGAAGAATTTCGCACTCACGCCACAACCAAAGTTGGGATGGGGAGCGGCCAAAACTCACGTTACTTTTGGAATTTGTTAATTAGGTCAAGTTCCAATAAGCCTATCTTTATAAGCTTATATTTATACCTTACTTGATTAATTATTTATTTCACAAATAAATCTTATCCCATTATTATTAATATATATCTAATATATACTAATAATAAAATCATCTATCTTTTGATCAAGCCCGTCAACTCTAATTGCGTGACCGCATAGGACCCGTTTATAATAGCCATGGCTTTAACCCGTTTAAGCCCATTAATCGTAGTTGGCTTCTAGCAAAGCATTACGACTCCTAAAATAATCGGATTGAATGTCTCTACCAATTGTCCTATTCCATAACTAGTCATTGCACATTAAATTAAATGACACAATTCCTTCATAAATAAGATTAAAATGTGCATAATTAAGGTTAAAAAGTGCATAACTAAGATTATGATGTGCGTGATTAACAATTTGCGATTGTTGGGCTCTTGTCTATTATGTAACATATGTGGGATTTAAACCCACATCTTTGTGCAAATGCACATTGCTCTACCAATTGAGCTAATAGGCTAAATTATGAGTTTCATGCTAAAATAGAAGAACCTAATCGACCTAAAGCATATCGCAATAAAATTCTAAAATCCAATTAGCTCATGATTCACAAATAATTTGACAATGCTATGAACATGAAATTAGCTCCAAATCAACCCAACATCACAACCATATCATCAATTTCAATCAATTTGGATGTTGGCAAAAAAAACCCCAAATTATAAAATATATCGCAATAAAATTCTAAAATCCAATTAGATCATTATCCCTAAACAATTTGACAATGCTATGAACATGAAATTAATTCTAAATCAACCCAACAACACAACCATATCATCAATTTTAGTCAATTTGGTTTTGGGCAAAAAACCCCAAATTCTAAAGCATATTGCAATATAAAATTCTAAAATTCAATTAGCTCCTGATCGATAAACAATTTGACAACGATATGAACATGAAATTAGCTCAAAATCAACCCGACAACACAACCATATCTTCAATTTCAATCAATTTGGCTTTTGGCAAAAAGCCCCAAATTCCGCTCCTAAATCAAACCCTAGGTTTTCAATCTCAACCTAAATCATTCAAACAATCTAAATAGTTGTGATAAACAAGTTTAGGGTTAGAAATCATACCAAATTCGAGTTGAAACAAGGATAAAAATCGGGATTTCGAATGGTTTCGAGCCAAAATTGTCGAAAAGGACTATTGGGGGAGATGGGCTCAGTGTGAGCTCGGCTGGGCTCGAACCAAGGGGGTTCCGGTCTCGGGGGGTGTGCCTGAGAGAGGTGGTTCGAGCAGGTGGTTGCTCGTGACTGGAGGTGGCTCGTGGGTGGCGTGGGAGGCCGACAAGAGAAGAAGCGACGTGGGGCTTCGACTGGGCTCGACTTGACTCGACTGGGCTCGACTTGACTCGACTGGGCAGCAGTTGGCTCGAACCAAGCCTAGTCAAGGCTCGGGGGGTGCGCACCAGGATGGGGTCGAGTGCGGCTAGGCACTGGTGGCCGGAGGTCGCCAGAGGTGGCCGGATGTGACTACTACCATGGCCGCTTCGGAGGTTTGGCGCTGAGCCGACAGAGAGAGAGAGAAACCGGATCAGTTTTTTTTAAATAAGGCACGAGTCCGGTTTTGTATTAAAAAAATAAAATTTTATACCTTAAGCAATTTTACATCATAAGGATATTTTACATTTTAACTCTTCCCTATATATGGGGAGGTTCTAGTGATAACTCCTCTTATCATACTAACTCCCTTACAATACTAACTTTGTTTTCTAACCGTTGGATTAAGATCAGTGGCTTTGATTAATCCGGTGGTATTTTTGCAATTAAAGCCATTTTTAGGGTTTAATAGTTAATAAGAAAGAAAATCTCTCCTACCCTAAAGGCAGCAAGTCGGAATTTACTGTTCATAAAAAATTTGCTATATTAACCGTTGGATGTAGTTAACAAGATCTGATCAACGGCTAACATGACCCCTGACGTATAATGTCTTTTTTCCCCTTGAAACATTGAATTTAAAATTGTTTATTTTTTTGTTTCAATACCCTTTTTCGTCTTTTCATGTAATTCTGTAATTATACTGCTATCTGTCTCCGCTTTTTTTTGCTCGTTGTCGTTTCTTTCTTCCTCCCCAATGGTTGTCGATTGGTTCTCTAGTTGTCTCACCGACTCTCACGCCTTCTTCTTTGCCTCCAGCAGCTATCCTAGCCACCTCCGTTGTGCTTAGGAGTTATCTACGGCCAATATAGCATATGCTAAAATTACTGTTCACGCCTACCTTTCTTCTTCCTCCCCTCGTGGTCGCCGACCGTCGTCGTGTCACTTCCTTCTTCTCGTGGTCCTATCTTTTTATCTTTCTACCTTTCTACCTTTCTGGATTTCTTCAACCTCGACGACTCCACCGCAAACCCCTGCTCTCCTGTCCTACCGCCTTTCTTTTCCTCACTCTCTCGCTCTCTTTCATTTCGTTTCCATTCCAATTGCCGCCTCTGTATCATCCTTCTCTTGTCGCTCCTCTCATGTGCCTCCTTTCATTTGGTTCATTCGATTCTAACCTCTCTTTGTTTTCCTACTTCTTCGATGCCATCTACCTGTGGCATCTTGTAAAGAAACCAAATCGATTGGTATATCTAGCTTAGATCTCCATGGAAGCACATGAACAAGGGAGGAAGGTGAAGAGCTCAACAGACCAAATATGTCCATACAGCTCTATTGTAATCATCAAGGATAGTCACAAAGTAACGAGCCCCAGTTCTACTTTGAACTTTGTAAGGCTCCCACAAGTCAATGTGAACTAAGTCAAATTTGTCATTAGCCATGGACTGACTTACAGTAAAGGGAATGGCATGGTGTTTAGCCATGATACAAGTCTCACACAAAGAGGTATCACTGTCAGCTAGGGAGCAACCCTTAACATGCTTGAGTTTTGAAAACGAAATGTGGCCTAGTCTAGCATGCCAAACATGGCTAGAAACATCTTTATTGGAGCTAGAACTAAACTTCTTTGACCTATGAGTGTAATGAACAGAATTGTGAGGTTCATCTGCAACATTCAAACTTGCCTTAAACAATCTTCATGTGATCCTTGCAGCACTCAGTACTTCTTGACCACTCTTAAGGTCCTGAAACACACATTTCGTACATTTAAAATTCACATCAAGATCAGTATCATCAACTATTTTTCCCACTGACATGAGATTAGTCTTGAAATCTGGAACATAGAATACATTCTTCAACACTATTTCAGATGTCAATCTAATATCTCCAATGTCTTTAACCTGTCTGATCGTCCCATCAGGAAGGCAAACACAAATGGTACGATTCAAAACACACTTTCTAATCAACAGTTTATCATCAAAGATCATGTGATCTGTAGCTCCAGAATCGATTATCCAGGTTAAGATAGATGTAGACTGATGGATAGAAGAACATATAGCAAAGGATGTACCTGCACTGCTAGAAGACACTGCTTGGGATGAGCTTCGACCTTTCATGGCCTTCAGGACTTCATGAAAAACCACATTCACGAGCGCCATATCCATTCCTGAATCACCAATCACAATCTCATCATCATCAGTGAGAGGTGAATCGAATAAACCAGCAGCATTTGCAGCATTTTTAGCAGCTTTGTTTCCTTTGGGATCCTTAAACTAGTCCGGATACCCAATGATTTTAAAACATCCATCAACTGTATGTCCTATCATCCCACAGTGAGTGCACAATTTGTTTTCCTTGTCCTTCTTGAAGAACTTCTTCGGATCTGTGGTCTTACCAGCAGCAAAAGTTGTTCCATCTTGAGACGATTCTGCACCATTTCCTCCTCCAACAGCTTCAACTTGCTTGACCAGGTAATATGCACGATTGATGGTGGGAAAGGGATCAGTTGATATGATCTGATTCCTCACACCATCATACGCATCACCTAGTCCCATCAGGAACTGAAGGAGCTTGTTGCAATGATCCATTTCTTCTAGTTTCTTAAAAGCATCACATGTGCATTGATTTCTTGCTCCACAGGTACATTTGTACGCTCCTTCAAGAGTCATGATCTCATCCCACAGCTTCTTTAGCTTGTTGAAGTATTCGACCACACTCAGCGATACCTGATTCAGATTGCTCGGGCTTTTCTTTAACTGATAGAGAAGCGGTCCATTAGTTTGAGCATATCGCTCTACAATCTCATCCCAAAGCTCCTTTGAAGATTCTGAATACATGAAACCTTCCGAGATCTCTGGTTTCATAGAATTGACGATCCATCACCTCACCATGTAGTCACACCGCTTCCACCTTGGAATGTCTGCCGGCGTGATTGAATCAAGGCTTTTGCTTCCGTCTATGAAGCCGATTTTGTGTTTTGCTCCCAGCGCCATCTTAATTCCTCTGCTCCAGCCTAAGAAATTGAGGCCATTGAACGAGTTCGCCACCAATTGTGCCCCAGGGTGGTCGGAGTTGGAGAGATACAACGGATCGTTCAGATTTCCGCCGCCAATTCCTCCTCCTCCGATCACAACATTTGGAATTTCCTCGTTGTCTGCCATGGCTTCCTTTCAACCAGATTTCTTCAGAAAATAATCTCTCAGCACCGATCGATCACCGTGCGCTCTAATACCATGTAAAGAAACCAGATCGATTGGTAGATCTAGCTTAGATCTCCATGGAAGCACATGAACAAGGGAGGAAGGTGAAGAACTCAACTGATTCCACTGAGTCTTCTAACAAACTCGGTTACAGTAATGGGCCTATTTATAATGCCCAACCCATTACAATGTGATCCCAAAATTACCCCTATTTTGTTCCTGACAAAGTACCAAAATGCCCCTGTCTTCGGTCAAGACCTCATATGGTCAATACATCTGCTTACCGCCTTGTTCTTCTGATCACTGATTTTAGTGTCGATAAACGATCAAATTTCACTTTGTTTTCAGGCTACCAGGTTCGTTTATTTTTGAATTAGGGTTCATAGATCTGCTCTTTTAGGATTCCTCTTGTTATTTTAGATTTTGTTTTTTAAGCTATTGATCGAAACTGGATTTTGATTTAGGGGATTTGAGCTTATCTTTTTTCGATTCAAGAGAAGTCCATTCAAATCAGATTAGTTAGAATTGGGGATTTGTGATTCAATTTTATATTTTTATGTCAGGTTAGTGATTTCAGTAAAGTGAATAGGACCTTGTTTCATTTGACTGTAATCTTCATAGCTTATTTCCTAATTTTGTGTTCTTCATTTTTCGGTTGCAGGGTTTTCTGAGATCATTTGGTCGACGACGACAGCATTGAATTAGGATGCTTGAGACTTGCTTCTTTCATAGGTATTTTGCTTCGATTTGAACTAAGATATTAAATTGGGCTTCACTTGGTGTTTATTCTGTAGGAATTAGGGCTTTGATTTAAGGGGTTCTGATTTTTAATGGTTAGGTCGTTTGCAAAACAACTATTTAAGTTCTACTCTCAATTGAATTCAACTTGAACATCTAATTTGTTAGCTCAAAATCTCAATTTCTATGCCAAATCCAGTTCATACAAACTTTCATGGTGGAGGAACCACATCATTGTTCGAGCTTATGAGGCAAAGCCCAACTCCCTCTTAGTTCCGTCAATTCTAGAGCTCGGCAAGCATGGTTGAACTTGATTCTGGCGTTTTCTGCCACCCGTTGATGAACCAGACCTCAAGCCTATGGTGATTTTCTCCTGTTCCTTCTCCTCACAATTCAGCATGATTTATTTAAGAAAAATTCGTGTTTTGATCGTAGGCCATCAAAGAAGAAAAACAAAGTTAAGAATGCACTCGAGAAAGAACTGTTGCAGTCATTGTTTACTGTTCCCAATAGGCCAGAAGATGAACCCAAAAAATATATCATGCCCAAGGAAATAAGCAGATCAGGGAGTTTTGGAAGGGTGGTGACTAAACCTTTGGAAGACCCTCCAATCAAGCCGAAAACTCTTTATGTTACCTCTCTGCAAACTTCGGAAGATGGTCAACATGATATTTTCGCTTCTTATAATTAATAAAAAAAATTGTTTGATTATGCAACATGTACTATGTGCCTTGTGCATAAGGAACTCAATATTGCATACATAAAGCTTAAATATTTTTCACGTCTGGTGCTATGCAATGTTTTGTTCAATCATGGATCACAACGATGAGATCTAGGTGATTGTGTTATGTATCCAACACTGAAGGCGCCCATCGCGCGCCCTAACTAACCTAGTAGAAGCAAAAGCATAAAGGCATTTTCCTCCTTGATAGATCAGAACGTTTCCGTTCCACCGCACAAGGCCTCCATTTTCGATCCTCTTTGAGTTCTTCAGTTCACGCCCACTTCGATCCCAATTGATTCTTTCTCTCTCAACCAGTCACTCCTTTTATCCCCAGTCGTTTCAATTCCTACAACCACAAGAAGGATTTGATTCTTCATCACCTCTCACTTGGCGAATTGAAGAATTCGCAGCCATTGTCGCAAATTGGAGAAATTGATTCTTGGTAACGTCTCTCTACCCCAATTTAAGAATTTGAGGCAAGAAATATGTTTACGGTTTTGACTGATTCGTTTTCTGACTCATATCTCTTCTCTCTCGACCAATTTAGGGTTTGACGGCTTGAAGGCTTCAGACCGAAATTTATCATTTTCATGAACCCTAACTCCAAGGTTTGTGAGCTTAACTCCTTGAATTTAACTAAATGTTGGAAATTTAATTTAATTTTTTGCTTGGTTTTGATGTACAATGCTATGAGCTTATGTTGTTAATTTGACTTGTTTCTATGTTCATTTTCTTGCCTATTGATTATTTGGAGTTTAGGCTGGTGATAGTTTCACCGATGTGAGAATTCAGGTTGGGTGATGGAATTTTGAAATTCAGATTGATTAATAAATATATTGATCTCTGCTGTTTTTTTATTTGATGTTTCAAGAGCTATGAAAATTGGGGTTAATGGTATGTGGAAAGATGGAAATGAGCTTAAACCTTGCTCCTCACATATTTGAACTTCTAGGGCATGTACTGTTGGTGCAATGGTTTTTTTCCCCTCGGTGTGTTATCAGTTGCAATAAATTTTACTACTTCTAGATAGGCACATAATCCATATCCCCCAAGTTTTAGCCTAATTGCTGAAATGGTAGAGCGATGTGTTCGAAAACTACGAGCACATAGATGTGGGTTCGAATCCCACTTAGGCTACATAATCTCTGTTGTTCTGTTGTCAATTAACTTGCCATATTTTTCTCATATGTGACAGTTTGACAAATCATGTTTATGATAGCAAAAAAAATTTGAACAAACTCAGAAAATGTTGTTTACGACAGCCAACTAAGGTCTTTTGTTTGGTTTGTGATGCCTTCTTCTAATAGCACATGTTGTTTATGACAGATTGAACAAAACTAAGAAAATAACTACTCCTGAAATTGCTTATAAAAAGTAGTTTAGACAGAACCCGGGAAATGATTAACTATCCTACTACCCAAGATAAAGGATCATGCTTCAATCAAAATAACAAGGGCAATCCCAATAACACTCCTCGTAGTGTCTCATATCAACTACCCACGCAACAACTCCTCATAGTGTCTCATTAATTACAAGGGCAATCCCAATAACACTCGAACATATAAACATTGCATCCAGGGCTCCTGAAAGCACAAAGACAAAATATCAGATGACTAAAACATCCAAAGGTATCAAAATAAGGCAAGCTAATTACTTATTAACATAAAGTATATTACCATAAACTATAATGATCGTTTTGTTGGGCAAGTGTGACTATTGTGCTCTGCCTTCTTTCCACATGATCGACAAATTCTTTTGCGCTTCTGCTGCAGTTCCATTGCCAACTCTTTCCATTCCTTTCTATCTTCCTTGAACCCTTCCTTTGAGCAAACAAAATATATATACTTGATCTCACCCTCTTTCTTTGTATAAGTCGACTTTCTAACACTAAAGCCAACATGATGGGCATAAGTTTTGTAAAATTCCTCACATTGTTCCTAATTTTGAAACTCCATACCTTCTTTTGGTTTCAACTCCTCTTCATAATTCGGAATCCATTCCTTGACAGTAGTTGTGAACCCTTTATCCATTTTCTCCGGCGTTTGATATTCCACTCCTCCATTAGCTTCACCATCAATACAATCTGGGGAAAAAATCTCCTTTAAGCCTTTAATCGAAATGTTTAAAAAGTAGGAAAAGCATATTAGCATAATCATTGCAAGAATTTGGTAATCAACGTACCATTGTGACTAGGGTTTGCACTTGAATTTGGAATTTCACTTGAAACTGGGTTGTGACTCGAAATAAGTTTCTCATTAATATCCATCTTTACAACACATCAAACTTGATATGAAAGAGGTGTTGGAGACTTGGAGGAGATTGACCAGAGGCTCGACCTTTGTGGAAGCGATCCAGATCGAGAGGTTTTGGTATCCAGTAACGTCGATGTTGCTGAATGCTTCTATTTTTTTAAATTGTAAAATCTTTTAAAAATGGCTTTAATTGCAAAAATGCCATCGGATTAATCAAAGCCACTGATCTTAATCCAACGGTTAGAAAACAAAGTTAGTATTATAAGGGGGTTAGTATGATAAGAGGAGTTATCACTAGAACCTCCCCTATATATATATATATATACAAATAAATTCATAAAAAAAAAAGATATATTAAGCTCAATCAAGATAAACTCCATTGTAGGTTAATATTAATTTAATATTTTGAAATAAACCGATTTTTTATTTCAAAGATGAAAATCAATTCCAAAAAATAAAAAGGGGAAAAAGAAAAAATGATTAATTCAAGGGAAGGAAAGGTAAGAGTGGGGAAAAAAATAAGAGTATGAAAAAGATGATTGGTTGAATCAACTAAAATCAAGGAGAAGCTGACACGTCAGCATAAGTCTTCTAATTTAAAGTATTATATATATATATATAGAGAGAGAGAGAGAGAGAGAGAATGGGTAACTTGTGCACAAGGCTTAGGATGTGCATTGTGCACAAAATATTATTCAGTGAAATGTGAAACATTATTCAGTGAAATTTGAAGCATTATTCGGTGAAATGTGAGTATTGTTTAGGGGAATGTGAAACATTATTTGGTGAAATTTGAGGCATTCCATATAAATTGTAACTATTGTTTAGGGAATTGAGATTTCTTTTATTTGAAATGGATAAATAAAAAAACTAAACATTATTCGGTAGAATATTATAAATTATTCAGTGGAATTGGAATGTTTTCATCTGAACTGAACGGAAAAATAAACATAACAGTGTTGAGTAGAATGTTTCACATTTCACCGAATAATGCTTAAAATTTCAACGAATAATGTTTCACGTTTCACCGAATAATATTTGTGCACAATGCACACCCTAAGGGGTGTATATATATATATATATATATATATATATATATATATATATATATATATATATATGCCTTCATGTTGTACTTAGATCTAGAGATGGGCACAAATCCTATATATATATATATAGGGAGTGGTTCCAGAGTGCACACCCGTTAGGGTGTGCATTGTGCACAAATATTATTCGGTGAAATGTGAAACATTATTCCAAAAAACTCATTTGTTTCACATTTCACCGAATATATTAACCTACAATCCATATATATATATATGGATTGTAGGTTAATATTAATTTAATATTTTGAAATAAACTCATTTGTTATTTCAAAGATGAAAATCAATTCCAAAAAATAAAAAGGGGGAAAAAGAAAAAATGATTAGTTGTAGCCTGTAGGTAAGGAAAGGTAAGAGAGGGAAAAAAAATAAAAGAGTAGGAAAAAGATGATTGGTTGAATCAGTTAAAATCAAGGACAAGCTGACATGTTAGCATAAGTCTTCTGATTTAAGGTATTATATATAGATAGATATAGATATAGATATAGATTGTAGGTTAATATTAATCTAATATTTTGAAATAAAACCATTTTTTATTTCAAAGATGAAAATCAATTCCAAAAAATGAAAAGGGAAAAAAAGAAAAAAATGATTAGTTGAAGGGAAGGAAAGGTAACAGAGGGAAAAAAAATAAAAGAGCAGGAAAAAGATGATTGGTTGAATTATTTTAATTATTTGTCACCTCTCCCTACATATATTATATCAAATTTTATTTTAGAAAACATATAATAATATAACCAAATTTATTATTGGTAAAATAATTTATGATCTTTTACGGAAATTTCCAATGGGTTATAATTATAAGATTATATTTATTAGCTTGTTTTTAAATCTATTATTTAAATTTACTAATTATGGGTGAAATAAATGATCGGTAATCAACTTAACTCGAGTTGTGAAAATTAAAGACATTATTGGCACAATAATATTAAAAGAAATTAATTGAATATTTATTATATTATGATCAAATTAATATAAATTAAATTTAAGATTATTAAATATTTTATTTGTGTATCAGGTCTTATATTACCCTTATTTAAGAGAAAATTTGTGCCGAAGGCACAAATTTTCGCTCCAATTAGAGTAGTGTCCTAGTTTTTGTAAAAATTAGTAAAGTGTCCATACTTTTTAACCTAATAAAAAATAAAATTAAAACGGCCAAATCCCTAATAACGTGGATCGTCTTCATCCTTCCCGATTCCTCCATCAACATCCTTCCTGAGTCCTTCATCAGGCCTCCCTCTGGCTTCCCGTTCATCCTCCTTCTTCTGATCAAAGTGCCGGAGCTACAACCCTCTCTCTCTTTCGCTTGATCTCGAACCGGCCTCTCCGTCGTGCTCCCTGGGGCTTCTGCTGGTTGCGGTTTCTTCCTGTTCGACGAGGTTGCGGCCTTGGTTGCGGTTACCCAGATTCGACGAGGGAGTAGTAGGGGGATCTTCCTGTTCCGGCCTTGGTTGCGGTTTCATCCTGCTACCCAGATCCCCTGCTCCTGTTCCGGCCTCGGAGGCCGCAGTTTTCCGATTCCGACTCGTAGGAGAGAGGAACTGGATCTGAAAATCAGCATGGAGGCGCTTGAATTAACAAAGATTTTGAATTTATTCATTATTGTCAAGAGGTAAGTGGCTTCTACAATCTCGGATTTGTGAATTTATATCTGAATTTAGGGATTTGTGTTGACATCTTCTCTTTGTGTGCTCGAATCTGAAGCATGATAAAAACTCATTGAATGTGCTAAGATAGAGGTCTTTGTTCCCAGCTACCCTTCCTATCATGGCTTGCGACCTTCCATGTTGATGGTGTCTGCACAATTTCAAACACAGAAATTAGAAATAATCGCATTGATTTATGCATTTGAAGAACAAGCCCCAAGATGATAACCTTGTAACTCCTTTGTACATTGAAGCACCCCTAGAGAATCCACTGCTCTTCCTAGAAAGATGAAGAATTTGTTATGTTCATGAGGATGATGGATGTAATATAAATACATTTTACCTTCTCAAGTGAGCAATAAACTCTTGGCGGGTCATGTTCTTCATATCTTCAAGCTCACCTTTGTAATTCTCCAACTGGAAAGTCAGGTAAAAAAAACTCATGAGGATATATATCTAAAGGAACAAAATCAAATGAGGTTTTAAAGATGGGATTTACTGGGAAGTTTATGTGAGTGGATGGGCCCCAGTATTTCAGTGCAGCAAGATCATAAGACCTTGCAGCTTTCTCCTCCATATCATATCCTCTTAAAGATTAATCAAGAACCATCAAAATCAAGATTTTCAAATGAAATCACCATAAAAAAACTACTAGTACAGGTAGCAGAAAATGCTTTACTTACCCAGATAAACTATGGCATCATCCCAGTACACGTGAACAAAAAAAAAGGGCAGGAAAGAGTAGAAGTTGGAAGGGGAAAAAAATAAAAAAATAAAATAAATTCAACAGACCCAAAATTGCAATTTGCTCGAATCTGAATTTAGGGATCTGAATATAGGCCTTTGCTCGAATCTGAAGTCTGCATATTTAGATCTGAATTTGGTTTTTAATTGAAAAAGGTGTAAAAGAAGCCATTGTTGTTACTGCTAGAACTTGCATTATTGTGAGTGCTATTCAATTGTTTTGGTAATGGTTTTGAACAGGGCATTATGTTGCACTTACTTGTATGTCAACATTCTGCTGCACCGATTCTGCAAATTAGAAGCATTTTGTTGCATTGTCTTGTATGTCAGCGTTCCATTTTTTTTTTTTTTGCCTTTTGTGTGAATTTTTGTCGTTTTGTTTTGTGCTTACTGATACTTCCATTAGTCCAATATTGGTTACTGTTTTTATTTTTTTGGGAGTGAGTATTTCTTAGAAATTGGTGTTTGGGTATGTTTGAATGCTGACATCTTTTGGCTCTTGTAGTTGTGAAGCTTAATCTCTCTTTCTGATGCTTAATCTTTTTTTTTTTCTGATTTTACTGGTGTTGCAAACATCTAGCTGACATCTTCTGGAAATGTTGACATCTTCTTAAAATGTTGACATCTCCAATATAAGATTATTTTTGTGTAATTAAGTAGACTATTTCCAATATAAGATTATCATCTACATATATATAAAATTCAGAAATATATGTGCTGAAACGGAGTGAATATGTGCTGACATGTGCTATTTTTGTTCAATTCAAGTAGATGTATAGGTTATTTTTTATTTCTAATTGTGTGACATGATCTCTTGTGCAAATATAACATGTTGATATGGGTTTTTTACACTAGATGAATGAGTTTTTTAATTATTAAAAATCATGTCAGCAAGCTTAATTTGAAACTAGAGATGCTTGCCTAGTATGCGGTCTCGGTAGAAGTGATATCAAGCATACAGTGTCGGATTCTCTATTATGATATCTTTTCGGATAGGGAATCGCGCCACGGTTCAAACTCACTGCCACGCGGTGACCTATGGTCTTTTTAGGCCATTGGAGATCATTTCAGGGCTTAAAATTGAGTTTTTGTTTTTATCGCTTAATAACTAGGGTTTGTTTCCACTTTTCCTACTTAATAATGTGTTTGTATATTTACATTGAAGTGCCTTGTGATTTTTTACTTATCTGGAGATATTAGCTAGTAGCTCTACAAAGTTTAATTGTGTGCTGACATGTTTCTTTTTTATTTCTAATTGTGTGCTGACATGTTCTATTTTTATTTCTAATTGTGTGTTGACATTGTCTCTTTTTGTGCAATTCAAGTAGATTTATAGGTTCTTTTTTTATTTCTAATTGTGTGCTGACATGATCTCTTGTGCAAATATAGCGTATGCTTTTATCAGTCTCTATAAGTGCAGGATCACTCTTGTCATTCTGAAATTATTTCTTTTTCCCCTTTGGAATTTTGAGTTTATGGTTCTAGGTCGTAGAGAGTTAAAGGTTTTAGGGTTCTGCTGTTGTATCATCTTGTGGTTGTTGTAGCTTCTGATTTTCGCTTGCATCTTGCTTCCACTGATTTCGGGTCTCTTTTCGGGGCTGCTGTAGCTTCTGAATTTCGCTTGCATCTTGCTTCTGCTGATTTTGGGTCTCTTTTAGGGCCTGTTGTAGCTTCTGAATTTCATCTTCTGTTGTTGTATCTGCTGTAACTTAAATGTTGACATTTAGCTTCAATCTTGTGACATTTAGCTTCAATGTTAACATTTAGCTTCAATGTTGACATTTAGCCGTTGATGGGCAAAGACTTTATCTTTTACTATTTCTTTTCACATTATTTGCTAAAAAAAATAAAAGGGAATAACAATCTTGCTGAAATCCGGTGTCACCAGTTTCAATTTGCATAACAGATTATTATATTTGCATAACAGATAGTTATATGTGCATATCATGAAGTTATATTTGCATAACTGTAACTTATATTTGCACAACATAAACTTCTTATTTTTAACTTTTTTTTAATTAACTTCCTCCTTTTTCTTTTTTTGGTTCACATAGCAAAGGTTTTGTGATCTGTTTTGTTAGTTATGCTATATTTATCTCATTCTCCCTATGAAGTATGAATTCTCTTACTAGTTATGTTATGTTTTATATTGATTTGATATTTATTGTTCACATGTTATTGCTCTTGCTAATAGCTACTCATATACTTTAGAATTTTTTAACTATGCTGATTTGAAAATAGATAAACAGAAAGAAAAGATACATGTGCTGACATGATCTTTTTTTGTGCAATTCAAGTTGATGTGTATGTTTTTTTTCTATATGTCTAATTGTGTGCTGACATGGTCTCTTTTTGTGTAATTCAAGTTGATGTATAAGTTCTTTTTTATTTCTAATTATGTGCTAACATGACCTCTTTTTGTGCAAATGTGTATACAAATGTGTACTGTTTATTAGGAGTTCCTACTTTTTTTTCTCCTTTTTTGGTGTGGCGTGAACATAACTCTTATTTGTTTATTTGAATGTTATGTTATAATATAATTAAAATCCTTTTACCTCAATAGTAGAGTGATGTGCTTATGCGCAAATACGTGGGTTTGAATCTCGTCGGATAAGCTAAAATTTATAAAAATTCTAGTAATTCACAAAATTTTCTAATAATTGTTCAATATAATAAGATATATTAGTGCAATTTTCTAGTAATTTATAATTGCATATTATACTTTTACATTTGCATATCATCGATTTATATTTCCATATTTTAATCTTATATTTGCATATTATCAATTTATAATTGCATATTATACTTTTACATTTGCATAATTTTACATTTGCTTTTATATGATTAGCTCATTATTTTATATGATTTGTCACATTATTTGCTTCAAATTAAGAGGTACAAACAATGTTGCTGACATCTGGTGTCAGCGGTAACAATTTGCACAACAGATTGTTATTTGTGCATATCATAAAGTTATATTTGCATAACAGTAACATATATGTTGACATTTTAGCTTAAATTTTTGACATTTAGCCGTTGATGTGCAAAAGCTTTATCTTTTACCATTTCTTTTATTAGATGATTATAGAAGTTTGATATTCTCATCTCATGTAATATGATATCAATTTTGGGATTGATCTTATTTGTAAACTTTTTCTTTTATTAAATGTTGACATTTAGCCGTTGATATGAAAAAGCTTTATCTTTTCCCATTTCTTTTATTAGATGATTATAGAAGTTTGATATTCTCATCTCATTTAATATGATATCAATTTTGGGAACAATCTTATTTGTAAACTTTATCTTTTATTATATGTTGACATTTAGCTTAAATGTTGACATTTAGCCGTTGATGTGTAAAATCGTTATCTTTTACCATTTCTTTTATTAGAGGATTGTAGAAGTTTGAGCTTATCATCTCATGTAATATGATATCAATTTTGAGAATGATCTTATTTGTAAACTTTATCTTTTATTATATGTTGACATTTTAGCTTAAATTTTGACATTTAGCCGTTGATGTGCAAAATCTTTATCTTTTACCATTTCTTTGATTAAATGATTATAGAAGTTTGATATTCTCATCTCATATAATATAATATAAATTTTGGAAATGATTTATTTGTAAACTTTATCTTTTATTATATGTTGACATTTAGCTTAAATGTTGACATTTAGCTATTGATGTGCAAAAACTTTATCTTTTACCATTTCTTTTATTAGAGGATTGTAGAAGTTTGAGCTTATCTTCTCATGTAATATGATATCAATTTTGAGAATTATCTTATTTGTAAACTTTATCTTTTATTATATGTTGACATTTAGCTTAAATGTTGACTTAGCCGTTGATGTGCAAAATCTTTATCTTTTACCATTTCTTTGATTAGATGATTATAGAAGTTTGACATTCTCATCTCATTTAATATGATATCAATTTTTGGAATAATTTTTTTTTTTTTGTAAACTTTATCTTTTATTATATGTTGACATTTACCTTAAATGTTGACATTTAGTCGTTGATGTGCAAAATCTTTATTTTTTTACCATTTCTTTGATTAGATGATTATAGAAGTTTGATATTCTCATCTCATTTAATATGATATCAATTTTGGGAATAATCTTTTTTGTAAACTTTATCTTTTATTATATGTTGACATTTAGCTTAAATGTTGACATTTAACCGTTGATGTGCAAAAGCTTTATCTTTTATTAGATGATTATAGAAGTTTGATATTCTCATTTCATCTAATATGATATCAATTTTATCTGTAAACTTTATCTTTTATTATATGTTGACATTTAGCTCAAATGTTGACATTTAGCCATTGATGTGCAAAAGTTTTATCTTTTACCATTTCTTTTATTAGAGGATTGTAGAAGTTTGAGCTTATCATCTCATGTAATATGATATTAATTTTAAGAATGATCTTATTTGTAAACTTTATCTTTTATTATATGTTGACATTTAGCTTAAATGTTGACATTTAGCCGTTGATGTGCAAAATCTTTATCTTTTACCATTTCTTTGATTAGATGATTATAGATGTTTGATATTCTCATCTCATTTAATATGATATCAATTTTGGGAATGATTTTTTTTGTAAACTTTATCTTTTATTATATGTTGACATTTAGCTTAAATGTTGACATTTAGCCGTTGATGTGCAAAATCTTTATCTTTTACCATTTCTTTTATTAGAGGATTATAGAAGTTTGAGCTTATCAGCCTCAGCATCTCCGATGTTGGTGTCAGCCGATATCAGCGTATGTTGACATTTAGCTTAAATGTTGACATTTAGCCGTTGATGTGCAAAATCTTTATCTTTTACCATTTCTTTTATTAGAGGATTATAGAAGTTTGAGCTTATCAGCCTCAGCATCTCCGATGTTGGTGTGAGCCGATATCAGCGTTAGCCAAAACGAGAGATGTTGGTGTCAGCCGACATCAGCGTTAACCAAAACGAGCGTCTGCACCTCCGATGTCGGCGTCAGCCGACATCAGCGTCAGCGCTGACACCAAAAATGTTCGTGATGTTCGCAATGGTAATGGTAACAGTGTCAGCAGTGTCAACAATATCAGTGCTTACACGGAAAAAAAAAAAGCGTTGAAGCAAAAAAGCATCTTCGACGTCGGCGTCAACAGCGTTCGCAACATCGATGTCAACTTCAACCGACATCTCCGATGTCAGCGTCAGCAGCGCCAACATCTCCGATGTTGACGTCAGCAACATCAACATAGTGTCGGCATCTCCGATGTCAACGTTAGTAGTGTCAAGCTGTCTGATGTCAGCAATGTTAGCATCAATGTCAGCATCTTAAATGTCAGCATCAGCAATGTCAACATCAGTGTTGCTGACACGGAAAAAAGCATTTTCGACGTCGGCGTCAGCATCTCCGATGTAAGTGTCAACGGTGTCAAGAATGTCGGTGTCAACAACATCTCCGATGTCAGCATCAGCATCTCCGATGTTGACGTCGGCAACGTAAGTGTCAGCATCTCCGATGTCGGTATCAGCAATGTCAACGCCAGTGCTTCTTACACGGAAAAAAGCATCTTCGACGTCGACGTTAGTCGACATCAACGTCAGCATCTCCGATGTCGGCGTTAGCCGACATTATCGTCATCCAACATGAGCGTAAGCATCTCCGATGTTAGCGTCAGCCGACATAAACGTCAACGCTGATACGAAAAATGTTAGTGGTAACAGTGTCAGCAGTGCCTTTAATGTCAACAATGTCAGTGTCAACGGTGTGAGAAATGTCGGTGTCAGCAAAATCGACGTTGATATTAATGCAATTTTAAAGTCCCTTAAGCCAATCAATGGTAGAGCGATGTGCTTATTGGCAAATAAGATATATTAATGCAATTTTAAAATACAAATCCATGTGCATATTCTTCACATAAGGTTGTTTAAGCTTGCATAACATAATATTATATTTGCATATCATAATATTATATTTGCATAACATCGGGTTATAGTTGCATATCTGAAAGTGCTGACATGTAAATTTTAAAAAAAAAAAAAAAAAAAAAAAACTGGACACGCGAGGGGGGCCTAGGGGGGCAGTGAGGTGGGGGCGGGGGGCAAGGGGGATGGACACTTTTGCAAAATTTTCAAATATATGAATACTTCTCTAATTTAGCCAATTTTTATGGATATTTCACTAAAGGCCCCCTTAATTAATGGTGTGTGTGATAATGAAATTTTGGAATGATTTAGTTATGGTAAAGTTGTAAAAATAACTAAAATGATCAAATAATTTAAAAATTCAAATTTTAAATCCATGAGAATAAACATAATTTTCATATTTAGAAATTTATTTTGGGGCAGTTACTATACAAGCCATATTTTTTGGCCATATCAGGAAATTGTCCCCCACCCTCTCCATATTATCAAAATGTCCACCAATTTTCTGACACTGCTGAAACGAATTTGCTGAAATTGTGCCCCAATTTTATTTTTTTTGAGTTTTTTTTTTCGTGTATTTTTTCCGCATTTCCAGAGTTGCTGAAACCTCTGTGCCACCCTCTGTTTCAGCAATTTTTTTCGTTTTTTTTTTCCCCGCGTTTCCAGAGTTGCTGAAACTCCTGTGTCACCCACGTATTTGCGCATAAGCACATCGCTCTACCATTGAGCTAGGAGGCTTTTAAAAGAGATTTAAAGCAAGGAACATCAAAAATCATTGCGGTCCGCATTTTAGCAATTGCTGAAACTATTGAAATGCTGAAATTATAAAATATTGAAATGCTGAAATTAAAAGAGGATTTGACGAAATAGAGACAGCAAAAGCAATCATTCCCTTAACATTGTAAGAACAATTTAACATGGTAATAACATCGAAGGAATTGATAAGAGACAGCCAATTGTAAGAACATCAAAGGGACAACCATAAAAAATTTAATAGGACAAAATTTAGATCGATAAGAGTAACACCTAAAACCAAAAAGAATTTTAGTTCCCAACCCGGATTGCAATAAGAATTTTAGTTCCCAGCAATAAGGCTTAATTATCGTTTTAAGAAAGGGAGATATGCTAATAATATAGAGTAGTCTTGCTGATACCTCAACATGCATAACCAAGAAAGATGTAGCTGTCATGAAGGCTAAGTGCAAAACAAAAGGAAGCACAGTGGCAGAGAAGAATCCTGACTTGGCTGACAAATCGATTTCTTCAAAAACTGCTGAAAATTCAAATCCAGAAATACCACTTCAATCGGATATCTTCAACTTCAGAGCTCTTTAATTGAACAAAAATAAGCTAATGACATCAGCTGAAACAAACAGATAGGCACCAAATTCAACAAAACGTTGTAATATGTCTGCAGTGATATGCGAACCTGGGCAGAAGAACATCCGATTCAGCTTTTAACTATCCGAATCCAGCACATCATCTTGCTGAAACGTGAGTGTTCTCTCATTTTAATTTCAGCTTGTGCTCTCTCATTTTAACCCGGTAAGCTTGACGGTGATCGATTAAAGGAAGAAGATGAGCAGCCCTGTTTGAAGAGTTCATCTATAGAATAACCATAAATATTAAAGAAGCGGTAATGACAGCCAAAATGTTATGAAGAATTAAACAGCGCAAAAGAAGCTTATTGACAACCATATTCAAGAAACGGACTTCTCTTGGGGAATCTTAGGTGGGGTTCCGTCGCAACTCCCCAACTAGTAACCATGCTTCCTTCTCTTGGTGCTGATCGAGTTCTAAACTCAAACTTTCTAGAGAAAGGGCTCTCGAGATGTATGTCCAATTCTCTCGTCAGGTAACTTCCTCTTCAGCCCATGACTAATGCATCCACTTTATCCAATTATTCTGGCTAAAAAAGAAAACAATAGCAACAGAATTAATTATTAATCTGGAAGAGGTTTGTCAACCACTGATCAAAGAAGTTGAAAAAGTAAATTAGTCATAGGATGTAAAACTCTTTTGCTCAGAACATGCTCTCAAACTTAGCATAGCAAAGGACATGAAAAACTAGACAGAGATAACTAGCCATGGTGTTTTATTTTATTTTTTTAAAGAGGAACTAGCCATGGTATTGGTTTAAAGAACTTGAAAAAACCCACAGAATCTAAATTGCTCCAACTTTTCACGGCATATGAAGAAAGCAAATTCGTAGAAATTTGAAAACTCACTGAAATCCTCCTGGAAAAGTGCAAAGAAATATTCAGTCTCCTGTGGCACAAAGTTCTCCTAACAAAACATAAAGGCTAAGAAAAATTACCTTGACATACGAGTGACAGGTTAGTGAAGGATGGTGGCAGGAGAGAGGGTTTGTTCATTTCAGCAAGTGACAGGTTAGTGAAAATGCCAATATCCAAATAGACTTTTATCCAGTTCTTGAAAACACATTGACCCCCAGTTTACCAGGAGGGAAACCTAATTACAACTTCATGTATGATGCTGCCATGCTGTAAAGAACTACTGATATAATCACAAGATATTAAAAGATCCTGTTTCCTATTTCATTATCAGTAAAGTTTCAATCATTATTAGAAGTTAAGGTTTCTATCAAAGATTTAGAGCACATAACTCACAAATGATATCCACTGCATCCAACTACAGCAACTACTCAAACCAACGTAATGCAACAAACCGATACTGAACCAATAAATATCAATCAACAACATTAACAAGAAGTGCAAACTCATCTGAGAAGAAATCCTTACCATTCAACAAGGTGGTTTTGGATTGTAAGGCAGCTTTCCTGCGCGCCTCAAGCAACTAACAAACCTCATTCCCATACTCAATAACAGCCTCAAATTCATCCTTAATCTCATCAACAACCTCACCAAGGTCACGTGATCCATGAGCCGATAGAGCAGTGAAGCTACTTAGCTTCGACGATTCAAAATCATGCTGGGATGGTTCATCCATCCCAAAGTTCATACCACCGGTTACCTTCAAAGGAGAGAGAAAGCAGGAAAATTACGGATTCAAATTCAGAGGTTTTGGAAGTGTGAGGATGAATGATAAAGACAAGGAAAAAAAACGAACTAGTAGAGAGAGAGAGGTATACCTGCGAGATTAGGCTTCGGCTCCGAATCGAAGAGATGGAGAGCGAGAGACAGAGAGAGACAAATCATCAATCAACGCGTTCAATTAAACGATTACCTGAGCAATCACTCACGGAGGTATCAGCAACGGCAACCATACATGCTGAAAACGAGAAGAGCCAGCGAGATCCACCAATCCTTGCTGAAATCGAGCAGAGTTAGAGGCTCTTCCTCTTCGTCTTGCCGTCGACAGCGAGATCCCCTGCGAACTCCCAGTTCCGCGCGCTTGATCCCGGCTTGTAGATTCCAATCTCCGGCCTCCTGCTCTGCCGATCTCCAGCAGCTTTCGTCGCCGCTTCCTGATTTCGTCGAGCAAAAGAGATAGGGCGGCGATCTCGTCCTCGTCGAGCTCGATGACGACCGGATAGACTCGGAGCGTGGAGAGGAGGCGCTTCAATTGGAGAGGAGGCATGAAGAAGAGGAGATCTGAGGAGGCGCTTCAATTGGAGCGTGGAGAGGAGGCGCTTCAATACAGATCTGAAATCCAGATCTGCGGCGTCTGGGAGTTGGTGCCGCGGTTGACGGCAATCTGGCAAGCGGCTGGGAGTCAGCGTCGGAGAGAGGAAGCGACAGATCTCGTCCTCGTCGAGCACAAGAGATAGGGCGGCGATCGGCGATCTCGTCCTCGTTAGATTCGGAGCGTGGAGAGGAGGCTCATGGCTGCCAGATTTTGGTGAACGAGAATGGAGGCGAAAAGAAAGCGAAACGAGGAGAGAGAGAGAGCGGTGTAAGGCTACAACATAAACGCTTATATATGAAAAGGGCAATTTTGTCCATAAAATTTAAGGTGGACAAAACCCTAATATCCCCGGACCTGGGGTTTATAGGTGGCTAGTTATTCGTTTAAACTCAATCCTCAATTAAATTAATTTAAGTTCATTTTAATTGTTCATTTAGATCTATTTACTGAATAATAAACAATTTTAAGTTTTATAAATTTAGATATTATGAATATATTATTTACATACTCATAAAAAAACTCTTATCGGTTTCATAACTCTTATTAGAAAGAAAAAATTTACGAAATAGGCACATTAATTGGACGTATTTGCGGAATAGACACGGGTTTGGACATATTTGCAAAATGGCCCCTATATATATACCTAATTTACTTTTTGAACAGACATTTTTCCCTGTTTCCAGAAAATTGCTTTCTTCCTTATTCGAACTCTCTCTTTGCTCGAAAATTTTCGCCTTGCGTTTGTGGCTTTCCATCTCCGGTTTGGTGCTTTTTCTGGCTCGATTGCTCATCCTTGCTTCTGTAAAGCTCGTAGTTTGCATCGTTTACTTCAATGTCGTCATCCAGTAGCTCAGGTATTAATTTGGCGGATTTTTGCGAAATTTGTCGTGCTAGGGTTTTTGAATATGTTCGTTTATGTTGATTTTATTGTTTGTTCATTATATTATCGTCAATCTATGGTAAATCGATGCTTTATCTGCATTCTTATGTGCGGTTATTAGTACTTTTCGTCGGTTTTGGAAATTTCATATGTAAATTCGGGTTATTGAACTGTTTATTTTCGTCAAATTTGCGGTGTTGCACTTTATAAGTGCCTTTTTAGTGTTCTTCGTGTATGCGGACCTGTTTTCCATGCTTTTGATTGTTTTTGTCACTGATACTGTACTTATCTGCTGCTTTGTTCAAGTGTATGGTGCTGACACTGTCTGTTTTTGTGTTAGTTTGTTGTAGTTCCAACAATGTATGTGTTTGGATTTGGTATTTTGTGTGTGTGTTTTGTGATGTTCATGTTATTTTACTATCGCTATGTAACATTATATTGTAATTGTTTGTTGTTGTTTATGTCATCACATATTCTGTTATTGTCTATTTACATTTTTCTGTATTTTGTTCCTTGCAGGAACTCAATCTTCTGATTCATCCACCTCTTATCCTGGTTCTGATGTAAGTTATTTTTTATTTTGATGAGCAAGTTGTAGTTTTTTTGTTAATCTGATGGTTGTTTTTTTGCTTAATTGTCTGTTATTGATCAGGGTTTGGAATATTGCATTCCTGTTTGTGAGCGATTTCGTTGTAGATCCAACATATATTCACATCCCTCTGTCTGTGATCTGATCAAGGAGCATTTGTGTCCTTCTCACTACAAAACTCTGCAAAAAAGTTGCGTTGGATGGGTGCTGACGCAAGGCACCAACATGGTTATGAATTTCCAACTTATGCATCAAATGGTGTTGCGTCAAGTACAAACAAAAAAAGAGCATGAGTTGTGGTTTAGAGTTGGTGGACATCTTGCACGTTTTTCAATTGCTGAGTTTCATGTTATTACAGGCCTTCCTTGCGAAGACCGTGTTTGTAATATCCCAAAGAAAGTGTCAATATCATAATTTTTTGGGCAGAAGAAAATGACTCATGATGAGTTACTTGATTGTTTCATATGTGAGAAAAAGATGTCAAAGAAGAAGTTGATTATGGCAAAGTTGTTGCTGATTGAGAGGCTTATTGTTTATAGGAGGTCAGAAGTTGTAAGTGCACAATTGTTATCTCTTGCGTGCAATGAGAAGGAGTATGAACTATATCCTTGGGGTAGAGAGTCATACACCCGTTTGTTGAAATCAGTGAAGAGTTCTTCTGTTGCAGATCGGAATGGGGTTAGGGGTTGTTATCAAATGTATAGGTATTGCCTTGCATTCCAGGTAATGTGCTTTAGTTATTGCATGTCTTATGTCATCATTTTTTGTCTATGTCAACACAACTTTAATGCTTATGTGAGCATTATGTAAATATTGTTTTGTAGTGGCATAACGAGTTTTCTTTTGTAACAGGCTTGGATATTAGAAGCGTTCCCAGCTATCTCTGTTAATTTTGACTGTAATTTTAAGATGCCTGAACTAGATCCATACTCGTTGCACTAGCAATGTGATTATAGCCAAGTATATGCTGAAGCTGAGAAGTTCTTTCGTGGTGATTTGGTAATATTTTTATATTTTCTCTCTAAAATAACATTTTTATTTGACGCATCTTTTGGTTTTTATTCTGATACATGCATTTTGTCCAGAGCCCGTTGTTCCCTATTTATGGGGAGTTTGCACGCACCGAATTAATGGCGTTTACTAGTGAAAAAGCTGATGCTATAGTTGATGCAGTAGTTGTTGCATCAGTTGAAGAAATAGTTTCTGGACCTGTTGATGCGACTTTGTATGAGAGTCGTCGTGTTCGTAGAAGGGCATATGAAGCTAAGTTTTCAAACAGGGCCCCCCAGTTTGAGGAGGAAGAAGCTAGTGTGTTGCAGAAACATGATGAAGGTGAGCCGTCAAAGAAGAAGACACCTACGAAGAGAGGCAAGGGTGCTAGAAAGAATCGGGATGGTAAGTCCTTTGAAACTGCTTTTGAACTTTTCCCAGAGGTCGATAAAGAAGATGTATGGACCTCAAAGAAGAGGAAATCTTCCACTGGAGTGATGCGTGATAAAAAGAAACATAAGGTGGAGTCCAGCGATAACTCTAAGGAACGGGTTCCATTGAGGAGGGGTCGTTCTGCAAGTCGTGTTCTATTCAGTCCATACATTGCTCTAGACCGTAAAAAATCTGTCAAGAGTGATGTAAAGAAGCCTCGACAGAAGGCTTTAGCAGTGAGGACAGGTTCGAGAGTTATTCCTTCTAAGGAGGTTAAGAGACTTACTGCTGACACAGATTTGCACAAGGAGGTTGATGTTGTTGCTTCACCTTCCAAGCGATGTCGGTTGAGTACTGATTCATGTGACCTTGTAGAAGATGATGTCCTGTTGAATATTGTCTTTCAGCGGAGGTATAACATGAAGAAGACCGGTGGTGTAAGTAGTTGTAGGCCATTATATGATAGTAATGTTGACAAGTCTTTTACTATTCCTTCTGTTCCTGTTGTTGATACCGCGGGTGCACATGTAGTGAAGCCTGTAGATATTGATGTTGCAGTCTCTACATCTGTGTGTGAAGTCAGTGTTTTTGATGACAAAGGTGAAGATTTTACTGTTGACACCCATACTTCCAAATCCTGTGGTGAAGTTCCTGTTTGTGATGAAAAGGTTGATGTTTTGCACTCTGACACCCATTCCCCTAAACCCGATAAATTGGATGCTTGTCAAACTGCGAGGCTATATGTTTTGGCCGACCTTGCAGATGGCATTGATTGCGGTGACACCGTTGAAGGAGTTGAGACACCTTCTGCTGACAGTGATGGAGAGGGTGATGTGCCGACCCCTTCTGTTCAGAGGTCACCTCTGGGGAGTGTTGAAGCACATGATTTTTTTGGTGGGCAGTCTGTGCTGGGGCAAACATTTGCTGCTTGTGAAAATGATTATGTTCGCATTTCAAGTGATGAAGCTGACAAAATACCAGTGTCATCAGAGAAAGTGGGAGATATTGAACATGTTTCTCCTCAAATGGATGCTAACAATGATCCAACTTGTGAGGTGCCTCCCAAATCGCATGGTGATGCTTTTGCTTCTTCTCTCCCATCTCACCCTGACTGGGTGAAGGAGATTTACAAGAGGATTGCGAAGCTTGAAGAGATCCCTAAAATTATGCATCTTTTGTCTGCAAGGGTAGATGCAATTGAAACAAAGATTGTTGAGTTGAACGGGAGCCTTCAAGTGTTTGGTGAGATGTCGAAGAGGTACGATGAGCTTGAGGTTAGGGTTGCTAATTATGAAGCTTTGTTTGAGAGGTTGCAATCAAACCCTGTCAAGCCTGATGTTAAAGATCCTTTTGCAAACGTTGATGACGAAAGTGTGAGTGGTGCTAAGTGCCAGGACACACCTGTGAAGTCTTGTGATAAGCACATTGCTGGTAAGACTGCGAGCTCTCCTGCGGTATTTCATGATGTAAGCACCAGTGGTGGTAAGTGCAAGGGCACACCTGCGAAGGCTGATGATAAGTACATTCGTGGTAAGTCTGCGAGCTCTCCTGCGATAGTTGATGGTGATCATGTCATGTCTGGTAAGCACCAGGACACACCCGTGAAGGCTGATGATAAGCACGCTCCTGGCAAGCCTGCCGGCACTCTTGTGAGAGGCGATGATGAACGTGTCAGTGGTGTTGAACCCCAGGTCACACCTATGAAGGCTGTTGTTGAAGATGTGAACAAAATTGTGAATGATGTTGTGTCTGATCTTCAGCAGTCTTTCCCTGACGAGGAGTTAATGTTGAAATCATCTCCCGCTTCTGGTGAAGTTGTGCCCGTGTCTTTGCCTTCATTAAGTATTGAGGTTCCAGGAGTGGGTAAGGAGTCTCCACCTGTTGTTGCTGACACAGATTATAAGGTTTCTGGAGATGAGGTTGGGATTCCAACAACCTCAGCTGAAGTGCCTCAACCTACAAAGTGTGAAGGCGACGGCGCTGGTGGTAAAGTTGCTGGAGTTACGGTTGACCCGGCCCTGGAAAAGTACATTTGTCTTTCTGACAATGATGATGACAAGGGTGCAGGCGATGATTGGGATTCGTTAGCGAAGGATCCTGCGATCCAAATCGAGATTGACCAACTAAAGGCTTCCAATCTTATCCCATCAAACAGTACATTCTTGTATGGTCCAGTTGTGGAAGTGAAGAAAGTGAGGATGCCAAAGCATGCCCCTAAGAAGTCACTAATCAGCTCGGAAGATCATGACTTTATTTATGGACTCGTAAAAAAGCAAAGGTATGGTTTAATTTTATGTTTAGCATTTTGTATGAAATGTTGTTGTTATTGTATTAGTTAGAACATCTTATGCTATATATATATATATATATATATATATATATATATTTATTTATTTATTTTTATTTTTTTTATTTATGTTCTCTTTGTCAGGAATTTTTCCGTTGTTGGTCCAACCTCAAGGGTTGATAGAAAGTTTTTCCAGCGTATTTTATTGAAGAATATGTGGTTTGATTGTGAGGTAATAACTGGTTGTATTTCTACATTATATATTTATGTATATATTTGTGGTTTACTTTTTATTGTATTATTTGATTGTTGAATTGACTTTTTGATTACTTTGTTTAGCATCTAGAAGCAGGTTTGATTCACATTAGGAAGCGCATTCATGAGGACCCTGTCAAGTATCGAGATGTTCTTGTTCTTGATTGGCTATTTTATCTGAAGTACCTTCCCGACTATGCTTCATGTTATGGGATAGACATAGATCTTGAATCCAGCACCGAGGATTATTTTGTTGGTACGTGTCCTGCTGATTATGGGAAGCCATGGGCATCGGTAAAGAAAATTTACACAATTTTCAATGTTATCAACAAGCACTGGGTGGCGTTGGAGATTAACATTGAGGATAGGGTAATCAATGTGTTCGATTGCAATGTTCCTGCTGTTAGGGTAGGTGTTCTTGAAGAACAATTGCAACCGTTTTCTATTTGGCTCCCAATTCATTTATCAAAGGCTGGGCTATTTGAAAACTTCGATTCCTCTCCTTTCCAGCTATACATGGTTCCTGGGTTAATGCATGATTCTACTGGGTATGTATTTGTTATCTTGTTATGTTATTTGCTTACGTTTAGATACTTGTTATTTTTTTCCTTACATTACATTGTTTCTTTCTTTGTCTACATGGCTTCATGCGGTGTGTTTACATTAAAAGCGATTGAAGCTTCTGTATTTGGGGGAGATGTTAAAAATTTCAACAACGAAAAGATCTTTCATTTCAAGGAACTCATGTGTGCAGATCTGATCAAAGAAACTTGGAGTTTTAAATACTAGAACCAGTATTTAGATAGGTTGTTGTTGTGTAAGTGGGGAAGTTGCCTAAGTACGAAAGTAGTGTTGACACTGATGTTAGTTTCAAGTAGCGTTGAGACTGTTGTTGTATTTTGCTGAACACTAGATTAAATTTTGCACACAAATTGATCTCTGTGAATTTTTGCTCAGTATGTTTCAATTTTTCGTTAATATAATTTTCTACTTTTTAAATATATATTTTCTTACGTTGTTGTCTTGTTTTTTATCATCGTTCGACTTAAATTTCATACCGTGGTCGATTGGTGAAAATTTGCTCAACATGATCATATTTCTGCTGAACAACAGGTTAAATTTTGCAAAACAATTAATCTTTGTGAATTTGTGCCCAATAACATCTTATTTTTGAATTTTTGTTCAAAATATTCAAAGAAAAATAAAAATTTACAAAAAAAATCACGACTTGAAAATATTTACAAAAATATTCAAAATTTGCAGGGATTTCAGAAAAACGCGGTCTCAGACCGCGTTTTATTCACAAGGTGAAAAACTGAAAATTGAAGAAAAATGTGGAAAAAAATACAAAAGAAACGCGGGTACACACCGCGTCTCTTGTTTTGTTTTGGTTTTTTTTTTTAAAAAAAAAAGAAAATTGGAAGGGAGGCCAACGCATCGTCTTCTTCCTCTTCGTCTGTGAGATGAGTTTCGATCGGAGCCGGCGTGCCTTCCTCTTCGATCTCAGATGGGCTTCGATATGGGCGGTAGCCACGACATCAAGGCGGAGATCGTGGCGGAGCGGGCAAGAGAGGAGGTAGAGCCGTAGAGGTGCTCGGGTAGATTTGGGGGTTGCCGACGTCGAAGCTTCCGCCGCTGACTAGAGCCCGGCCTTCCTCTTCGATCTGGGCGGTACCAAGGCGGAGGGAATGGCCGGTCAAGAACGATCACGAGCCCCATGGCGAACGCGCTATCGAGCTCCGGGCTAGGGTTTTGAAATTGGATCTGGATCTGAGGAGGGAGTGGTCGCAGATGTCACGGTGGTCGCAGGTGTCGGTCAAGGGCGAGCTCGCGGTGGTCGGCGATCGCAGGTGTCGCGGTGGCCTGTGGAAATCCACGAGGATGAGCTCCCGACCCTTAGCCTCCCAGTCTTCTCGGCCCTCCCCTCTCCTCCTCGCAACAAACGCCGGCCTCCTCTTCCAATTTTCTTTTTTTTTTTAAAAAAAAACAAAACAAGAGACGCGGTTTGGACCCGCGTCTCTAGTGTAAAAAATAACGTTTCTTTTGTATTTTTTTTCTCTCATTTTTCTTCAATTTCCAGTTTTTCACCTTGTGAATAAAACGCGGTCCCAGGCCGCGTTTTTCTGAGATCCCTGCAAATTTTGAATATTTTTGTAAATATTTTCAAGTTGTGAATTTTTTTGTAAATTTTTATTTTTCTTTGAATATTTTGAAAAAAAAATCCTTATTTTTGCCTAATATAATTTTTGAATCTTTAAATATATATTTTTTTACGATGCTGCCTTTTTTTTTGTCATCGTTAGAATGAAATTGCATACAATTGTTAGTTAGTGAAAATTTGCTCAACATGAACTTATTTTTGTTGAACAATAGGTTAAATTTTGCACAACAATTGATCTATGTGAATTTGTTCCCAATATGATATTATTTGTCCTTAATATAATTTGCAAATTTTCAAATATATTTATCTCATCATGTTGTCCTTTATTTGGCCATAATTAAAATTAAATTGCACACCATGGTTGATTTGTAGAAATTTGCTCAACATGATATTATTTTTGCTGAACAATAGGTTAAATTTTGCACAACAATACGATTTTGGACCAAATTGTTGGTTTGTTTATTTTAAACCTCAAGACATGACAACGTGGCCCATTAACTGATGAAAGAAGTTGGCCCAAGTCGGTAACTTTATTTAAAGCGGTGTTCTTCCTTGTTTCTTCAACAGTCCAACGTCACTCAAACCCTTTCCACTCTCTTCATCCTTAACCTCTCTCCAAGTCGTTTAGTCGTCCTTCACAAGCTATTCCTCTTTCCGGAGTCTTCTTCCCAAGGTGCGGCCTTTCTCATCTATTTCTCTCCCTTTCGATCTCTTGTTGACTTCAATAAAATCGGTTAGGGCTTTTTTGTGTTTTCCTGCGAATTAGATGAGTTTTTCATCATCTTTCAGTTGCTTAGTGTTTTGATTTTAGCAATTTATGTTAGTGTATATTTATTTTGTGTTGTTTATGTTTTATATCCTTAGATGGCACTTCCAATTGAAGTTCAAATTGGTTACCATGACTCTGTTGGGTCTTTTGAAGTGGCAATCACACCAAGGCCGACGCCTGTTTATGGATCTATCATCTTGCACGTGGTTATCAATTCCGAAAGGATCCCTGAGGTGTTCCTAGAACATCTCACTGTGTGGAATGGGTTGCTGATGTCCTATGAACAGTGTGATCAGTTGTTTCATGAAGCAGGGGTCACTGTTGTGGTTCGAACTCAAGTAGCCAACCTGATGCTAATGGATTATACTCATATGTGGTTTTCAGGCGATGCTGAGTTCATTGAATATGGGCTCTGCCCTGATCTCATTATCGATGTACGTTTCATTGAAGAATCTGAAGATGACATAAGCTCTGATTCAAGCTCTCAATCTGAGATGAGCATAGATTCTGAAGAGCATGTGGATCCCCCAGCTTCTCCAGATGAAGTGGACATGTGCTCTATATGTCTTGAGCCGATGCTGCCATCAACGCCGACACTTCGGTCAGTGTGTCCCCATACCTTCCACACAGAGTGTATTTTAGAGTGGTTGTCGTATGAAGCCATTTGTCCACTTTGTCGAGCACCCTTTTAGGCTTATTTGTAATGGCATATTTTGTTGGAAAAGACATTTTAGGTGCAAATATTTTGTGGTAGTTAAGCTAATCGAATGTATGGTATGAATGGAAGTCTGTATCAGGCACCTTTTTGTATATGATTTCCATTCTAATCATACCAAATGTATCTTGTAAATATTTGTTCTAACTGGTGTTTGGAAATGTTTAATATTAATGAAATTAATGCACTGTTAAATTTGTTTGTGTATGATACTGTATTTTATTTTAGGAAGAAAGCCCACCTGATCTTTGATGAATATGCTTATATATTATGGGTGGTGACAGTGGCCTAGTTTTTTTTTCTTGTTGAAGTGTATATTTTGTAAAGAGGTTTTTCATGCCTAAAGTATTGTTAACATTTATTGTCTGATTAGTTTAAAGTAATGCCGACACCATACTTGTATTTTTTGATTTTGCAGTGTGTGTGATGACACTAGGTGTTTGGTGTCCCAATTAGTGCTGACAGTGATATCAGTTACAATTAGTGGTGACACTGTCCCCCCCCGATATTCGAGTCTTGTATTCTATGATTTTTGAAGTGTATGTATTTATATTTTTTTCATTTTATAGTGTATGTGATGGGCACTATGTGTTTGAGATGCAAAGTATTGGTGTCACTCATATTATATTACAAGTAGTGATGACACGAGTGTTGTACTTTTTTATTCTTAAGTGTATGGGGGTGAAACAGCTGTTTAATGACCATATTTTTGTTGACATTGCGGGTTATATTAGTTTGAATTTGTGATGTCGGCAGTTTGATCTTTTTTTGATATTCGAATTTCATGTGGTGACACTAGGTTTTGTAGACCCAAAGTAGTGCTGACACTGATACTAGTAACAAATAGTGGGAACACTACACTTGTATATATTAATTTCAAAGTGTATGTGGTTGCCAGACGTGTTTAATGCACATAGTATTGCCACTAGACGTGTATTAGTTACAACTAGTGTTGATACCAGTCTTATATTCTATGGTTTTGCGAGTGTATGTTGGGTAAGATAAACGTGCTCAACAATATATTATTTTTGCTCAACATCAACTTATTTTTGCTCAACAGTAGTTTATGGTTGCACAACAGTAGTTTATGGCTAAAATGTTATCATAATGATTATATTTTTTGTCAATATAATTTTAAAATCTTCCAATAATTTTGTTTTTTGCATCATGTTATTATTTTTGCTCATCATCAGATTAAAATTTCACAACACCGTCTATTGGTGGAAATTTGCTAAACGTGATATTATTTTTGCTTATCAACACATTAATTTTGCACAAATGTTTAAATTGTTGATATTGCCTTCAACATAACTGTTGGACTTTGTCTTGAGATGCCCGGCCCATTTCCCGCTTATTTATACTGTGCTTAAACGTTGTTCAGATTGTCTGCAAGTCGTTTCATCTTCTTCTTCTTGTTCATCTTCATCCTTTCTCGTTCTCATCTAGATTTCTTGCTTTCAAGGTGCGATTCCTGTTGTGGTATGTACTCCTTTCTGTTTTCTTCCTTTAAAAAAAAACGTTATCTATTATTTTGATGTACTGCTTCAGCAAATTTTTTATTGTTGTATTCTCCGATTTTCGTTGAATCTCCCCTTGCTTTTTATTCTATTAATGTTCATATATTGGTGTTTGTCTTGCTTATTTTCTATTGCATTATATTCCGTTTGTGTGTATGTGATTCTTACTGCCATTAAAAGTCATCAGTTAGGGTTTTTCCAGTTTTGCAGGCATTTTTTCTCTTTTGTCTTTCTCAAATGTTTATTTCTTAATAATATCGATGTAATGTTTTATTTTTAAGTCAATGTCTAATGTATGAGTATATTTTGATTTTGTCTGTGTAGGTTTTCTCTCCTTCAATGGCATTCCCAACCTATAGTGAACTAGACTACGACTACATCGTTGGTACTTATGAACTTGAGATATCAGGATCTGAGTCATACTGGTATGGACCTAGCCTACTTGTTGTGGCCATCCACTCTAACAGCATTCCCTTTACATTCTATCACACATCTATTTGGAATGGTTTGCCTATGAGTCTAGCTCTCTGCAACGAAGTGCTACAGGATGCAGGAGTAACTGCTGAGGTTAGAACCCAGGTAGCCAATCGTCTTCTAATGGATTACACTAGAAGTTGGTTTGACGCCGATGCTGATCTTGTTGAATATGGTCTTTGTCCCAACATCAACATCAATGTACATTTTTATGATGACTCTTCGTCTGATTCAAGCTATGAGTCCGACATAAACGATGACATTCATATGGAAGTTGACCAAGTAGATCCCCCAGCACCCCCAGAGCCTATGGATGTTGACGGATTAAGGGAGATATATCACCTTGATCTTGATGATGATGAATGTACTATTTGCCTGCTTCCAATGTTGGAGTCAGATCCTGTTCTTCAAACGCCATGCCAACATCACTTTCATCCAAATTGCTTACGATCTTGGATTTTAGTTCAAAACAACTGTCCTCTTTGCCGGGCAGAATTCTAGCTTTAGTTGATATAAGTGTAGTATGTAATTTTGTATGGTACTGATGTAACCTAAAATACATTTTATGAATGAAATTTGTCCTTGATGACACTTCTTTCTGATTTATATTCAAATTATGGTAATCTTTGACATTTAAGTAGGTCATTTGGTGTGACACTAGTTGATGATATTGGTGGTTTCTGATATTGAAGTTTATGGCTTGACATTTTCTGATATTAAAACTTAAGTGTGTAACACTATTAGGGTAAGTCCCAAAGTAGTGCTGACACGGATATTAGGTACATTTACTTGAGACCCTGGGCTAGTATTCTTTTTGTGATTTTCAAGTTTATAATGTTGCACGAATTGGCAAGTGTTCAGAATCTTTTTGTTACATTGTTGGTTAGAGTAGTTGGGTCTATTGGTGACACTATTCTTATAAATTTGGTTGTTTTCTGTTTTTGATGTTTTTGTGATGACACTAGGTGGATAAGGCCAAAAGTAGTGCTGACACGAGTTAGGTAATGTGTTCCAATGATAACTGTAACTCAAATAACTGTAATCCGTTTTCAGTTTATAGTTTTACAGTTTTGACAGTTTTTTATTTATAGTTACTCTGAAATAAACTGTCAGAAATAACTGTTACAAGATGAAAACTGTCTAATTGTTGCCTATATATATATCCTTTTATCATTCTTTGTTATCCATTGGTCCCTGAACACTGGTTTTAACAGAAATACATCCCTCTCTAAAAAGATGAACTATGGTAACACTGTCGGGTTTTGTACTAGTTTCCATCAATTGATGGATGTGCTGGATAGTGTTGTTTACCCTGGTTATCACATGAATCTAGTTGATGATGCTTGCGAGACGAACAAAGAGGCCCGCAGGGCCGAGTTGTTGGAGGCTGTCGTCGTTCATTACACATTATATGAGGAATACCAAAGATCCATAATAGCAACTGAACACCACATTCGTATTGCGTCTAAAGATGAAGATGGCGAAGTATTATCAAAGGTGATATTTGAAGTTTTATCCATAATTTTTTTTTCCATATTGTGATTGAGTCTTGTCTTTTATGCTTTATATAGATGGAAAGAGAACTAGGCAATCAAAGACAGTTGTTTGAAGACGCAAAGGACAATCCAATGGGGTGTGTTAAAGAGGTTTTAGACGCAGAAATGGAAAGGAGGAAGAAGATTGATGACTTCTTAGGACTGTAGTTTTATTATATTAATACGTAATAACATTGGTACTTATTTATATGTTGAATGTTTTTTTTTGTTATTTCAATTTATATGTGTTCCATCCTAATGATATGATGCAACATATTAATATCATATTAATAATATAATTATTTTGTAATTTCCTTCCTTATATTTCAAATTATAAATTGGGACTGGAGTTTTACGTCTATCCCTTTTTATAGTGCGGACACATTTGATTAGTTTGTGGATTGTTTTGGTAAAAGTATTGCTGACACTGTTTAACTAAGTTTTTATGTTACTGCTAATTTGCTCAACATCATTTTATTTTTGCTAAACAATAGTTTATAATTGCACAACAAACGAATGCATATTACTAAATCAACTGTTTGTATAACATAGATCACTTGATTATAAGCGCAGAGAATTGCGCTGACACATTGAAGAACAAATACTATCCATAAAAAAACCACATGGATAACAAACGTCTTAACCGGTACGAGAAAACTGACCCCACTGACAACTGTCTTAATTGGTACGAGAAAAATTTTCAGAAGTAGCGTATATAACTGTCTACACCAAAATTCATTCCAAAGTTTGAAAATAAAACATCAAATTGCGTTGTGGTTGTTCAACCAAGATTCAGTCTCTGCCCCTGAATTCCTTTTGATGCCATTCTTGCATGTGTTTTTGATGCCTTCACAACATCTGCATTCACTTCATTTAACTCTGAACATACTATATCTGTCAGATACTTCACACCTAGCTTTGAAATATTCTTGAAATGACCTTTTTCCAGTCCACACTTGTACCCTCTCTCTGTCCCAAAGAAGGTCTCCATGTGGCGCATAAGGCATACCCCATAATATTGAACTTTCTCCTCTCCAGCCCATGTGATATGGACTTTTGATGTTGTTGCATCTGACACTATTTCAGCCTTTGCTAGGAGTCCCTTCTCTGTTAGATAAGCAATCAGCATATCCCCCTGCGTGGATTGAATTAGAATTCATGTAATTTTAATTATAAAATGAGTTGATATTTAAATGAAATTAACACAAGGAAAGAAATATTAGATATCAGTAGTAAAACTTACCAAACATTCAAAGGGCGATGTGAAGGGGCAAATTGGATCACTGGAAGATGGTGTAACATCAACAATTTGGACTATTTTGTTTTTAAAGTTAAAGACAATCATGACATAGTCTGCTGTTCGTTCAACCGCATATACAATCTAATCAACATAACAAAAAACAAATAAACATTAGTAATTGGTCTTCTGAACTTTATTTATTTAATTGCAAGGTAGTACCATGTCTATATCCTTCAAAGAAAGGTATGGTGAAGATGACAATACAGTATCCATGTGCAGGTTAAACCTCTTAAACTGTTCATCACAAGCTCGTACTGATACACTCTCTACATTAAAATGGTTGAAGAATAGAAATTAGCAAAAAAACAGATGAATTGTAATAACGGCTAACAATGGAGTGTAATTGAAAGTTAAAATTGTAAGAATATTACAGTTTTGTTGATATTGACAGTTTTGTTCATCAAAAGCCTTGCTGGTGATTGAGCACTTTTATACTGTTCCTTGTGGTTGAGGATAGCTGTCCATGCACCAATAACGACACTAGACAAGTGGGTTTCATCCTCAAGCGTAGCCATGCCTGTTCTAACAATTTCAACAGACTTGTGCTTAAACAAAATTTCCCTGCAATGTCAATCATTTTGAAGATGGATTATATGAAAATAACGTTTTACTTGCAACTGAACATACTTTTAAGAAGATTAAGTTTAAAATGAACTTACCTGCTGTGTGGTGTTTTCATTGCTAAATAAGCTGCAACAGTGCGCTCAATTTTAGATATAGGATCTGTAATGTCAACAACACGCGAGTAATATGGGCTTCTCAAAGATGCAGAAGGTTTATGTGCTCTCTTCTTGTTATTAAGTTGGTCTGCAGCATTTCCATCAACTATGTTGATCCGCGGTGACCTTCTTGGTGGCAAGGCAGCAGGGGGAATGCATTTTATTGTATCTCCCAAAGGGTTCACTGCTGGAGTATCAACTTTAAATTGAGTGGGTAGGGGAGTAGGAGTAGCTTCACCACACTGTTGTATTGGAGACTGCCCATGGCTGTCTGGGGGAGCCTGGGCTGCTTCATTAGCATTCTTCATTTCAACCGATGTGTTCAATGATGTCCCTTCATCTTTCTTAAAAGCAGGGTCATCTAGAAATATATCAAAGGAAAATTCCCCGTCCACTTTGATATTTGATTTAATTTTTTGCTTGTTGTGATATGCCATTTCAATTTGGGTAATGCAATATAATAAAACAGGATCTGCCTAGAATTTCTCTTGTGATTCTGTAAAATATGGGCTTACAGGGTCATTCATATTTGACATGTCAGCAGCATCCGTGGCCGTAGGTGCCTCAGAAATGACATTTTCCACCCCTAAAAGCTGGTTTGCTCCATGTAGAAGCCTTTTCACCTTGTCATCATGTTGTAGTTCAGTCGGGACTTTCGTAGACCACTCAGCAAAATCAGAAATAGCAGATGCAAGTGCAGAAGTCTTTTGAGCAAACAACTTTATCCAACTCTAGAAGATAACATCACATAAAAAATTAGAATAAGAAGTCATCAGTAAATACCAGAACATTGCTATACTGTAATAATATTACATTGAATTGGTTGAAATAATTCATACAAACCTCAAATGGGGGTGTCTCTTTTTCTGGATCAGGAGGGTGACTGGTGCCTTCATCGTTTTGTGCAGTAGGTTGTGGACAAGATGTAGATGGTACGTCTTGATGTTGAGGAACAACTTGGCGAGCCTGGACTAAGCCACAGCCAAAGCCTCCAGTACTTATATCATCAGTTTCTCGTTGGCGCAAGATTTTGTAATTTATGCCAATGAAAACCGGGAAAGAACGAGTCATTCTTCTTAGTGCTGTGCTTGTGAATAATTTCACCCTATCCATGTAAAACAACTGGCACACCAAGGGGATAAACATATATTAGTATAACGATTGATCAGGGAATGCTGACATAAAGAATACTGTAGACATGTAGATAAAAGTATGGGGGTGACATTTGTACTACTGACATGGTAAAGAAATTAAATTAACGTCAGAGCGATGTTTTGAAAAAAATACTTACAACCAAGAATAACAGAGGCCCTCTGAAATGTCCATTCTTGTTCCTTTCCCAGCTTCTCTTTGCATTGACCAAACTTTCCAACACAATAGCACACCAATTTAGGTGTTTCAGGTCACCCAATTTAGGAACTACTCTTATTAAACTATGGTTGGCATGTCCGTTTCCTAGTGTATCAACCAAGATTGAGTCCAGTATAACGATAAAGTTCAGAAGGAATTGATCACCACAGTCAGTGTCAGCTATAAATTTTTCCATAACCATAACTGTTGTTATATTGTCCTGGACATCAAATGTGGTTTTCCACTCTTGCACAAGATTGAAATTCTCTTTAGCTGATTTTCTTCCAACTAAAACTTTCCCCATTGGGAATCCCATTGTGATATGCACGTATATTTCTGCAATTTTAATTTCGCCTCCATTAGCCAACACCAAGCAACACTTGTTAGGGTCAAACTGATCCACTAACCAATACGAAAGAAGTAGTGGTAGGGTAACAATCTCCAAGTTGAACAAAAATCCAAAGCCAATATCCTCAATCATTTTCCTTTGCTTGGCATTCAATTTTTTCAAGGATGACACCAGCAAGCGTGGGCTTGACCGTGATTTCAATGATGAGAGATTTTTTTGTCTAGTGTTTCTCTCACTCCTCACAACCAGCTGCCTGTTTTCTGCGATAGGTTGTATGTCTGTGGTATCTGTTTGCTCATCAGATGTTATGATATGCACAGTTGGGTTTACATGTTGAACAACCGTCTCAGTAGGTGAATGGTTTTCCAGCCTTGCAATTTCAATGGTCTCCACAGCAACAGTGCTAACACGAAGATCAATCCCAGGGTGCACTTCTCTCTTTCTGTTTTTTCTTACAAGCGGTTGTGAATCTTTGGATTCAAGTGATCTACAACCCTCCCCTACTTCCAAGGATTTACCAGTCTCAATATCAACAGACAGTTAATCCTTGAAGGGAGGTGAATCTCTAGATAAATCAACTACTGGAGGTTTAACTCCAGATCATTTTGATCTCTTCGAATTTCTATTTTGACTGTCTAGAACAGGTGAATCACTCACACTCTGTGGACGTTTACCTATAGAATGAAGACTTACAATCAATTTATACAAATATATTTGAAGATATGACACTGTGAGAGACTGTATTTTATGCCGAACAAATTCCCAAATTCCCAAATTATCAAATTCCCAAATTCATCCTCTAGATTAATCACATTAACTTCAATTTATTATGCGAACGAAATTGAAATAGAAATGGTAGGTCTTGTAAGGCTGAATAATTGTTTGATTATAAACATTCAATTCGCTTGAATAAATGCAAATTTTCCTAATTTTCGTAGAAAAGTAAGCCCTAAACCGTACTCGTTCTAATTTGAACTTTAATACACAGAAAACACGAAATCTAACCTTTCGGATCTGAAGACATCAATATGTATATGATAGATCTCCTTCTTACAAGCCTACAATCAAGCCTGAGGCAATCTTGCAGAGAAATGGACAGAGTAGATTTAGCTCGAGGAAGAAACTAAAAGAAGGTGATGGAAAACTTCTCGAACCTGAAAAGCGTTTTGGGTATTCACACATATTTGGTTTTTATATTTTTTTTACGAAAACCGTTTTCGTTTTTTTTTTGTTTGTCATTAAATTGGGAATTTTGTGAGACTTTATTTATTTATTTATTATTATTTTTCATATAATTCCATACCTTAGATTTGCTCAACATCGTATTATTCTTGCTCAACAATAGTTTAGGTTTGCACAACGCTTGACTCTTGTAAACTTGCTCAACATCACCTTAATAGATTATTGCTCAACATTGTCTTATTTTTGTCTATTTATTCTTTCATAGTCGCTTAATAGATTATTGCTCAACATTGTCTTATTTTTACTCATCAATGGAATAAAAGTGCACAACATATTATGCCTTTGGAAAACTTGCTCAATGTCACTTTATTTCTGCTCAACGATATTACATATATTGCACAACAACACTTTGTTTGCAATTACATCTATATTTTATCCAATTTTGTTTTCAAAGTTGCTTTATAGATTATTGCTCAACATGTTCTAATACACTAGTACAAAAGTCTTACTTAATACCGGAAATATAAGACCGGTTGTTTTTAAGTGGTAATATTTAACTTCTCGCATACCGGTTATCTAGAATAACCGGTATTAACTCTATTTTAATCAAATTAAGAACAGTTTTTAAAATAAATTGCCGGTTTTAAAAATACCCGCGTATATTATTACCGGTTATATAGGATAACCGGTAATAAAATATTATTTTCTGGAAAAAAAAAACTTATAACATCCCTGATCTATCTCGAACCTTTTTCCCCCTTTTGAAGCCCTAGAGCGATTGAAGCCGCCAACGAGCGACTCACACTCCAACTTCTCCTCGCCGGCGACTCAATCCGCCTCTTCCTCGCCAGCGACTCCCTGCATCTCTTGACCTCGTCCTCGTCGGCATCTCTCTCCCTTTGTCTCTTTACTGGCCTCCCCCTCATCAACTTGGTGTTTGGTTCTCATGTGCGTGAATCCCTCGGCATCTCCCTCGCTGCCTCGCCTGAGTTGTTGGTGTCGAAGCTCCCTCCTCCCTCCATTTATTTCGCCGTCGATGTCTCTCCTGCTTAGCCTCGGGTAAGTTTCTTTGTCATTCCATTCCCCTTTCGATTTTGCTTCTCCAATGCCAATTTTAGGATTTTTGACATGTTTTCCAATTTTTGTTGGGAATAGATTTCATATGCCATTATATGTTGATTGAAGAAGATTATGGAGTATGGAGTTATTCTCAATGGGCGGAATTACAGTTATTATGTGTTATTTGGCACTTGTACTTCTTCTGATTTCATTGAGAAGGGTGAAAATATAGTTATTTGCTTGGTATATTTACCCTGTTAGATATATCTAAAAAAAACCATGAGTTTTAGGAAGTGAGATTGCCTTGATCTTCTACTTCCATGGATTTTCTCCAATTCAGTGTTTCACAAATTATAATTCATTGCCGAAAATAATTTCCCTTTATTGGATTTGTTTCTTATAGTTTCTGTCTATACCTTGTTCAATGGAAAGACCATGTATGCATTCAATGAAAAGACCATGTTTCTGTCTATACTAGTGATATTTGCTCATCAATAGAATAAAACTGCACAACATATTGAAAATCGGGAAATTTGCTCAGCATTACCTTATTTTTGCTCAACGATTGTGTATATATTGCACAACAACACTTTGTTTGGAATGAAATGTTAGTTTTATCTAATTCTCTCTTCATAGTTGCTTAATAGATTATTGCTCAACATGCTCTTATTTTTGCTCATCAATAGAACAAAACTGCACAACATATTGCAAATGGGGAAAATTTTGCTCACCGTCACCTTATTTTTGCTCAACGATTGTTTATATATTGCAACATATTTGGTTTTTATATTTTTTTTACGAAAACCGTTTTTATTTTCCTTTTTTTTTGTTTGCCAATAAATCGGAAATTTTGTGAGACTTTATTTATTTGTTATTATTTTTCATATAATTCCATACCTTAGATTTGCTTAACATCGTATTATTCTTCCTCAACAACAGTTTAGGTTTGTACAACGCTTGACTATTGTAAACTCGCTCAACAGCACCTTAATAGATTATTGCTCAACATTGTCTTATTTTTGTCTATTTATCCTTTCATAGTTGTTTAATAGATTATTGCTCAACATTGTCTTATTTTTACTCATCAATGGAATAAAAGTGCACAATATATTATGCCTTTGGGAAACTTGCTCAACGTCACTTTATTTCTGCTCAACGATATTACATATATTGCACAACAACACTTTGTTTGCAATTACATCTAATTTTTATCCAATTTTGTTTTCAAAGTTGCTTTATAGATTATTGCTCAACATGTTCTAATATTTGCTTATCAATAGAATAAAACTGCACAACATATTGAAAATCGGGAAATTTGCTCAGCATCACCTTATTTTTGCTCAACGATTGTTTATATATTGCACAACAACACCTTGTTTGCAATGAAATGTTAGTTTTATCTCATTATGCCTTCATAGTTGCTTAATAGGGTGTTGCTCAACATCATCTTATTTTTGCTCATCAATAGAATTAAATTGCACAACATACTACAAATGGGGAAAACTTGCTCAGCATCACCTTATTTTTGGTCAACGAATGTTTATATATTGATCAACATCACTTTGTTTGCAACGAAACGTTAGTTAGTTTTATCTAATTATGTCTTCATAGTTGATTAATAGGTTCTTGCTCAACATCATCTTATTTTTGCTCATCGAAAGAATTAAATTGCACAATATACTACTAATGGTGAAAACTTGCTCAGAATGGTAAAATTTGTATTAGTACACGTTAAAATTTCAAATTTGTAAACTATATTGTCTACCAACATTATTCTTATATAATACTGATGACAGAATTTGCGCTGACAGCCTTATCTTGAATGCTTCATCCTCCTTTTGTACTCCCCCAAAGAAAGCTTTCTATTTGAAGGTGGTCTTCCTGCTCTTTTTCTTACTACCGGGGGGTAACAGTTGATAGATTTGACCACATCAGGGATGTTTCCTTTATTTCATCCAACACTGGATATATTGTTTCTGCATATGTCATATGCCAAGCGTCATTGCTGTAAAAATTTGCAACAAAATCAGACACATTTGCTTTTATGTGTGTTATTGCTGCTAGAGCATGTACACAAGGTATTTTCTCAACATCAAATACTCTGCACAAACATGTCTTCGCTGATAAATCAACTACAGCTACAACTCCTTGACCATTGATCTCAAATTGGGATTCATTCATCTTTTCTACTCTGCATACCCCAACTTGTGCTTGTGATTCTCTTATCAATTTAATGATCTCCGGAGTTAGCCTGTCTTGATTTGCCAGTGCTTTTTCTCTCCTGTCTAGGAACCATGATGTGAGCTTTTCCCTAGCAAACTCCACAAGTGCCACAATGGGATAATCCCTTTTTCCTTTGAAAACAGAGTTCAAACTCTCAGCATTGTTGGATGTCATCATGTTGTATCTATCACACCTTGAATGTGCTCTGGCCCATTTATCAAAACCTGCTGAAACCAGATATTCTGATAGTTTTGGACATGTTGCTTCGATTTGTGCAAGGTGGTTGTTGAACTCTTGAATAGGGTAACTTTCTGCTGCTTTTTTGAACATTTTCCCCAACTCTTTTTTCTTTAATGTTGCTTTGATGTTTTGTTTCAAGTGCCACATACATATGCAATGTGTAGCTGTTGGGTAAGCTAAAGTGAGAGCCCTTGAAATGCTAGCATGTCTATTAGAGACAAACACTAAGTCATTTGAAGGAGGCACAACTTGCAGCAGCTGATACATAAACCATTCCTAGGAGGTGTTGTTTTCGGAGTCAACTATACCAAAAGCAAGTGGAAAGATTTGTCTATTTGCATCTTGTGCAACTGCTCCAAGCAACGTCCCTCCGTATTTGCCAGTTAGGAATGTTCCATCAACAACAACAACCTGATATATAAACAAATAAAATTACTTATGTTATCAAAGTTAAAGAAATCGATGACAACAGAATTTGTGCTGATACTGTTTAAGACATACCTTCTTTAAGAGTGGGAATGCTCTGATGCACTGTCCAAATGATAGAAAGAAGTACAGAAATCTATCTTCTTTGTCTTTTGAAATCAAAGCTATAGTCCCATTGTTTCTCTCCATTAGCATATGGCAAAATGATGGTAAATCTGCATAATTTGATTCTGGTGTCCCTTTAACCATTTCATGAGCTATTTTTGATGACTTTCATGCTCTCCAGTAGCTAATTTGCATCTTTTGTTCTGTTCTCATTTTATTCTTTATATGTGCTGGTTTGTATCCAACGTCAACACTGTGTAATTATAGTCAAATTAGAATAAATCATATATTAGAAAGCAAGTTAAAATATAAATACTAACTGTTTAAAAAAGTTCTCACCTTGATTCGATCATACTTGCAATCACAGAAGATGAAGGCTGTTTGCAGTGTTTTGTCCTGAAATCCCATGTGCAGGTGTGCATTTCCATATACACTATCACCTCATGCCAAGTTGGACCAAAAGTTTTGACGTGCGCTTTCCATTTGCAGTTAGGATCTACACAATGCACTCTATAATACTTTGTATCTGCTTTTACCACGCGAAAACCAAATATCTCAATTATTGACAACATCTCTAAAGCATGCTTACCTGCTTTTCTTGATGCAAAGCTTTTGCCTACGCAAATCAAGTTTTTTGAATTGAGATTCACACTAGACACAGGAGAGCTATCAGCATCCCAATCTTCTAGTGTAGTTTCTCTTCTGTGTGCTGTAGAATAGAATGCTCTCCATATTTCATCTGCTGAATCTTCATCACTTGCAGTGTCGCTGTTTAGAGAATTCATGTCATCTCCAACATATTCCAACAATACACCTTTCATCCTGGTGTCACCAATCAATGTCATGTTATTTTCGCCTGAAACAATATTGTTAATAGTTGGATTGCATGCCACCAACTGCAAACTCTCAGCTGAGGATGCTTGTTGATCTTCAACTTCTTCACTATTTGATTTAATGCTGACACACAACTCCACAGCAAATTTAACATTCTCTAGGTCGGACAACCTTAAGAACTCTTTCAAATCAACATCACATTCAACAAGAAGCGGAGCTCTCAACAGTTTGAAAGGGTGTAAATGATTGAAATTCAATTCCAATGCACTATCTACATTGAATCTGTTTCGAATTTTTTCAGTTAACCCCTGTAAAGTTATTGTCTCGTCAATCATAAACACCTTTGAAGTAGTGTCTCCAACAAAGGTTGGACATGAATAATTAAACAACCATTTCCCACCACATACAACCGTAATAATATGGGTTGCCATTGTAATCTGCAGAGTATGAATTAAAGAGGATAAATACATTTAAGTAATAACAAACACAATCTCATTAAGTGAATATAATGCTACTGTATGTATAAGCATAGATTTCCATACATCAATAAAGAGTGCAGATTCAAGTGTAATGATGACATGAACAACAAAATTTGCGCCAAAGGCGCAAATTTTGATTCTACTGTATGTATAATCATAGATTTCAATACTGTGCAATTTTATTATGACTCTATTGCAGTGATGACTTGGCTTAATCAATGTTTAATAAGGAAAACTAGTGATGACATTAGCAATCAAAGTCTAATAAGGAATCAATACATCAATAAAGAGTGCAGATTCAAGTGTAATGATGACATGAACTACAAAATTTACGCAATAAAGAGTGCTGATTCAAGTGTAATGAGACATGAACAACAAAATTTGCGCCATAGGCGCAAATTTTGATTCTACTGTATGTATAATCATAGATTTCAATACTGTTCAATTTTATTATGACTCTATTGCAGTGATGACTTGGCTTAATCAATGTTGAATAAGGAAAACTAGTGATGACATTAGGAATCAAAGTCTAATAAGGAATCAATACATCAATAAAGAGTGCATATTCAAGTGTAATGATGACATGAACTACAAAATTTGCGCCAAAGGCGCAAATTTTGATTCTACTATATATAATCATAGATTTCAATACTGTGCAACTTTATTATGACTGTATTACAGTGATGACATGGCTTAATCAATGTTGAATAAGGAAAACTAGTAATGACATTAACAATCAAAGTCTAATAAGGAATCAATACATCAATAAATAGTGCAGATTCAAGTGTAATGATGACATGAACAACAAAATTTGCGCCATAGGCGCAAATTTTGATTCTGCTGTATGTATAATCATAGATTTCAATACTGTTCAACTTTATTATTACTGTATTACAGTGATGACATGGCTTAATCAATGTTGAATAAGGAAAACTAGTGACGACATTAGCAATCAAAGTCTAATAAGGAATCAATACATCAATAAAGAGTGCAGATTCATTTAAGTAATAACAAACACAATCTCATTAAGTGAATATAATGCTACTGTATGTATAGGCATAGATTTCCATACTGTTATATCATATATAAGTATTTTTTCACACCAAAACCCCCAATTTCTCCCTTAGCGATTAGATTTTCACTTGAATTGAATAGATTTCCTTGTGGATCGACCTCTAGCTTACACACTATACTAGTTGTGAGTTTGAGTATTCTTTGGCAAGAACAACGACAGGTTTTCCTCTTATCAACTATCTTTTTTAGGGCCTTGATAGGGTCCTCGGTTGATTGATTTGCTGGTGGAGGTCCTCTTTGTATGGAATCAAATTGTTGCTGAGGCCTGAATTGGGGTCCCCCTTGTGGATTGAAAGGGCCTGGTGATTACCATAGCCATACCCCTGGTAACCTGCATTAAAATTGTTATTGAAATGATTGGGATTAGCATAGTTACCAAACGTGGGTCGTTGCAGAACAAAGTTCCCCATGGCGTTCAAATCTACACTTGGCTCCCGCAACATTGGACAAGTGTCTGTCGGGTGATATAGGTCAGCGCAAATGCCACATGCCTTAAGTTGTTGTGGGGTTCCTTGTAGCATGAAACTTTTCATCATGTCCTTCAATTCAGCCACATCGCTATGTAATGCAGAAGTTGAGGAGTCAACGGTGTTGTAAGCCTAATTTGCCGAGTTTTACACCTACTTTTATATCGATTTATGTATACATTTCATACATTTGGGTTACAATAGTACATAATTTGTGTAGTTTATGTTTATTTTCAATATATGGAGGTCTACACAAGTTTTTGTTTAATTTTTCAGAAATCGGACGCACTTTGGAGCTTAAAGGAAAGTCATGAAGAAGCTAAGGATGGTGCAGCTGGAGAAAAGCCCACTTTTCGCCATTCATCACTCTGAATCAAGTTCTGATGTCTTCATGAGAGTGGTATCCCTCGAAAAGAGCTTTCCAACACATACTCATATTCGCCAATCCGACAAACGAGGACTCAGGAAAGTGCGTTTCAAGAACGGTGCTGAAAGCTGACAATTCTACTCGACGTCGACTACATCCAATTGAAGTCCAGTACTTCCGAGCCAGAAAGTCACACGGAGTCGAGCAGATCACGCGAGGAGCCCAGAGCTACTCGACGTCAAGAAAGCCTACTCGAAGTCGAGTACACCCGTCGAGTCCTTGTTTGTGTTATTGAAGCCAAAATGATCCTTGTTTGTGTTGTTGAAGCCAAAGTGATCTTAATACAACTTGGATTAATTATGTGAAAAAGGGTTAGTAACAATTAGGATTTATGCGAAAGCCTGTATATTCCTACTTGTTAATAACGACAGTTATTTGATGAAAATGTATGATCTTTTATACCTTATGCATTCCTTTATATGGTTATCGTTGTGGTGTTGATACCTCGATTCTGGAAGTCTTTTAGTTTATTGAATTTCCCACGATTTTCGTGTTGCTTCTGTTTTATTTCTGTCATTGCAAAGGTCGTGTTTTTACACTGCAAAGCACTCGACATTGCCTGAATTCTACTCGACGTCGAGTAGGTCTAGTTGACGTCGAGTAGTCTGTGTTACTCGACATTGCTTGTTTTTGCATCGTTTTGCGTTTTATTTGCTTCTGTTTTGCAGTTAGTCGACGACGTGGTCCAGATCGAGTATCCTACTTGATATCGAGTACTCTTCTGGTCGTGTTCGTGTTAATTTAAGGAACTGAAAAGGCGGGCGCTGACACGCTTCCTCGTAGTTCGATCCTGACTACCTTCTACTACAACGGGAGGAAGTCTTGTATTTATGTGCTGAGAGAAGGAGTCAGTTTGATTTTATATTTCGATTTATTTTCATACTTGACCATCCTCCTGCAACAACAAAATTGGTGCCGTTGCCAGCGAAGCAATCAATCGCGCCCTTTTTAGTTCCTTTTACTCTTCTTTTTGCTTTTTAGTTTCTTTTTGTTTTTGTTTTTCAAGTGTATGGGAAGAACTGATCGCACACCTATCGACCCTCTTCTCGAACCATAATGTTTCTTCCACTTACAACAAAGGCTTAGGAGGAGACTCATGTTGACCCCCAACAACGAGAATGAGGGCCAGCTCACACCAGCACAAGAGCTTGAGCAACTCCGCCTACGGATTGAGGAACTCACCGCCAGAGAAGCAGAACACGCCCGACGAGAGGCGGAATATACACAGAACCAACAACGGTGGAAGGAAAAGGTAGATCGCGAGGTCAACACGAGAAGAGAACTTGAGGAGACGATTGGGCATGTCCCAGCCAACGCAAAAGAGTATCTGCTTCCTACTCTGGAAGTTCCAGAATCACCGATCATTCTTCCCCCTATTAATTATGAAATCCGTCCTTCTTTTATTACTAAAATTAGGAGGAGTCAATTTAGGGGAAGACTCAATTAATGTCCTTTAGAGCACGTTACTACTTTTCTAGATTTTTGTGAAGCAATTGTTGATGGTGCTAATCTAGAATATCTCAAACTAAAGGCTTTTTGTTGATCCCTTGCAGGAATAGCCTCACAGTGGCTTGAAAGACTGCTAGAACAATCAATTCGCACTTGGAACGAACTACAAGACTTGTTCCTTAACAAGTTCTTTCCTCTTGCAAAGATAGCTGCTCTCAGATAATAGATCATGACTTTCTTATAGAAGCCAGGGGAAACATTAGCACATGTCTGAGAGCGCTACAAAAGGCTTTTGAAATCCCGTCCTATGCACCGACAACCACCCTATGTCATTCAGGAGATCATCTTCAACTGCCTATATGCGCCTACTAAGGATCGAATCAATAACTACACCGCATATAGGTATCTCTAGTACACCCCACGGTGTGCTTGGGAGACCTTTGAGACACTGGCCAACTACGACAACACATATGGGACTTCTGCGGCTTCAAACGAAAGGTATGAAAGGCCTGCCCCATCTATGCCCTTATATGAGCCACTAAAGGAGATTGATCCGGACGTGAGGGACCAATTCCACAATGACCAGGTACGTCACCTTACCAAACAAGTCAAATTCTTGTCTAAAAATTAGCCTTGTTTGGAATGTGGGTCTGTAAGACAGAACACTACTGCGTGCCCCTATATCGATCAAGTACAAGTGGCAGAATCCCACGAAGTGGTAAGGTATGCAGAGGGACAGTACTCAAGACAACATCAGGACCAGAACTGGAGCTACTATCGCAAGCCCCAACATCAAAATCCCCCACCCTACAGAGCTCCTAGTCACCCTAACAGAGAAGGAAAGAAAGATGACACGCAGCTGATACTTAAGGAGATGCGGAGGAACCATGTAGAAAGCAAACACTCCATCAATTCCATCCACACACAGCTGCACAGCGTCAACTTAAGGCTTGAGGAAATCGATATCTGGAGGAAATCTATGGAGACCCATATTGGACAACTGGCTACATCCGTCCCCAAGCAATCAGGTACGCTCCGTATATCCTCTGAACCTAATCCTAAAACTAAATCTACAGGACATGTAGCTGCCATGAATCTCAGGAGTGGGTGGCAGACACAAACGCTCGAGCAAAAAATGGAGGAGAAAGCTGCAGAGGACTTCTCGACATCGACCAGTCCAGTCGACGTCGACCAGAACCTAGTCGATATCGAGGAGCCCATACTCGACATCGAGGAGAATGCAAGGCCTACCCAGAAATCGACCAACTTACTCGACGTCGAGGACCCCCTAGTCGACGTCGACCACCCTTCTACACCTCCGACAAAGAAGAAGTTGTCTTTCCCGACAAAATCTCAAAAGGATCCAGCATAGAAGAAGTTCCAGCGGTTCGTGAAAATGCTTCAAAGGCTCAACGTTACAATTCCTTTCATAGAAGCCCGTCATGAGATGTCGTCATACATCAAGTTCCTCAAGGAGATTCTAAGCAAAAAGCGGTCGATGGATGAGATCGTAGAGGAGTGCAGCCAGATGGAGGTTCTAGAGAAAAGGCCAGATCTAGGTAAGTTCGCTATAACCATTGGATTTGGTCAATATAAATTTAATGCCTTATGTGACTTAGGAGCCAGTGTGAGTATAATGCCTTTATCAATCTGGTCCAAAGTTAAGATAGGTGCTCTAGAGCGTGTGGATGCAAACTTATACATGGCGAACAACACTGTGGTCATCCCAACAAGCATGGTGGACAATGTACCAGTGCAAGTAGGTAAGTTCTTTGTCCCTGCTGATTTTCTGGTTATTGATATGGTAGAGGACCCTGCTTGTCCAATCATTCTAGGAAGGCCCTTCTTGGCAACGGTGGATGCCAACATAAGCGTAAGGAAGGGAGTACTCACTTTCAACATCAGCGATGAGGTAATTGAGTATTCTTTTAATAAAACTGAAAGGCATACAGGTCCCATGGAAGAGGTCAAATCAATATCAGCAAGGTACATTATTTACGGGGAGCCTAAGGTAAGGAATATGACCCCCGAGGAGCTGGAAAAGAGGGATATGGAAGCCCAAGTGGAGGAGATAATGGCCATCCTGAACAACGATACAGAGGACCTACTCGACATCGACCAAGGTAAGTCAATATCGACTAACTTCTTTTCGGATGCCTTGCCAGGTCTCAAGTATGGGGTCGATGTCGACCAGAAGTACTCGACGTCGAGTACTCTAGTCGACGTCGATTAGACTCAGATCCCTCCACCGACTGCACCCTCATCGAGCAATCCACCCGAAGTCGAGCACTACTCGACGTCGACAAAACCGGAGACTCGACTCATTCCTCTTTGTTGAATGGTCCACCAGACGATGAAACGTACTCGATGTCGAGTACTTGTACTCAAAGTCCACCAGATCCCGAGGTCCCAAAAGCTGAATCTTCAACGGTAAGCCAAGGGAACGATGTCTCTTCTCCTATTTCAATTAAGGATTTATCTATACATGGGAGAGGTTTGCCTTGGTATGTGCGATTGTGCAGGGTTTCCAGTGATGAGCCTAAGGAATACGATGTCGGAGACAAAGTCTATGTCTCCAAATCAAAGGATCATTGGTTTCCCAACAAATTCAACAAGAAGAAGATGGGACCTTTCACGGTGAACAAGATCCATTCAGGAGGACTATAACTGATGGACAAAAATGGAGTCTTGTTTGAACCCCAAGCTACATGGGCCCTGCAGATGCCACCTTGAGCTTTAACGGAGACAGTCGGCCTAGCGACTATATAGTCTAGAGCTTGTAAATAAAAGAATTAGTCTTTGGTTTTTGGACATTGTTGCTTTTGGTTTTTGGTTTTCGCATATATACTTAGCCGATCTCGAGGAACAATTGAGCAATCCTTCGTCTGCACAGGAAAGCAACTCAACACCGCAGAAACTGGTCGAGATCGAGAAGAACTTGGTCGAGATCGAGGAGGACTAAGTCGAGATCGAGAAGGCTGCTACACCTCCGACATCTGTTCTAGCTCCGAATTAGAAAAAGAAGTTACCTTTCCCAATAAAATCTCCAAAGGACCCAGCAGAAAAGAAATTTCAGCGCTTCATCAAGATGCTTCAGAAGCTCAACGTCACCATCCCCTTCACAGAAGCTCTCAATGAAATGCCATCCTATGTCAAATTCTTGAAGGAGATTCTGAGCAAAAAGAGATCAATGACTGAGATTACAGAGGAATGCAGCCATTTGGACATACTTGAGAAGAGGCCAGATCCAGGTAAGTTTGCTATATCCATTGGATTTGGTCCATACAAAATTAATGCTTTATGTGATCTTGGAGCCAGTGTGAGTATAATACCTTTAACAATTTGGTCCAAGATTAAGATAGGTGCTCGGGAGCCTGTGGATGCTAGACTTTATATGGCCAACAACACGGTGGTCATTCCAACAGGTATGGTGGACAATGTGCCAGTACAAGTAGGTATATTCTTTGTCCCTGCTGATTTCTTAGATGTTGATATGCAAGAAGACCCTGGTTGTCCAATTATTCTAGGAAGACCCTTCTTGGCGACGGTGGATGCCAACATAAGCGTGAGGAAAGGAGTGCTCACTTTCAACATCAGCGATGAGGAAATTGAGTATTCTTTTAATAAAATTGAAAGGCATACAGGTCCAATGGAAGAGGTCAAATCTATCTCAGTTGGCTACATCACTTGCGGGGAACCCAAGATAAGAAATATGACCCTTGAGGAGCTGGAAAAGAGGGATATGGAGGCCCAGGTGGAGGAGATCATGGCCATCCTAATAGAGGAAATAGAGAATCCAATCGACACAGACCAAGGTACGTCGTTATTGACTAACTATTTTTCGGATGCCTTGACAGGAACCAAGTATGGGGTCATAGTAGACCAAGATTCCTCGACATCGAGAACTCTAGTCGATCTCGACCAAAACCAGAAGCCTCCACCAGCACCAGCGTCGTCGAGCAGCAAACCTGAAGATCAGAACTCCTCGAGATCGAGTAAGTTACTCGAGATCGACCAGAACCTCGCTGCCTCGACTTCTCCTTCCTCGACGCTGACTCAACCAGAAGGCCAGAACTCCTCGAGATTGACCAATCTAGTCAAGATCGAGCAAACCTCAACGTCCCAAGCACTTGCATCCTTGAGCAGCAAACCACCTGAAGCTGAAAGTTACTGGAGATCGAGTACCCCTACTCGATGTCGACCAAACACCGTGGTCCCCGATTCCGTTTCTGCGAAATTAAGCCAAGGTATGGATCTTTCTTCTCCTATTTCCATTAAAGATTTATCTATACATGGGAGAGGTTTGCCTTGGTATGTGCGCTTATGTAGGATTTCCAATGATGATCCTAAAGAGTATGAAGTTGGAGACAAGCTCTATGTCTCTAAATCAAGGGATCATTGGTTCCCTAAGAAATTCAACAAGAAGAGGATGGGACCTTTCGTGGTGAACAAGATCTATTCTGGAGGACTGCAGCTGATGGACAAGAATGGAGTCATATTTGAAGCCCAAGCTACATGGGCCCTGCAAATGCCACCTTGAGCTTAATGGAGAAGTCGGCCTAGCGACTATAAAATCTAGAGCTTGTACATAGACATTTACTTTTTGGGACTTTTTTTACATTGTTTTGTTTGTTTTTAGTTTTTCTATTGTGGGTATATGTCTTCTACACTTTTCAGGTCTATGGATAGAAGTAAGCTATATTCAGACTCGGCCTAGGCAATTCTTTCATTCAAAATTAAGAGGCCCTACAAACCTGTCTAGTGAGTTTCTTTCTTTACCCTTGTTTTTTATACAGTGAGGACACTGTAATGTTTAAGTATGGGGTGGGGAAAGGGCTTACTTTATGCTTATTTGCCATATTTGACATTATGTGTGCATATTTAGAATTTATTTCTTGAAATGCTTATACATGGCTATTTTGAAATTCATTATTGATTTATGTGCTTATAGACATGTTTTCCAAAATTTGAAAAAAATGACCCCCATTGAAATTTTTTGAATAAATGTCATGGAAGCTTAATTGAACTCGACGATGCAAAATTGGATTCATTAGAGATATAGCATGAAATTGCCTAGTAAGGGAAGTCGCAATGAAGTGCATATTTTATTGAAAACCATGAAAGGAGGTAAAATTTGAAGTTGCTTTTGACATGTTGCCTGAGAAGAGGATGGAGGACTTTAGATTTCCATATAATGCTCATATGTTTATATTCCTAGCCATACCTATGCTTATGCATCACAAAAGCCATATTATGCCTTATTTCATATTTTGCTCCACATGTTCCAAATATTCCCATTCTTTACCTTATTTCCTATCCGGGGATTATGTTGAGAATGATGTTACATTATGGAGATGTTATATGGTGTTTGTATTGTGGTTATTATCATTATTGGAGTTTGGCAGGAAAATGTTTGAAAAATATATGGAAAATTTAATGAGTGAAAGAAAATCCAATCACCTCAGGAGATAAAGGTAGATTGACCCTGCTCGCTGAGATAATAGTTTGGGAAGATGGGACACAGGTGAGGAGTCCAAAGCACTAATTATCCAGGGCCATTCACGACACCCATGTTTGCGACTCACGAGAAGGCAGTGCTGAGGATAGAGAGGTAAAAGCATTATTATTGAGAAAAAGCATTATGGAAAGGTGATGAATCTGCCATGTTTTACAGTAACTTTTATATCGTTTTCTGCATACATTTCATGCATTTGGGCTAGGATAATACATAATCTATGTAGTTTATGTTTATTTGCCAAATTATGGAATCTACACCAGTTTCTGTTTAATTTCGCAGATTTCTAGGCAAATTACAGCAGTTCTGAGAAAGGTCGAAAAAGCTCGGAAATCAACTACAGAAGTCCAAGGCCAAGAAGCAGCGGAACCAGTCGAATCAAGCTAGGAGCCCAGCTTTACTCGATCTAGAGTACTTTTCCTCGATCTCGACGAAGGTGTCCGAGCACAGGCCTTGTTGACTAAGCACTGATCGAGAAATTGAGTCAGAGACAACCCGACTCCGGAACCCAACTCGATCTCGAGTAAACTTTATCGAGATCGACAACACTGTGATGCCATGTCCGGGGTTGAGGAGATGTGCCAAGTCGAGAAGCCGAAGACGGAGAAGCCGAGCACCACCGTACTCGATCTCGAGGAATTTCCTCGATCTCGAAGACCACCACAACGCCTGTCCGAGCTTGTCGAGGAGAAGTTGCCCGACATCACCGAGCTAGCCATCCTCGACGCCAAGCCGACTTGATCTCGAGTTCTTTAATCGATCTCGAGGAACACAGCACCACACACGCGAGCAATGTCGAGCAGCTGCTACCCGTGATGCCCAGCCAAGCCATGGTCGACGTCAGCCCTACTCGATCTCGAGGAAGTTTGGTCGAGATCGAGGAATGCCATGCCGAAGCCGCGTTACGCGGTTTTGCTCTCCTACGCGCTTTGGAAGTCCTTGGATCCGATTCTATCCAATTTTAGCCGAGATCTATCCTACATCTATCAAGTTCTATCTATGGAGAAGACCTATCAAAACATGGAAGATATTCTACCTATTTTAGATTTATTTCCCTTTTAGATTTAATTCCTTAATTACATTTATTTATCTTAAAGCCTTTAGATATAGATTTAGATAAATATAGATATATTCTGTCTTTGAATAGCAAGGAATAGAAGGCTATAAATAAAGCCTTAGGGGCTGATTTTTCATTAATTCAAATTCAGAGAGAACAAGTAAGTAGTAGTAGAGAGAGAGAGAGAGAGAGAGTTTGTGGCGAGCAAGGTGGAAAGGCGAAAGCGGATTTGTCTTGTTTGGTTGTAAGCTTTCTTTATTTAATTCAATGCAAGTTAGTTTCTTTTGTCATTTAATGTCTTTCTTGATGATGAAGAGCGAGTAGTCCACCCACTTCTGGGGCTGGGGTGAGCCCGACGGTGGCCATGTGAGGTGATGCGGTAAAGGTACAATCTTTTGATGCAATTCATCTTCTATCCCTATGAGCATGATTCTTTTGCGAGAGTTGAAGGTGATCCTTATTTCTATTATTGAAGCGAAAGTGATCTTAATGCAACTTGGGTTAATTATGTGAAAAGGGTTAGTAACAATTAGGGTTTATGCGAAAGCCTCTATATGCCTATTTGTTAGTAACGAAAGTTATTTTGATGGAAAGCATGATCTTTTATGCCTTTATGTGTTACTTTGCATGGTTATCGTTGTGGCGTTGATACCCTGGCTTTGGAAGTTCTTTATATATTGAGTTTATTTCTTCCGAAATATGAGTTCTGTGTTCGAAATCTACCTTTAAAGTTTCTGTCTTTTTGATCGATCTAGAGCTTCTATTGTCTATCTAGAGGAAGGTTTAGTCGATCTCGAGTAGGCCTTGTCGAGATCGAGTACAGTGTCTGAGATCGAGTTTCTGTGTTGTCGATTCTAAAGTTTCTGTTTCTGCTGAGTTTTGTTGATCTCGAGTAGCTTTTGTCGAGATCGAGTAGTTATGTGTTTGCTTTTATTTTCAGTCTTCGCTTGTTATTTCTGTCTTTCTTTCTTTGTTTCTTGGTTTCTGTCTTCTATTTGCTTTTCTGTGAGATTTACAGCTGCCTAGGATCCGCTGACACGCTTCCTCGTGGATTCGATCCTGACTTTCTCTTTCTACATTGGAGGGAGTCTTATAATTATTTGCTGGGGCCCGAATCTGGTTTGAATTATTTCATTATATTTTGAACTTGATTTCCTCCTTACAACAACCACCCATCTCGAGGAAAAGAACCCGTGGTTGAGGAGAAAGGCCACCCTGGGGTTCCACCTTACTTGATGTCGAGTATCCATAGTCGAAGTCGACCACATCTACTCGATATCGACCACCTTCACTCGATGTCGACCACTTCTACAATAACATTGCACTCGATTTCGATGATCAACATACTTGTCTAGTGAACTTTCTTTACCCTTGTTTTTATACAGTGAGGACATTGTAATTTTTAAGTATGAGGTGGGGGAAGGGCTTACTTCGTGCATATTTGACCATAAATTGACCATATGTGTGCATATTTAAAGTTTATCTCTTGAATTGCTTATACATGGCTATTTTGGAATTCATTATCAATCTAAGTGCTTATATGCATGTTTTCCAAAGTTCATAAAAAATCACCCCCGTTAAATTTTTTTGATTAGTGTCATACTGTCATGGAAGCTTTAATTGAACTCGATGATGCAAAATTAGATTCATTAAAGATATAGCATGAAATTGCCTAGTAAAGGGAAGTCACAATGAAGTGCATTATTTTCTTGAAAACCATGAAAGGAGGTCAAATTTAAAGTTGCTTTTGACATGTTGCATGATAAGAGGGTGGATGACTTTATATTTTCCATATAATGCTCGTATTGTTATATCCTAGCCTTTACCTATGCTTATGCATCACAAAAGCCATATTGAGCGTTATTTCATATTATTGCTCCACATGTTCTAAATATTGTCCATTCTTTACCTTATTTCCATCCGGAGATTATTTTGAGAATGAAAGTACATTATGAAGATTATTATATGGTTGTTGTGTTGTTATATATCATTATTGGAGTTTGGAAGGAAATTGAAAGATATGTAAAATTTAACGAGTGAAAGAAAATCCGGTCACCTCAGGAGATAAAGATAGATGAATAAATCGAGCATGCTTGCGTTGAGATGGTAGTTCCGCAGGAAGGGATACCAAAGTGAGGAGTCTGAAACACTAAGTATCCGGGGCCATTCATGACACCCATGTTTGGGACCCGCGAGAAGGCAGTGCTAAGGTTAGAGAGGTAAAAGCATAATATTGAAAAAAGCAAATGAGCGAAAGGTGAGAAATCAAAGGAAGAAGGAATGTGGTATGAAAGTTTGGAAAGTACTTCATTTCCCCGGATCATTAGCACCACATTGCCAAAAAATTGCCCACCTTAAGCCTTTTACCAATCTACTCCTTATTGAGCTTAAATTAAATTCCTCTTGATTATTAATGCTTTGTCACCTTTGAATTATTTTTTTGCATAACCCTCCTTTTGTGAGTAGATGTTGCTTTTATTGCACATGCATGGTGTTTGGATGTAAAAATTCATCTCTTGTTAGAAGTCACCATATACGCTCGTGGGGTTATTTTCGTGAAAGCTTTCATCTAATGGTCACATATATCAAACACGAGTACAAACTGGATGACAATAATTACAAGTAAAAAAAGCGCGCGAAATGAGTTACGTATCCGACACATCATTTTAAGCGCACCACAAGCTCATAGACTAAAGTACATAAATTTAATACAATAGTCGATCATATAAGAAAAAAATAACAATTATATTCGCCGAGATCGCAAATCTGGTCACTTGTGTGGCGGGCTTCTCGGAGTCCAATGCTAGCTTGAGACAACCCGTTCAGTTCTGCTACAAAAAGTAAACCAAAGTTAAATAAGATGAATGCAAAGGATATTGGGCCATTTAAATTAGAAGGCTCCTAAGCATATCCATGCAAGGCCCAACCCATTCACAAAAAATGAAGCCTAAGGTCTATCATAAATAAGAATGTTACGGCTGTAAAATAAATATAATATCAGCCCAAAGTGTGGCTTCTAAAGGGGAAGTAATCTCTATATATAAAAAGAGACACTTCCCTTATGAATAGTATTTTTATATATATTTTATTCTGTTTTGGGCCTATCTCTACTTGGGCTTCCTTAACGGAGCTTAAATTGGCCCATTTATATCTCTCAAAACATACGATCTCAACCATCCCGTCTCCCTTTACGAGACGCCCTTCTCCAATGAACCCAGAAGACGAATCTCATCGTCTTCGAGAAGAATTACCCTATTATGCAAATCCTCTTCCAAATTCTACTTTTCTCTCTCCCTCTTCCTCTCTTCCTTCACTTCTTTGGCTTCATCTTTTAGTTTCTTCCGCCCCTCCCTGTGCTCAGTGCAACTGCAATTGTCCTCACTCTCTCTCCCTTGTTCGCGTCTATCCTAGTAATTTCCCCTCATTTCTATTCCCTTCTGCCCTATTTTCTTCTTCAATTTATGTTCCATTTCACGGTTTAAGTATATGTGCTACTAGATTTGGACTTGGCAACAGTTATCAAGAATTCGTCCCTCTTTTCCTTCTAATTGGTTTGGTGTGCCGTGTGGCGATCTGTAGATTTGGAATTGGTTACTTTATGATGCTGAATTCAACGTTGTTAATGAATTACTGTAACTACCTCATCCGTAAGGATGCTGCCGGGTAGGGCCAGCCCACCCGAATTCTTTCCTAATCAAAAAAAAAAAAAAAAAAAAAAAAAAATGAATTACTGTAACTTCTTGCTCCGGTTTCATTGCTGCTTTTCAATTTACCTCCATTTGCTCTCGTATCGCCTGCAGAGTTAGGTTTTTTAGTAGTTTGCTTACAAGTTTCTAACTCCTTTCACCATGTTTCCCCTCTTTGCAGGTTTGGCTAATCTTTCAATTGCAGGTAATTTGACTTTTCTGATTAAATTGGTAGACTACTTACTAGAGTTTGAGCGTTCCGATGTAGTTAAGAATCCAGTAACCGAATAATATCTATTACTGACATAACCTGCTATCTTTCTGAATGAAATTTAATAGCATGGATGCCAATTTCAATCATAATTGAAGAATATTTGTGGCTTTTTTACGTTTGTTTCACTTCACAGGAATACAGATTGTGGAAGCAGTGATCCTGATGTTAAGAAGGAAATAAGTTATGACAGCAGACAACAGAGTACAAAGATTCAACTCAGTTTGGTTGATTCTAGAGATCTCGCTTACAGAGTTGCTTCCATGGAGTCCCATTCAGGAAGCCAAGCAAAAGCCTGTGAGGTATGGTTTCATCTAATTCTTTTTTAAAAAATCACCTATTGAGTGACGTGTAGTTTCTACCCCTTATATAATCACCGAATTCCATGTTAAGGCACATAAATGAGGATTTGTGTAAGCAAGTGCAAAGCTACAGTTAAGTAGATTGAATAAGGTTAAAGAATTGGCCTGCACATTGTGATTGCTGTTAGGTAGTAAGTCTTCATTATGACATCAAAATTTGTCGGGTTCAATCTTTGACCCACCTACGCATAACCTACTGATGCAATCTAACACAAGATAATGCTAGGAGGGTGTTTGCTTCAATTGTGCATATGATTAATGAGTGTTTTTATTTATTTAAATATATATATTTATGTTGGTGATCTTTATTTGATCTTGTACCTTATTTTTTGGAATAACATTATCAACATTGTCTTACTTATTATCTATGGCTGATTGTTTATGGTGATTTACCTATAGTAAGAATTATTTAAGTGAGCTGTCATATACTAATCATATACTAAAATGTTTTGGTTTTCCAATCGTTATGGATCATAGTTGACTTTATTGTGTTCAATTAAATCTAATAAGCACGAGTTACACAAGTAATCGTTTGAAAATCAACTTCAACCAGACATTTAGTCTGGTGGGTTGGTTCATGCTTTGGGTGCAACTGTGCAAGCACAATCCCAAGTTTGATTCTCAGTGAATCCCACCATCTCTAAACAATGTGTTTTTCTTAGCTTTTTTTTTTCTCTGACACAAGACAATCTCTGACACAACACACTGGATTTAAATCAGTATGGTTGAATCACTCATCTCTTGAAAGTATAGCATAGATAAACAGTTATACTCCATCCGTTCGGCAAAACTTGTCATTTTAACTCTCTACACAACTTTTAATAAAGGTAATAATTACACTCATTTTTTACTAATTTACCCTCATTTATTACTCTATTTTTTACTTTATCAAAAACTACAACTCACAACACATCAATCAAATCAAGAGCATTTTAGTAAAGTAGAAGCAAAAATATCTAAAATGACAAGTTTTTCCGAACAAAAACAAAACTCTAAAACGACAAGTTTTGCCGAACGGAGGGAGTATGTTCTTATTTTCTTGACCTTGGTGAATCATTACTGGCTCTCTATAGATCAGTGATTTATGTTGGGTGCCCCTATATACACCGCAAATCCACGATTAGCGCTGTTAATGAAACGTCGAATATGACGTTGTAGAAATGTTCGATTTCACGTTGCAGCAACGTTCATTTCGACGTTGTCATTTGTCCTACACAACGTTGTGAATTGAAGGAAGTTGGGCGGGTCGGACACTTTAGCAACGTCTAATCCGACGTTGCTAAAGTGGGCCTCGTCGGGCCAGAAAGCAACGTTCAATACAACGTTGCAACACTTGGAACTTACAATCAAGACAACGTCAAGTCTGACGTTTGTACCAGCAACACTTGGATCAACTTTGAAGTTCTATTATCTTTATTTTTGTTGGGTAGGATGTTGGCAAAAACATAGTGCGATGCTGCATCTTTTATTTTGTTGGAGCGTTTTGCCCCTCGCGGAGGGTTTTCAAATATGATTTGTGGTTATTTCAGGGAAGTCACATCTGTTTACATGAAAACTTATAGACTGCCTCATTTTTCATATTGATGATAGACGATTACAGCATAAATAACTTAGTAAATAAGTTTTTCCGGGTCGCTGCCATGTCACACCTCAGCGGAAATCATTGTTGTTCTCTTCCTCTGATGGTGAAACATTCTCCGGCGGTACTACGATGACCCGGAAGCGAGCGTTGCCTAAGTAGCTAAACATCAAACCCGCGCCTACCCGCACGCCACGCGATCTCGCGAACGTATTCCATCCTTGTGCGAGCCAGAGTGCCCCGGAGCTGTTGCGCTCTACCCGGATGCTGGTGCCTCTCCTCCCTGGCCCATTAGTCAGCGTTATTCTTTCGACGCCCCCCAACCCGTATTCTTCCTCGAAGTTGGAAGGCAGAGGCTGCAGATGTCAAGATCTACTTAATGAGTTGGGTCCGTTGTAAATCGGATGTGAGACCGAAGGGGGCTTACCAGTATTTCTGTGAGCGAGACGTCTTCTACCCACCAGAAAAAATCCCTAGGGCCACTCCATGTGACTGAGAAGAAAGGTCTTGGTGTGTTACCGGCCGCCATCTCTTCTTCTGTCAAACGAGATGTTGTAATTTCGACCCTAGCATGGCGTAATTTATAGTGAGAAATCTTTTCTCGTTTTTTGTGAGGCCTCCTTATACAACGCCAAATATGATGTTGCTCGACATCACCGAGCTAGCCATCCTCGACGCCAAGCCGACTCGATCTCGAGTTCTTTAATCGATCTCGAGGAACACAGCACCTCACACGCGAGCAATGTCGAGCAGCTGCTACCCGTGATGCCCAACCAAGCCATGGTCGACGTCAGCCCTACTCGATCTCGAGGAAGTTTGGTCGAGATCGAGGAATGCCATGCCGAAGCCGCGTTACGCGGTTTTGCTCTCCTACGCGCTTTGGAAGTCCTTGGATCCGATTCTATCCAATTTTAGCCGAGATCTATCCTACATCTATCAAGTTCTATCTATGGAGAAGACCTATCAAAACATGGAAGATATTCTACCTATTTTAGATTTATTTTCCTTTTAGATTTAATTCCTTAATTACATTTATTTATCTTAAAGCCTTTAGATATAGATTTAGATAAGTATAGATATATTCTGTCTTTGAATAGCAAGGAATAGAATGCTATAAATAAAGCCTTAGGGGCTGATTTTTCATTAATTCAAATTCAGAGAGAACAAGTAAGTAGTAGTAGAGAGAGAGAGAGTTTGTGGCGAGCAAGGTGGAAAGGCGAAAGCGGATTTGTCTTGTTTGGTTGTAAGCTTTCTTTATTTAATTCAATGCAAGTTAGTTTCTTTTGTTATTTAATGTCTTTCTTGATGATGAAGAGCGAGTAGTCCACCCACTTCTGGGGCTGGGGTGAGCCCGACGGTGGCCATGTGAGGTGATGCGGTAAAGGTACAATCTTTTGATGCAATTCATCTTCTATCCCTATGAGCATGATTCTTTTGCGAGAGTTGAAGGTGATCCTTATTTCTATTATTGAAGCGAAAGTGATCTTAATGCAACTTGGGTTAATTATGTGAAAAGGGTTAGTAACAATTAGGGTTTATGCGAAAGCCTCTATATGCCTATTTGTTAGTAACGAAAGTTATTTTGATGGAAAGTATGATCTTTTATGCCTTTATGTGTTACTTTGCATGGTTATCGTTGTGGCGTTGATACCCTGGCTTTGGAAGTTCTTTATATATTGAGTTTATTTCTTCCGAAATCTGAGTTCTGTGTTCGAAATCTACCTTTAAAGTTTCTGTCTTTTTGATCGATCTAGAGCTTCTGTTGTCTATCTAGAGGAAGGTTTAGTCGATCTCGAGTAGGCCTTGTCGAGATCGAGTACAGTGTCTGAGATCGAGTTTCTGTGTTGTCGATTCTAAAGTTTCTGTTTCTGCTGAGTTTTGTTGATCTCGAGTAGCTTTTGTCGAGATCGAGTAGTTATGTGTTTGCTTTTATTTTCAGTCTTCGCTTGTTATTTCTGTCTTTCTTTCTTTGTTTCTTGGTTTCTGTCTTCTATTTGCTTTTCTGTGAGATTTACAGCTGCCTAGGATCCGCTGACACGCTTCCTCGTGGATTCGATCCTGACTTTCTCTTTCTACATTGGAGGGAGTCTTATAATTATTTGCTGGGGCCCGAATCTGGTTTGAATTATTTCATTATATTTTGAACTTGATTTCCTCCTTACAACAACCACCCATCTCGACGAAAAGAACCCGTGGTTGAGGAGAAAGGCCACCCTGGGGTTCCACCTTACTTGATGTCGAGTATCCATAGTCGAAGTCGACCACATCTACTCGATATCGACCACCTTCACTCGATGTCGACCACTTCTACAATAACATTGCACTCGATTTCGATGATCAACATACTTGTCTAGTGAACTTTCTTTACCCTTGTTTTTATACAGTGAGGACATTGTAATTTTTAAGTATGAGGTGGGGGAAGGGCTTACTTCGTGCATATTTGACCATAAATTGACCATATGTGTGCATATTTAAAGTTTATCTCTTGAATTGCTTATACATGGCTATTTTGGAATTCATTATCAATCTAAGTGCTTATATGCATGTTTTCCAAAGTTCATAAAAAATCACCCCCGTTAAATTTTTTTGATTAGTGTCATACTGTCATGGAAGCTTTAATTGAACTCGATGATGCAAAATTAGATTCATTAAAGATATAGCATGAAATTGCCTAGTAAAGGGAAGTCACAATGAAGTGCATTATTTTCTTGAAAACCATGAAAGGAGGTCAAATTTAAAGTTGCTTTTGACATGTTGCATGATAAGAGGGTGGATGACTTTATATTTTCCATATAATGCTCGTATTGTTATATCCTAGCCTTTACCTATGCTTATGCATCACAAAAGCCATATTGAGCGTTATTTCATATTATTGCTCCACATGTTCTAAATATTGTCCATTCTTTACCTTATTTCCATCCGGAGATTATTTTGAGAATGAAAGTACATTATGAAGATTATTATATGCCAAGTTCCTTTGTCAAATATGCCAAGTTCTATGATGGCACCTATTTCGTTGTTGAAGTGGGGAGACACCCTCGTCCGCCTAAGGAGGATGCTTGCAACTGCAAGCATATGAACTATACACATTATTTTCGATGCAATCTACTTTCTGTGCAGGTTTATCGTATCCTGGAGATATCAACACAGTTGCAGTTCGGGTGTCAAGAGTGTGCCGACGACCCTGCATCGTACTATACACGGATGATTGAACAGATAACGGATATCCTGGTCGTTTTGTACGACGACATGTCTCCGTCGCGCTGTCGCAGAGTAGCAGGGTATGCAGTTGATACAGTAGTGCGCCCTGCCCAACATCTGATGACGACATATGCGTTCCAGCAGGTGCAGATTAGTATATACCCAAACATTCCTGAAGAGTCGGTCGGTAGTTGTTCCGTTTAATACAACAACTCTTGTTGAAATGTAACATTAAAACCCGTTTGTAAATTTAGATATGGGGCCAACTGATGTTTGTTTTGGTCGAACTATTGCTTTTTTATATTGTTTCTACGTCTTCATAACAACAAACACTCAACTTTCAACTCTGAACTTCATAGAAAAGAAAACAAACAAATACGACACAGATAATTCCAACTTTCATGACTCCTAAACATGGTGTAGAGGGCGACCTTCCTGAATCCGCAAAGCTCTAAATCTATCAAATTGGTCTTGGAAGGGAGTATCCCATCCGTTGACGCTCGGGTGATGGTGTGCCGTCCATTCATGCGCTGGAGGAGGTAAAAGGGCGTTGGGATGTAACCATATCTGCAAAAAGGGCAAAAAGTATACTATAATGTTAAGTGGGGTAATTAATGATAGTTAATTTATGGTTGGAGTGAGATCACACTCACCGCTGCGAAATGATCTTGGTTGCCGATGCATGCCATGCCCAGTATGCCCTCTTGAGGTGCGCCATTTGGTTGTTCGGTGTACATAGAGACGGTTGCGAACACAAGACCCATGATAGGCAACTCGATCCAGTATCTCCGGTCACCTCCCACTCTGCCGGAATAACTCTGTAGGTCGACAAACTCCCGGACCGAATACCCTCCCATGTAACAACCAGCGTAAAGGTGATCGTTATGCTCCAGATGGTTACACAATAACCCTTTCATATTTGCGAATCGTGCCTCCCCTGGCCGTAACATCAGCTGCGCCAAAGCTCGATATCCGTAGTGACCATCTCCCACGGTGTTGACGGCCGCCGCAATGTGCTTGAACATGAAAGGGTCCACATTGTTGTCTCCCCAGCTAAATCCCCAATACTGTGCGTCGGACGGATGTCTGGAATGTCGGTCCCTACCGTGGCGACCTGCTCTGGCTTCCTCCCTTTCAAAATTCGCCCGATTTTGCTCAGATCGCAAGGGATTCGTTCTGCACGGGTTCCTCCTCCCTCTAGGTCTGCCCTTTGCCCGTATGCTACCCCGCTCCGGTGGGTGCAAATCAGGGTCACATGCTTCATTAGATGCAGTGTACGAAGCCAACCTGACATAGGGTAAGATCGCATTGTCCGCTTCATCCCACGTCAGATCCATCCAAAATGGTGGATGTCGTAAGGTGTTATTTGAAATCCTTCATCAACAAAACGCTGAACGTCGTGCACACAAGGTATCCCATGGCATATTCTCCAATGACGGTCGACGCACTCTGGAGCTACTGTTTTGGAGACGACTTTCCTCCAATGACCGTAAAGAAGTTCGAAACACTTCTTTGAAACCACGTGCTTAATCTGATCGAATAAGGGGACTTCATGTGCGTTAGTTGGCCACTTGAAACGATCTATCTCCAACGCAGTCTGGATCTCGTGCACCTGAAATTCGTTCACCCGATGAATGGCATCCACCACGACACAAAAATCACCAGTGGACGAGTGTAATGCTTCCTTCAACACTTTATGTTGGCCTTCAACCCTACACAATGCATCATGTGCTTGAGGTGAACGACTGTCGAAATGTAGTAAAAGAGTGACAAGGGTAACGACGAAAACGATATGCGTACCTATTGGTTGTCCACGTTCCAAAGTGTAGGACGTGGTCGGTGTAAAATTTGACAAGGCTCGTCCGGTGGATGAGCCACACTGTTTCCAGATACCCCATGACCCCGGGAAAGGGCTGCCATTGGGCGTGAAGAAATCTACGCCGCCTCTCGAACGACTCCTCCGTCGAAGACGAGAATAAACCCCACACCTGATTCTTGAATAGAGTTGAAATTTCCAGATTTTTTGTAATCTTCAAAGCGGTGTCTTCACAGTTGCGAGTTACATGTAACCAGCACAGTAGATGTTGCACCTCGGGGAAGACAGCCCTAAGTGCAGCCATAAGGCCCAGCTCTTGATCTGTCATAATGGAATCGGGCACCTTACCCTGAAAAATAACACGTAGGTTGTTGAGCACCCAAGTGTACGTGTCCGTGTCCTCGTGGGCCATAAAGGCATATGCGATGCAAAAGTTGTTTCCCGTTGGCGTTAAGGCGACTATCTCGCACAACGCGACGTTGTACCTGTGGACGCGGTGCCGCAACGTACGCACATTAGCATATCACTATTTATGGAAGAAATGTAGGAAAACGTAGGATATAGTACTTACGCGTTTGTCTTGTACGTACTATCCATGACGATGACGTAAGGGTATTTGTTCAAGAGACGAATCCCATCCGGGTGTGCGAGAAAAAGGTCATTCAATACATTGTCATCGTCTGGGCTCCTCCTGAAATCGTAGTAGTAGCCCCTTTCTCGGAGACGATGGAGGGTATCTTGGGTCATCGTTCGATTTCCTCTCTCTTCAACGGCGAGCTTGTTGAGGGTGTTCTCCAGTGATCGCGATGAGGTTACGCTATTCGCATCTGCTTGTCGTAGCCCGTACGAGATGGCCTTCGGCGGAGTTCCTATGTCTTTCATCCACTTGCACATTTTCTTCTCCCCTGGTGTCATTCTTCCCGCGTAAGCATGACCCTTCAATCGTTGAGGGAGCCCATGGTTGTGCGTTCCATTTTGCACGGTCATCGTCCACATATTCGGCCCCCCTCATGACCGAGTAAGGAGAACGGGCAGTTGCTTAGTTTGCTCTGCGTGCTGCGAATCTGCTTCCCCCTTCTGCGAAACACTCCATATTGCTCGCACGCTAACAACACGCCACCCGGTCGATTTGAAGCGGTCGACCACGATCGCTTGATTACTAAGACCATGTTGTTCCTCAAGCCGAGTTGCTTGAAATGGTCGACCATTTCGTTCCGGGATTGCCAAGTACGGGTGTCGGTAAACGTACATGTAAAATCTCGAAACTAGATAAATGCATAACAACGTACATGCACTTGATATTACTTAAATGGTATATATTTACTTCGGGTTAAATAATGGAAAAACACATAGAGACAGATAATACATCCATTGGATTTTACCTGTGGTACGCAATTGTTTCGTCGTGGGTGGGGGGGGGGGGGGGGGGCGACTCGTACAACCTCCATCGCTTCTTCACTTTCTGAGGATGACATTTTTAGATCTACGAATGAAATAGTAACTATTGTCTTGAATTGTGAGGTAAATGGATGCATTCAATCGGTCTGATGATGGAGGTATATATAAGGGCAAAGGAGGGGGACCATACATGACGTCAATTACGCGTTCTATGTGTCCTTCGTAACAACGTCACACCGGACGTTGTAATTGGGACCATTCCCCAATTACAACGTACATTTAGACGTGGTAATTGGGAACATCTCCCATTTACAACGTTGGAATGGACGTTGTAATTGGGAACGTTCCCAAGTACAACGTTGGAATGGACGTTGTAATTGGGAACGTTCCCAATTACAACGTCCATTCCAACGTTGTACATGGGGGATGTTCCCAATCACCATATAAGGCCCCGTTGGTCCCCCCTCCACTTTATCACACCAAACACCCAACACCCTAAAAGCCCTCTAACATGCCTTCAACTCCGTACAATTTCGTGAAGACAATTGAGTTCTCGGATGGCACCCGTTACACTATTACAGTGACGAGGCACAGTGTGCCGGCTGAACGTCACATTTGCAACTCTAAGCACAGGAAATATCGCATTTTATTTCCATGCTGTTTATTCTCTGTGCAGTGTCATCGCCGGTCTGAGATGCCAAGGGAGGTGTATTTCCGTTGTATGGAGTCCGACCGAGACGACCCTAAGTGCAGCCATAAGGCCCAGCTCTCGATCTGTCATAATGGAATCGGGCACCTTACCCTGAAAAATAACACGTAGGTTGTTGAGCACCCAAGTGTACGTGTCCGTGTCCTCGTGGGCCATAAAGGCATATGTGATGCAAAAGTTGTTTCCCGTTGGCGTTAAGGCGACTATCTCGCACAGCGCGACGTTGTACATGTGGACGCGGTGCCGCAACGTACGCACATTAGCATATCACTATTTATGGAAGAAATGTAGGAAAACGTAGGATATAGTACTTACGCGTTTGTCTTGTACGTACTATCCATGACGATGACGTAAGGGTATTTGTTCAAGAGACGAATCCCATCCGGGTGTGCGAGAAAAAGGTCATTCAATACATTGTCATCGTCTGGGCTCCTCCTAAAATCGTAGTAGTAGCCCCTTTCTCGGAGACGATGGAGGGTATCTTGGGTCATCGTTCGATTTCCTCTCTCTTCAACGGCGAGCTTGTTGAGGGTGTTCTCCAGTGATCGCGATGAGGTTACGCTATTCGCATCTGCTTGTCGTAGCCCGTACGAGATGGTCTTCGGCGGAGTTCCTATGTCTTTCATCCACTTGCACATTTTCTTCTCCACTGGTGTCATTCTTCCCGCGTAAGCATGACCCTTCAATCGTTGAGGGAGCCCATGGTTGTGCGTTCTATTTTGCACGGTCATCGTCCACATATTCGGCCCCCCTCATGACCGAGTAAGGAGAATGGGCAGTTGCTTAGTTTGCTCTGCGTGCTGCGAATCTGCTTCCCCCTTCTGCGAAACACTCCATATTGCTCGCAAGCTAACAACACGCCACCCGGTCGATTTGAAGCGGTCGACCACGATCGCTTGATTACTAAGACCATGTTGTTCCTCAAGCCGAGTTGCTTGAAATGGTCGACCATTTCGTTCCGGGATTGCCAAGTACGGGTGTCGGTAAACGTACATGTAAAATCTCGAAACTAGATAAAGGCATAACAACGTACATGCACTTGATATTACTTAAAGGGTATATATTTACTTCGGGTTAAATAATGGAAAAACACATAGAGACAGATAATACATCCATTGGATTTTACCTGTGGTACGCAATTGTTTCGTCGTGGGTGGGGGGGGGGGGGGGGGCGACTCGTACAACCTCCATCGCTTCTTCACTTTATGAGGATGACATTTTTAGATCTACGAATGAAATAGTAACTATTGTCTTGAATTGTGAGGTAAATGGATGCATTCAATCGGTCTGATGATGGAGGTATATATAAGGGCAAAGGAGGGGGACCATACATGACGTCAATTACGCGTTATATGTGTCAATCGTAACAACGTCACACCGGACGTTGTAATTGGGACCATTCCCCAATTACAATGTACATTCAGACGTGGTAATTGGGAACATCTCCCATTTACAACGTTGGAATGGACGTTGTAATTGGGAACGTTCCCAAGTACAACGTTGGAATGGACGTTGTAATTGGGAACGTTCCCAATTACAACGTCCATTCCAACGTTGTACATGGGGGATGTTCCCAATCACCATATAAGGCCCCGTTGGTCCCCCCTCCACTTTATCACACCAAACACCCAACACCCTAAAAGCCCTCTAACATGCCTTCAACTCCGTACAATTTCGTGAAGACAATTGAGTTCTCGGATGGCACCCGTTACACTATTACAGTGACGAGGCACAGTGTGCCGGCTGTACGTCACATTTGCAACTGTAAGCACAGGAAATATCGCATTTTATTTCCATGCTGTTTATTCTCTGTGCAGTGTCATCGCCGGTCTGAGATGCCAAGGGAGGTGTATTTCCGTTGTATGGAGTCCGATCGAGACCCCGAGTCGTACTATACTCGCGTGTTGGCCCATACAAAAGATAACATCAAAAGTCTTTACTGCGATGTGAGCCGGGCGCGTGTTAACAGCATTGCCGAGTACGTGGTTGACTTAGTAGCGCGTCCCGCCCAACAAACTAGGGAGACTTACGCGTTCCAGCAAGCGCTGATTGAGATTCAACCAGCGGGACCTGTAGAGTCTGTTGGGAGCAACTGATCCAATTGATTTTGTGTATTCAACGTTCGATTAGCGCTAGAACTTTATATTTATTATATAAGTTATATATTTGGTACCTGCGCCTTCGATGTGAACTCTATGTACTCTCTTTGGTATTAATATTCGAAACATTAACATATGAATCGTTTTCATAATCGCTTGAATGGAACCTACTAAGAAGATCGAAATATTCACCTATCAATCATTTTCATATTCGCTAGATCGAAATATTAATTCTATATGTTCATATTCAATTTCAAAATCACTGGATATCGGCTTAATTAACTCGAAATCGAGAAAATAATAAGGTCAACAGGAAACATCGGATACAACGTTGCTATACCCTATGCAACGTTATATCAAAAGTTGCTAACCCTATACAACGTTAAATTAAACGTTGCTAAACCCCAACCCTAGGGTTCCCCGATGCAACGTTCAATCCAACGTTGCAAAACCTATGCAACTTTGAATTAAACGTTGCTAAACCCCAACCCTAGGGTTCCCCGATGCAACGTTTAATCCAACGTCGCAAACCTTATGCAACGTTAAATTAAACGTTGTATGCTCAAGTGCCTATAAAAGCCACCCACACCCACACCCACACTCCATCCACCACAAACCCTTCCACACTATTACTACCTAATGGCGGCCCCCAATCGTAGACTTCCCACTTACTTCATAAAAGACGCAGAAACGTCCGAGGGGATCAACTATCAGATTAGAGGGACGAAACACCGTTATCCACCCGATGCCAGCGACTGCAACTGCCAACACCGGAGGTACAATGGGGCATTCCCATGCTGCCTTTTCCGCATCTCATGTCAGAGTGGCTCAAGGAGATCGGTTGCGGGGGACTTCGGATGCCACTACGACACGTAGATTTATACAAACGACCGAGAGGCCTACCTATCCGACATGGGCAGAGGCATTACGGAAATGCTGGACAGGTTCTACGCCGATGTATGTCGGCATTGTATCCGTGAAGTTACAGCGTACGTAATTGAGAGGGTGGTGGGTTCGGGAAATGATAGGTTGCGATCGTACGCGTTCATCGACGTAGAGATCGACATTTCTACCAATCTAGATGAGTCTGTTGGTAGTTGTACACCCAGTGGCGTTAACACCACGTAGTTGTAGACTTATCATATGTAATGTATGTAATATATGTATTTTCGGGGGGGGGGGGGGGGGGGTAACCGGAGATCGCGGTATGTAATATATGTATTATCGTTTTCATATTTGATTATGCCGGAAGGGTTTTTGGGAGATAGAGGTGCCCGGAGACCGGCGTATGTACAATATGTATTATCGTTTCATTTATGTATTTTATCGTTTCATAAGTAATTATGTATTATCGTTTTATTTATGTATTTTATGTACAATATGTATTATAATTTTCAATTGCAACGAACTAAACTGTGCAAATAATGTATTTTATTTATTTATGAAATATGCCAAGTTAATTTCAATGATCTAAATGTCCAAATAATGTATTTTATTTATTTATAATTTGCAGTTGAATTAAAAAAAAAAGGATAACTACAACGTCTAAATGGACGTTGTAATTTGAAGTACAACGTCAAAATAGACGTTGTAAGTTGAAGGGCCCAGCTGTGCACAACGTCGAATTCGACGTTGTAAGTTGAAGGGTCCCGCTGTGTACAACGTCGAATCCGACGTTTTTGTGCTTAATATATAAAACACAACATCGAATTGGACGTCGTCATTCTTCTTCCTCCACACGAGAGCGGATCTGCAAATTGGGAGCGAGATCGATTGAGAGCGAATCAATGGTGAGATCCAGAGGAGGCGGAGGGCCAGGAGGCCGAGGAGGCGGCGGTGATGGGGGCAGAGGGCCAGGAGGGCCAGGAGGCCGAGGAGGCGGCAGTGATGGGGGCAGAGGGCCAGGAGGCGGCGGTGATGGGGGCAGAGGGCCAGGCCGTGGCCGTGGCAAGGGCGGATCTGGGCGAGAGGTTCAAGGGGCAGGAGGCCGAGGAGGACGACGAGGCGGCGGTGATGGGGGCAGAGGGCCAGGAGGCGGTGCTGAGGGGGGCAGAGGGCCTGGCCGTGGCCGAGGTGAGGGGCGCGCGGTGGCTGTTGGTGGCCGAGGCGCGGGGCTGGCTGCTGGTGGTCGAGGCGCGGGGCTGGCTGCTGGTGGTGTTGGCCGTGCCCGTGGTGGTGGTGGCGCCGGGAGGACCGCCGGTGATGGCGGTGGTGGCCGGAAGAGGCGGACGCAGGAGGTTTCTCCCCTGACGAGTACGCCATCGGTTAGTTTTATTTTATTTATTTTACTTTTCATTTTATTTTCTTATTTATTTGTTGAATTTTATAACGAATAAGTTTATCGTATGAATAGGATAAGTGAACCTTGTTTAATTTGAATGCACAATATATTTAAGACAAATTGTTACAAAATAACTACTTTAATGTCCAAAGCGAAATTATAGAAACAAAATTGTTACAAAATAAAATGTATTAGAAGAAATTAAGTGAACCTTGTTTAATTTGAATGCACAATATATTTAAGACAAATTGTTACAAAATAACTACTTTAATGTCCAACGCGAAATTATAGAAACAAAATTGTTAAAAAATAATAGGTCTTATAAAAAATTATTACAAAATAAAATGTATTAGAAGAAATTAAGTGAACCTTATTTAATTTGAATGCAATTTGACGAAACAAACAAAAAAGAAATTATAGAAACAAATTATTACAAATGAAGTTGTTTACAGTGAACTACTGTAATAAAACATTTTAATAGGATTCTCGGATGAGACGGGACGACGGGACTTTTCGCGTCGTTCTCGGGCGAGACCGCAATGCGCCTCCAGATGCAGTAGAGGGCGCCCGTCCGGAGGAGGTCATCATCACTGACTCGTCTTCGCAGACGGTGTCAGATCTCATGGCTAATGCGGAGCAGGAGACTTTGACCGTCAGAGATACGGCGATTCAGCCTGATACAGCCCCGCCACCGTTCAGGCCGGAGGACTGTACTGACGATGATCGTACGTTCTTCCACATGCATACATCTGTGGAGCCCACATCACATGTTTTGATGGACATAGAACCGCCAGCGCAGCCGGCGTCAGATCCTATGGCTGGTGCCAGTACTTCCGGACACGCTCATGGAGACGCTGCTTGGGATGCGGTCATCGCAGCAGCATCTGACTGCCTCACACCTACTGTGGGGGCGGATGTCACACAGGAGGAGCCTGCGGATATACCGGATGACCTTGAGTTCGAGCAGGAGGACCTCGATGACGAGAGTGACGAGGAGCATGAGGCTCAGGAGCAGGAGGAGGGGGGCGACGAGGAGGAGGAGGGGGGCGACCAGCAGGAGGAGGGGGGGCGACCAGGAGGAGGAGGCTCAGGAGCAGGAGGAGGGGGGCGACGAGGAGGAGGGGGACGATGAGCACCCTGATGGCGACTTGCCTCCAGGAGATCTGTTGGTCTCGTTTAGGAACCATAGGGCTCAACTGCTATGGACGGACCCGACCTATCGGCATAAATTGCTGAAGGTTCATCATCGGGCTTCACACCTCCATCCGTTCAGGTACTACATGTACGAGGGTCCAGGGACATGGGTGCAGGCGGCAGCTCAGTCTGGTCTACTGGGGCTGCTTGATTTGAACTGGGACGGAGTGAATGCCCAGTTGTTGACTGTGTTCATAGAGCACTGGCAGCCGGAGACGAACTCTTTCCACTTTCCATGGGGCGAGATGACCATCACCCTCCACGACGTCGCCTGTCTGATGGGGCTGCCGATTGAGGGACTGCCTTGCGAGCCTCTCCCTGACTATCTTCCACTACAGCTGGAGCCTCTATTGCAGGATTTATTTGGTTGGACCCCGACTGTGCTGAAGAAGCATTGGACGGCTTGCGGTTTTGCCATCCCGGAGTTGACGGATTGGTGAGAGGAGAGGCACGGCCACCGTCGGGAGCAGTGGCCCGACCTTACCCCAGATGGCGTAGTGCCAGAGAGCATACACTGGCAGCACGACCTCTCCGTTTCTTTCTTGGCTACGCTGCTGGGTGCGACACTCTTCATCGACAAGTCCCAGAGCCGCGTACACTTCTCGTTGTTCGGGCTAGTTTGGGATTTGCCGCACGCCGGGAGACTAGCTTGGGGAGCAGGAGTGCTTGCCTTCCTTTACCGGGGATCAGCGGAGGCCACGAGAGGCGATGCCAGAGGCCTACGTGGGTGTGATGCACTGTTGCAGGTAACACATTTCTTTAATAATGTAAATACGTTCCTCTGCTTGCGATTTACATTTAATAAGTGCTCTAATGGTTTATAATTTTCAGGCATGGATCTGGTCGTACTTCCCTTGTTTTGCGGGCCGTCTTCGCTTGGACAGGGATGCATTTGATCATGATCCCCGATACATGGCACGGTTCGACCCGTCGACGACTGATATCAGGGGGAACGACAAGAAGAGGCGCAAGAGGGAGAAGAAGCTTCGAGCACAGCTTGAGCGCATGACCATCGATAAGGTAACCTGTTTATAACTTTCTTTGATTTTAACTACATATGTCGAGTAAGATTGTTTCCCTTATATCATTTTCTGAACATAGGTCCAGTGGATGCCTTTCGGCAGAGACTTTGATTTCGCTGGTCAGTTTCGCTCCTCCACCTATCGAGGCACCCTTAGATTCTGTGGCATCTTTGAGCCGTACATGCCAGACAGGGTGCTCCGACAGTTTGGCCGCGTGCAGGAGCAGCCATTGGCCGTCATCCCTCCGTCCTTCATGCAGCGCCCGTTTTGCCTACAGAGGCGTTCCATCTTGACGTTCGACATGCAACACCACCGTTGGGCAGCTCAGGACGATGAGAGATTCTACCCTGTCACTGGTCACAGGAGGACGATCGAGAGCTGTCAGGGAGGCGTCACAGCTGACTACCTCGCTTGGTTCCAGTCACAGAGTCGAGGTCATGTGTTGCCCACGACAGTGGTACTACCTGGTGCTCCTCCGGCTACGCCTACCCACCTAGACGACGACATCGGACCAGATGGGGATGGGGATGAGGTTGATGCTGAGACTGCTGCTCGCCAGGCCCGGGTCGACGAGATGACCCATGCCATTCAGGCATAGGTCGGGCATCCCCAGCTAGACCAGATGTACGAGCATTTCATGGGCTACATTCGATCTCTGCAGTAGATACATTATCGTCCCTTTGTTTATGACATACATTTCTTATTTTGTCGGTATGCTATATTTGTGTATTTCGTATTGTTTGCGTTATTATTTTCGATGGTTTCTACCCAATCACAACAACAATAAATCACATGCAAACGCTTCACTTCATAGATTAGATCAGATTTCACATCGAGGCATTACTAAAACTAACAAATTACATACATCGAGGCATTACTGAAACTAACAAATTACATACTTCGACGCATTACCACAACTAACAAATACAACATCGATAACAACGTAATTTCTTCTTCATATCGACCATACTATTCTTAGTTCGTCTTCGGAACTATTTTAATCTTTAACTCATTGAACGGAAAGGTGCCGACCTCTTTAGTTGCTCCCCTCATTATTATTCCTGCCGTTTGAGCCACGTCCACGTGGTCACATCTGTTTACATCGGGGAAGAATGACCGGATATGTTGAAGTAGAAGATCACCAACCTTCCAATCGTAGGCTCCACGAATGCCCGGATGAAAATCATTGCACTCTAGACACCCGACCCGCAAGGGTGCAGAAATGTGATTCTCTTTTTCACAAACGACCTGAAACAGTGCGCATGGATGCATGCCTCTGTATTCTGGACTGCTGCAAGCACATTTGGACTCCTCCGGGGGCATTGGGTACCGAACCCTTTCGATTGCATATTCAATTCTGCCCGTGGAGCCTACTACTCCATATGTAACCGGCTCCATGAAAGGATTGAAAATGTGGAAGGAATGAGAATGTGGAATTGTTGTGTTGAGTTATTCAAGTCATCATTCCCTTTTATAGGAGTGGCTGGTTACCTGGAACTAGTCACAACGTCAAATCTGACGTTTTGACAACGCCAAATCCGACGTTTCTAAGCCTGCCCCCATTTTGCCGCTGGGGATTTGGAGGTAGCAGAAACGTTAAATCCAACGTTGTAGCAACGTCCAATTTGACGTTGCTAAGCCCGAAGGAGCCCGTTGGCATCCAGGGTACAACGTTGGATCAGACGTTGTTACAACGTCAGATCGGACGTTGTTACAACGTCGGATCCCCTCCCCCTTGGGCAATTTCCCCAACAGATGAAACGTCAAATTGGACGTTTTTACAACGTCTAATCCAACGTTGTTGTAATGTCCAATTCGACGTGTCATTTGCGGTGTATATAGGGAACGCGTTTATGTTTGGATCACCACCCACAAGTATGCATTTTATATGGAACCATATGAAAATTAATATCAATAGGGCATTTGGAGGTCCCGGGTGATATTCTCGGAATGCTCCTCAATTCGTCAGTATTTTTTTTAATCTTAATTGGCTCACTAATCACTATAGATGAATGACTTTTTAGGTGTGCAAAGTTTTTGGGTTAATGATCATGGTCAGAGACTAAAGAGAGAACTAGAATCAATCATGTGCATCGTAATGGTTTACGTAATGTACCCAGCAAAGCTCAATTATTGTTAGAAAAAAATTGCGAAATAGGCACATTAATTGGACGTATTTGCGGAATAGACGCGGGTTTGGACAAATTTGCAAAATGACCCCTATATATACCTAATTTACTTTCTGTACAGACATTTTTTCGTGTTTCCAGAAATTCGATTTCTTCCTCATTCGAACTCTCTCTTTGCTCGAAAGTTTTCACCTTGCGTTTGTGGCTTTCCATCTCCGGTTTAGTGCTTTTTCCGGCTCGATTGCTCTTCCTTGCTTCTGTAAAGCTCGGAGTTTGCATCGTTTACTTCAATGTCGTCATCCAGTAGCTCAGGTATAAATTTGGCAGATTTTTGCGAAATTTGTCGCGCTAGGGTTTTGGAATATGTTCGTTTATGTTGATTTTATTGTTTGTTCATTATACTATTGACAATTTATGATAAATCGATGCTATATCTGCATTCTTATGTGCGGTTATTAGTACTTTCCGTCGTTTTTGGAAGTTGCATATGTACATTCGAGTTTTTGAACTGTTTATTTTCGTCAAATTTGCGGTGTGGCACTTTGTAACTGTCTTTTTAGTGTTCTTCGTGTATGTGTACCTGTTTTCCATGCTTTTGATTGTTTATGTCGATGATACTGTACTTATCTGCTGCTATGTTCAAGTGTATGGCGCTGACACTTTCTGTTTTTGTGTTAGCTTGTTGTAGCTCCAAGAATGTATGTGTTTGGATTTGGTATTTTGTGTGTTGTGTTTTGTGATGTTTATGTTATTTTACTATGTCTGTGTAACATTATATTGTTATTGTTTGTTTTTGTTTGTGTCATCACATATTCTGTTATTGTCTATTTACATTTTTCTGTATTTTGTTGCTTGTAGGAACTCAATCTTCTGATTCATCCACCTCTTATCCTGGTTCTGATGTAAGTTATTTTTTATTTTGATGAGCAAGTTGTAGTTTTTTCTTAATCTGATGGTTGTTTTTTTGCTTAATTGCCTGTTATTGATCAGGGTTTGGAATATTGCATTCCTGTTTCTGTGCGATTTCGTTGTAGATCCAACATATATTCACATCCTTCTGTCTGTGATCTGATCAAGGAGTATTTGTGTCCTTTTCACTACAATACTCTGCAAAAAAGTTGCGTTGGATGGGTGCTGACGCAAGGCACCAAAATGGTTACGAATTTTCAGCTCATGCATCAAATGGTGCTCCGTCAAGTACAAACACAAAAAGAGCATGAGTTGTGGTTTAGAGTTGGTGGACATCTTGCACGTTTTTCAATTGCTGAGTTTCATGTTATTACAGGCCTTCCTTGTGAAGACCGTGTTTGTAATATCCCGAAGAAAGTGTCAATATTTGAATTTTTTGGGCAGAAGAAAATGACTCATGATGAGTTACTTGATCGTTTCATATCTGAGAAAAAGATGTCGAAGAAGAAGTTGATTATGGAAAAGTTGTTGCTGATTGAGAGGTTAATTGTTTATAGGAGGTCAGAAGTTGTAAGTGCACAATTCTTATCTCTTGCCTGCAATGAGAAGGAGTTTGAACTATATCCTTGGGGTAGAGAGTCATACACCTGTTTGTTGAAGTCATTAAAGAGTTCTTCTGTTGCAGATCGGAATGGGGTTAGGGGTTCTTATCAAATGTATGGGTATTGCCTTGCATTCCAGGTATTGTGCTTTAGTTATTGCTTGTCTTATGTCATCATTTTTTTGTCTGTGTCAGCACAACTTTAATGCTTATGTGAGCATTATTTAAATATTGTTTTGTAGTGTCATAACTAGTTTTCTTTTGTAACAGGCTTGGATATTAGAAGCTTTCCCAGCTATATCCGTTAATTTTGACTGTAATTTTAAGATGCCTGAACTTGATCCATACTCGTTGGACTGTCAATGTGATTATAGCCAAGTATACGCCGAAGCTGAGAAGTTCTTTCATGGTGATTTGGTAATATTTTTATATTTTCTCTCTGAAATAACATTTTTATTTGATGCATATTTGGGTTTTTATTATGATACTTGTGTTTTGTCCAGACTCCGTTGTTCCCTATTTATGGGGAGTTTGCACGCACCAAAAGAATGGCGTTTGCTGGTGAAAAAGTTGATGCTGTAGTTGATGCATCAGTTGAAGAAATAGTTTCTGGGCCTGTTGATGCGACTTTGTATGAGAGTCGTCGTGTTCGTAGAAGGGCATATGAAGCTAAGTTTTCAAATAGGGCTCCCCAAGTTGAGGAGGAAGAAGCTAATGTGTTGCAGAAACATGATGAAGGCGAGACATCAAAGAAGAAGACACCTGCGAAGAGAGGCAAGGCTGCAAAAAAGAAACAGGATGGTAAGTCCTTTGAAACTGCTTTTGAAGTTTTCCCAGAGGTGGATAAAGAAGATGTAGGGACCTCAAAGAAGAGGAAATCTTCTACTGGAGTGATGGGTGGTAAAAAGAAACAGAAGGTGGAGTCCAGCGATAACTCTAAGGAACGGGTTCCCTTGAGGAGGGGTCGTTCTGCAAGTCGTGCTCTATTCAATCCATACATTGCTCTAGACCGTAAAAAATATGTGAAGAGTGATGTAAAGACGCCTCGACAGAAGGCTTCAGCAGTGAGGACAGGTGCTAGAGTTATTCCTTCTAAGGAGGTTAAGAGAGTTACTGCTGACACAGATTTGCACAAGGAGGTTGATGTGGTTGCTTCACCTTCCAAGCGATGTCGGTTCGGTACTGATTCATGTGACCTTTTAGAAGATGATGTCCTGCTGAATATTGTCTTTCAGCGGAGGTTTAAGATGAAGAAGAACGGTGGTGTAAGTAGTTGTAGGCCATTATATGATAGTAATGTTGACAAGTCTTTTATTATTCGTTCAGTTCCTGATGTTGATACCGAGGGTGCACATGTAGTGAAGCCTGTAGATATTCATGTTGCAGTCTCTACATCTAGGTGTGAAGTCAGTGTTGGTGATGACAAGGGTGAAGATTTTACTGCTGACACCCATATTTCCAAATCTTGTGGTGAAGTTCTTGTTTGTGATGACAAGATTGATGTTTTGCACTCTGACATCCATTCCCCTAAATCCGATAAATTGGATGCTTGTCAAACTGCGAGGCTATATGTTTTGGCCGACCTTGCAGATGGCATTGATTGCGGTGACACCGTTGAAGGAGTTGAGACACCTTCTGCTGACAGTGATGGAGAGGGTGATGTGCCGACCCCTTCTGTTTAGAGGTCACCTCTGGGGAGTGTTGAAGCACATGATTTTGTTGGTGGGCAGTCTGTGCTGGGGCAAACATCTGCTGCTTGTGAAAATGAATATGTTCGCATTTCAAGTGATGAAGCTGACAAAATAGCAGCGTCATCAGAGAAAGTGGGAGATATTGAAGATGTTTCTCCTCAAATGGATGCTAACAATGATCCAACTTATGAGGTACCACCCAAATAACATGGTGATGCTTTTGCTTCTTCTCTCCCATCTCACCCTGACTGGGTGAAGGAGATTTATAAGAGGATTGCGAAGCTTGAAGAGATCCCTAAAATTATGCATCTGTTGTCTGCAAGGGTAGATGCAATTGAAACAAAGATTGGTGAGTTGAATGGGAGCCTTCAAGTGTTTGGTGAGATGTCGAAGAGGTACGGTGAGCTTGAGGTTAGGGTTGCTAATTTTGAAGCTTTGTTTGAGAGGTTGCAGTCAAACCCTGTCAAGCCTGATGTTAAAGACACTTTTGCAAACGTTGATGACGAATGTGTTAGTGGTGCTAAGTGCCAGTACACACTGTTGTGATGAGGAAATCGAGTATGAAATATAATAAAATAGATCAAACCAGATTCAAGCCCACGCAAATAAATACAAGACTCCTTCAATGCAGTAATGGGAAGTCAGGATCGAATCCACGAGGAAGCGTGTCAGCAGATCTCAGGTAGCTGTAAATCTCACAAACAAAGCAGCAGAAAGACAGCAACACAGAAACAAAGGGGCAGAAACATAAATAAAACAGAAAAGAACAAACAAAAGCAAAGATCAAAACGAAAACAGAAAAGGCAAAGAAAAGCAGAAACAAAAGCGAGGACACAGAAGCTACTCGATCTCGAGTAACAGTCCTCTATATCGACTAAGGAGGTCGACAACAGAAACTCAGAAATGAAAGCAGACAACTCGATGTAGACAAGTTCGTACTCGATATCGAGTAGAGGCTACTCTGTATCGACCAAAAACTCCTCTGTATCGACTAGCAAGACAGAAAACTGTAAATCACAGATTCGAACCCAAACTCAGAAATTTGACAGAAATAAACTCAATATGCTAAAAGACTTCCAAAGCCAGGGTATCAACACCACAACGATAACCATGCAAAGTAATACATAAAGGCATAAAAGATCATGCTTTCCATCAAAATAACTTTCGTTACTAACAAATAGGCATATAGAGGCTTTCGCATAAACCCTAATTGTTACTAACCCTTTTCACATAATTAATCCAAGTTGTATTAAGATCAGTTTCGCTTCAATGATACAAACAAGGATCACCTTCAACTCTCGCAAAAGAATCATGCTCATAGGGATAGAAGACGAATTGCATAACAAGATCTGATCTTTACCGCATCACCTCACATAGCCACCGTCGGGCTCACCCCAGCCCCAGAAGTGGGTGGACTACTCACGCCTCATCGCAATCGCAGACATTGATTGATGAAAAGAACTAAATTGCATTAAAACTAAATTCAAAGCCTTTACAATCCGGCAATCCAACTTTCGATGAATGCCAAAACCCTAAAAAACATTAGAACTCCTAAACTGTCTCTGTGGAACTACTTCTCTAGCTTGTGAATTGAATGATTCAAAACCAGCCCCTAGGGCTTTATTTATAGGCTTCTAATCCTCGCTATTCAAGGATAGAATCATCTATCTCTATATCTAAAGGCTTAAAAGATAAATAAAAGCAATAAAGGAATTAAATCTAAAAGGAAAAGATAAATCTAAACTAGGTAAGTCTTCTTCATGTTGATAGATCTCCCTTCCATGGAAAGATGATGATAGATCTCGGCCCACTCGACATCCTTCGTGCCCAAGGAATCCCAGCTCTATCGGACTGCTCAAACCGAGTAACGCGGCTCGACATGTCTACTCGATATCGACCACGGCTACTCGATTTCGAGTACCAGGGTTCGTCGACTTGGTCTGGCTGGGTGACTCTGCTCGACAAGGCTCGGACATGGCTCGGAGGTCTGGTCGATATCGACCACGGCTACTCTGTATCTAGTAGAGGTGGTCTGCGTCTTCGTCCTCGGCTTCTCGGCTTGGCACAGCTCGTCGACTCCGGACATGGCTCCGAAGTGTCGTCGATCTCGACTAGATGGTACTCGAGATCGAGTAAGGTTCCGGAGTCGGGTTGTCTCTGACTCAGTGTCCTCGATCAGCTCTGCTCGACCAGGTGTGCTCGACCAGCCCTCGTCGAGATCGAGTACGGTGTACTCGAGATCGAGTAGAGTTCTCTCAGCTTTCTGCTCTGTTCTTGAAATACACTTTCCCGAGTCCTGGTTTGTCGGATTGACGCATATGACCATGCGTTGGAAATCTCTTTTCGAGGGCTACAACTCTCATGAAGACATCAAAGCTTGATTCAGAACGAAGAATGGTGAAAAATGGCCTTTTCTCCAGCTGCACTATTCTTAGCTTCTCCATGAGTTTCCTTTAAGCTCCAAAGTGTGTCCGATTTCTGCGAAATATAACCAAAACTTGTGTAGACCTCCATATATTGAAAATAAGTGTAAACTACACAGATTCTGTATTATTCTAACCCAAATGCATACAATGTATGCAGAAATCGATATAAAAGTAAGTGTAAAACATGGCAAATTAGGCTCACAACAAACACCCCATACTTAAGCTTGCTTGTCCTCAAGCAATACTTTTAATTGTCATTCAGGGGAAGAAATCAAAAACTCTCAACATCTTAGATTCATTCTCATATATCCCTGCAGTCAATTACCATCCTTGAAAAGGTACTAGTGTCACAAGTCCATGCATGTGCAAATATAAAAGCAACATCTACTCACAAAAGGAGGGTTATGCAAAAACATTCATAAGTGACAAAGCATTAAGAATCAAGAGGACTTTAATTTAAGCTCAAATAAGGAGTAGATTGGTAAAAGCCTAAAGGTGGGCAATTTTTGGCAATGTGGTGCTAATGATCCAGGTAAATGGAGTATTTCCAAATTGGATTTGCACATTCCTTCTCCATAAGATTCATCACCTTTCATATTGCTTTTTTTTTTCTCAATAATAATGCTTTTACCTCTCTGACCTCAGCACTGCCTTCTCGCGAGTCGCAAACATGGGTGTCATGAATGGCCCTGGATACTTAGTGCTTTGGACTCCTCACAATGTGTCCCATCTTTGATACGTTTGGGATACCCGATCCTTCGCTTGTGGGCTTCAGATCAACAACCACGCCGTATATTTGCTCCGATCTTGCAATGCTCTTTGATATCTCCTGATTTGGAACAATTCAAACAAGTGATTAGAATTCTGATTTAGCAACAAAATTAATACTTCGAATATTCAACAACTTGGAACAGAGAAATAGCGACAGAAAGAGAGAAAGCGAGGGACTGAGCGCGCGGCGTCGCTGGCACACAGGCGTCTAGCCTCAGGGTGTGCGCGGGATCCGGACACGCGGGGACAGAAGCACTCGCTGACGCGGGAGTGCTGGCGAGAGAGAACGCGGGCGCGTAGGAGCGCTGGCGAAGCCGAAGACAAGTGCGCAGGAGCGCGCTCGCGGGAGCGAAGACCCCAGGGACGTCCGCGCTCGCTGGAAGCGGATTTGGCCGCGGGAGACGCCAAGCTCTAGGAGTTGTAGGTAAATGGAGGAAATTCACTACCTTTTCACTGATGAGATTGCAGCAACTCCCACCGTCGATGATATGGGTTAAGGTAGCCTCATGAACCAAGCATCTGGTGTGGAATATGTTCTCCCTTTGATCAGCCATGGGAGATTCCTGAATGTGCAGGACTCGTCGATTGATAATGCAAAGCACGTTGTCGTACTGGGAAGTATCGATCTCCTCAATAGGCTCTGTCGACTGGTCCTCCTCCACTTCACTCGAAACTACCAGGTCCTCAGCAGTCTCCTCCTAATAGTAATGGTCTCCCAAATCGTTGAGAAGAACCTTCCTTTTCTGGGGGCAATTGCGAGAGACATGCCCAGAACCTCCACAAGTGAAGCAACGGATATCTTTGTTGCGATCTGTAGAAGCGGCAGCAACTCTTCTAGTTTCAACCTGATAACCCTGTTGAGGTGAGTTGGAAACTCCCTTTTGATGCATAGAAGGGTTAGAAGTAGAAGGCTTAGATGGACCAGAAGGGTTAACGGGAACAAACCTGCGACCTTGGGAGGTCTGATCGAATCTGCTCCGTTGTTGCCGAAGTTGCTGCTGTTGTTGCTCATACAGAAGCTGTGCTTTATGAGTCAAAGTGTTAATATCTCTAATGGAATGGATAGCTAAAGGATTTTTAATAAAAATATTAAGACCAGCAAGAAATTGAGTACACAAAGCACGTTCAGTAAGATAAACATTAGCCTGATGGGAGAGTCGTTCAAGTTCATCCCTGAAGTCATTCGGCGAGCGAGTTCCTTGTCGGCAGCAAGCGAGCTACATCCTCATGGACTCCGTGTATTCCTCAGGCACATGTCTCTTCTTTAAGAGAAAGCGAAGTTGTGGCCAAAATTCAACAGGTTGCTTGTCCTGACGGCGGCGCATCTCACGAGTGCGGAACCACCAGTTGCGAGCTTTACCTACTAAATGCAATATAACAACTTCCAATTTCTCCATTTCCTCACAGCGTAAATGTTCAAGCAGATAGTCAGTATGATTTTCCCAGACAAGATAAGCTTCAGGATCAGTATTACCATCAAAAGTTTCTAATTTAATCTTAACATCTCGTCTCTGAATAGCTTGAGCATTATCAAATCTAGGATGACCAAAATTAGGAGGGGGTAAATCATCAAAGTTAGGATTTACCTCATGGTAAGCATCCTCCGCATCCTCCAAATGTGGTGTCTCATTCAGATCAGCATTGCTACGGCTATCATCCCAGTTAGCACGAGCATAGAACGGCTGATGTGGACGCTGATGGGGTCGGCCCTGCTGCTGCCGTGGGTGATGGGGCTCAGGGCGATCCTGGTGGCCATTGAAGCCCGCTAAAGGATCGTTGTCATGCTCCCCAGGGAAAGGATTAGTAGTAGCAGATCTTAGCTGATAATGTAATTGACCAGAAGGAGGAGGGTGAGCTGAATAAAAGGTGTTACCTGCAGGTTGCTGATTACCTGTAGGGGGAACAGTACCCGAAGGTGGTGTAGTATCTGGGGGTGGTGGAGGCGGTTTTCCTCTAGAAGGAGGTGTAGATCCAGAAGCCTCTGCCTGTTTGGACTCCTCCCATTGCCGAGCAACTGCCTGTTTGATGATGTCAGATAACCGTAGGTGGTCCTCTTTGCGTTCGATTGCTCGACGATTTTCAGCCTCTGCCAATTCCGGTCGCGTCACCAGAGTAGACTTTTGGACAACATAGTCAATAATAAACTGCATAGCCTCAGCAGTAATGCCAGCAGGTGGGGTAGGGGAAGGGTTGGGGTCGCTATCGTTTGTCATGTTCTTACAATATCAGAAGAGCAACAAGTAAACGAAGCAAAGACCAAAAACCAAGTAATGCAAGCTCTAGTGATTCCTAAGAGTGATTCAAGTTTTAGAAATCAAAGAGCGAGAAAACAAGGCACAATATTCAAGCAATTCCCCTGGACACAGAATTTTGCAATATTGAAGACAGCAAGTAATAATCCAAATTGCAAATTAAATCATCCATAAATTCGGATATCAAGGATAGCAAGTATAAACAAGCGGCTGAATGTGTATAGAAAAAGAACTACAATGTGATGCTTGAATAATATGAATGTGTAATAATCGACAATAGCAATCACAAGGGCAATCAAGTGCACACACTCCGTCAACTATTATCTGACGGTTGCAACACGGTTCAGAGAAAGAGGGGTGTGACCAAGACTCCAGTGTCGGCACAACACAAAATCACACAAGTAGGGTTCTTTTGTAATGCTTAAAACCGTTTAGATCATCTAACATGTAGCAATCAAAGAACTTAGAGTTACTAACTCAATGATGTAAAGAAAGAATGCTCTATAATATATATATATATATATATATATATATTTTTTAATTCGGCTTTTTCTGTTTTTTTTTTGTTTTATATATGGGACAAGTTGCTGTAATATGGAGGGAGCAACCGATATTTGAAGAGCAAAAATAAAATAAAAGCTACGATGATCTAAAAGTAAGCAAAAATAAGAAAAAAGGGAAAAATAGGCTAGAAACTGGAAAAAATAGGGTTCTTTAGTGGTGCAAGTTTATATAATGCTTTTAATCCAAGAATCACAGTCATAGGCATGATATGTAGCAACTAGAAATAAAATATCACAACTTGCAATCAAGAACTCAATATCTTCCAAATTATAGATCCAAACAAAGAATAACAAAAATAAAGTGCCAATTTTTATGGGTGAATAATAAAGATTCAATTTTTATGCAGCGGTTATGGTGAAAAATAAGGCACGAAAAATAAATCACTCAAATAGAAATCAAGAGAGTAAAGAACTTGCATTAACCTGAAATCCGATACCACTTGATACGTTTGGGATACCCGATCCTTCGCCTGTGGGCTTCAGATCAAGAACCACGCCGTATATTTGCTCCGATCTTGCAATGCTCTTTGATATCTCCTGATTTGGAACAATTCAAACAAGTGATTAGAATTCTGATTTAGCGACAGAATTAATACTTAGAATATTCAACAACTTGGAACAGAGAAATAGCGACAGAAAGAGAGAAAGCGAGGGAATGAGCGCGCGGCGTCGCTGGCACACATGCGTCTAGCCTCAGGGTGTGCGCGGGATCCGGACACGTGGGGACAGGAGCACTCGCTGGCGCGGGAGTGCTGGCGAGAGAGAACGCGGGTGCGCAGGAGCGCTGGAGCGCTAGCGAAGCCGAAGACAAGTGCGCAGGAGCGCGCGCGTGGGAGCGAAGACGCCAGGGACGTCCGCGCTCGCTGGAAGCGGATCTGGCCGCGGGAGACGCCAAGCTCGACCTTCCTCTTTCAGCGACAGGTTTTGTTTGGTGTTAGGTGTTGGTCTTTAGGGTTGCCGATTTAGAACAAGGTGATGGTGATAATTTGTGGTTGCCGAAAACACTTAGAACACAAGAGCGTTTTGGGATTGATAATCGAAGAACCCTTGATCCGTTAAGGGTTTCTTCAATTCTATATTCAATCTGATTAATTCAAAGTGCGGAACATAAATTTATAGTAAAACTATGAGATATCTAACCAATCCTTCCTTGCAAAGGAAAGGGGTTTGGATAGATTAATTCTATCTAATGATAAGTGAAATAACTTTAAGATAAATAAAACCTAAGAAGATAGAAATATAATAACTTGGTGGTCAAGTAATATATCTAGAAGAGATATAATTAAATTCCACCTTATTTATCTATTTGCATAAAATAAAAACTTAATTAACTAGATTAATTTCGGCCCATGCACAAGTGTGACTCGGCCCAATCTTCTCAACAAGACCAAAGGCCCACTCGGCCGAGTGTTCTCTTGGTGATGCCGAGTTCAGTGGATTCATGGCGGGTGCAGACGAGTCTTCATGAGCTCCGTGTGTGGACGTAGGCTCACTTCTTGTGCTGGCGGTGTAACCTTGAGCCAAGTGATCCAGGGTGGCCTGAACCCTTGCTCTAACATTCCATGGTGACGGACAAGAAAGGCCTTAGTTGCATTTTGAATCTGCTTGGCCCTTGAACGAGTGACAGGGCCATCAAATGGAACCTTCATGTTGTCCTCAATGTCACCAGGAGTCATCGATAATTGCACGGCATCAATCTCTCCAAACTATTATCTCAGAGAGCAGGGTCAATCTACCTTTATCTCCTGAGGTGATTGGATTTTCTTTCACTCATTAAATTTTCTATATATTTCAAACAATTTCCTTCCAAACTCCAATAATGATAATAACACAAACACCATATGATAATCTCCATAATGTAACATCATTCTCAAAATAATCCCCGGATAAGGTAAAGAATGACAATATTTAGATCATGTGGAGCAATATATGAAATAAGGCATATTATGGCTTTTGTGATGCATAAGCATGGGTAAGGCTAGGATTATAACAATGAGCATTATATGGAAATATAAAGTCCTCCATCATCTTATCATGCAACACGTCAAAAGCAACTTCAAATTTTACCTCCTTTCATGGTTTTCAATAAAATATGTACTTCATTGTGACTTCCCTTTACTAGGCAATTTCATGCTATATCTCTAATGAATCCAATTTTGCATTGCCGAGTTCAATATAAGTTACATGACATTTATTAAAAATTTCAAATGGGGGTCATTTTTTCAAACTTTGGAAAACATGCATATAAGCACATAAATCAATAATGCATTCCAAAATAGCCGTGTAGCAATTCAAAGAAATAAATTCGAAATATGCACAAATAATGTCAAATATGGGAAATATGCACAAAGTAAGCCCTTCCCCCACCCCATACTTAAACATTACAATGTCCTCACTGTATAAAAACAAGGGTAAAGAAAGAAACTCACTAGACAGGTGTGCAGGGCTTTTTAATATCGAATGAAAGAACTGCCTGGGCCGAGTCTGAATATGGCTTGCTTCTATCCAGGGACCTGAAAAGTGCAGAAGACATATACCCATAATAGAAAAACTAAAAGTGTTCAAAACAAAAAACAAGCAAAAAAACAATGTCCCAAAAAGTCCTAAAAAGTTTATGTACATGCTCTAGATTTTATAGTCGCTAGGCCGACTTTCCATTTATGCTCAAGGTGGCATCTGCAGGGCCCATGTAGCCTGGGCCTCAAATAAGACTTCATTCTTGTCCATCAGCTGTAATCCTCCAGAATGGATCTTGTTCACCACGAAAGGCCCCATCCGCTTCTTGTTGAATTTGTTGGGGAACCAATGATCCTTTGATTTAGAGACATAGAGCTTGTCTCCAACTTCATACTCCTTGGGCTCATCATTGGATATCCTGCATAATCGCACATACCAAGGCAAACCTCTCCCATCTATAGATAAATCTTTGATGGAAATAGGAGAAGAAAGATCCATACCTTGGCTTACCTTTGCATAGACAGAATCGGGGACAACGGTATTTGGTCGATATCGACTAGGTTTAGTCGATCTCGACGAGGTTTCAGGTCCTGGTGGTGGCCTGCTCGAGGATGCAGAAGCTGGCAATGTCGAGGGCTGGTCGACATCGAGTAGACTACTCGATCTCGAGTAGGGTCCTGTTCCTGGTGGCTGCAGCGTCGAGGAGGAAGGATCTGGTGGAGCCGGGTGGTGGTCGATCTCGACTAGCCTGGTCGAGATCGAGGAGCCTGGTTCGTCTGGTGGTTTCTGTGTCGAGGAAGACGGCGCTGGAAAAACAGGGTCGTGGTCGACATCGACTAGTCTGGTCGAGATCGAGGACAATTTTGGCTCCGTTGTCGTTAGTGTCGAGGAAGGAAAAGTCGAGTTAGCAGAGGGGTAGTCGACATCGAGTAGCGTGGTCGATGTCGAGGAGGATTCTGGCTCTTCGATGTTGCTGCTCGACGATGCTGGTGCTGGTGGAGGTTTCTGTTTTTGGTCGAGGTCGACTAGGGTTCTCGATGTCGAGGAGCCTTGGTCGATCTTGACCCCATACTTGGTTCCTGTCAAGGCATCCGAAAAATAATTAATCCATAACGACTTACCGTGGTCTGGGTCGATTGGATTCTCCGTGTTTTCCTTTAGGATTGCCATGATCTCCTCCACCTGGGCCTCCATGTCCCTCTTTTCCAGCTCCTCAGGGGTCATATTTCTGACCTTGGGTTCCCCGCAGGTGATGTAGCCAGCTGAGATAGATTTGACCTCTTCCATTGGACTTGTATGCCTTTCAGTTTTATTAAAGGAATACTCAATTACCTCATCGCTGATGTTGAAGGTGAGCACTCCTTTCCTTACGCTTATGTTGGCGTCCACCGTCGCCAAGAATGGTCTTCCTAAAATAATTGGACAAGTAGGATCTTCTTGCATATCAACAACCAAGAAATCAGCAGGGACAAAGAATTTACCTACTTGTACTGGGACATTGTCCACCATGCCTGTTGGAATGACCACCGTGTTGTTGGCCATGTAAAGTCTAGCATTCACATGCTCTAGGGCACCTATCTTAATCTTGGACCAAATTGTTAAAGGCATTATACTTACACTGGCTCCAAGATCATATAAGGCCTTAATTTTGTATGGACCAAATCCAATAGTTATAGCAAACTTACCTGGATCCGGCCTCTTCTCCAGTATGTCCAAATGGCTGCACTCCTCTGTGATTTCAGCCATTGATCGCTTTTTGCTCAGAATCTCCTTCAGGAACTTGACATAGGATGTCATTTCATTGAGAGCTTCTGTGAAGGGGATGATGACGTTGAGCTTCTGAAGCATCTTGATGAAGCTCTGAAATTTCTTTTCTGCCGGGTCCTTTGGAGATTTTGTGGGGAAAGGCAGCTTCTTTTTCTGAGCCAGAACAGACGCCGGAGGTGCTGCATCTTTGTCGACTTCGACTAGGGGCTCCTCGACATCGACTACACCCTTGTCGATCTCGACCAGATTTGGTGATGTCGAGTTGCTGTGTGGTGCAGACGAGGGTTTCTGAAGTTTCTCATCAAGATCGAGTAGGCCCTCCTCGAGATCGACTAGGCCCTAGTCGATGTCGAGTTGCTGGTCATCGTTGTTCTGCTGCTTTCCGACCTGTGGCTCTTGCAGTTGATGGCCGCTTCTGAGTTTTACAGCAGCGATGTGTCTAGTCTTTCCCTTGGGATTTGGTTCTGAAGATCCAGGGAGCGCACCTGACTGTCCGGGGATTCCCGCTGCTAGTTGACCAATCTGTGTATCAACTGATTTTCTCCATATATCAATTTCCCCAAGCCTAGAATTGACACCTTGCATCTGAGTATAGACGGAGTTGAAGGACTGCCAAGTTTCTGAGTGGTTCCTCCGTATTTCCTCCAGGACTGTCTGTATATCATCCTTTTTCTGGTCCCTTTCCGGATGTCCTGGAGCTTTGTAGGGTGGGGGGTTCCTAGGGACACCTTGGTTCCATTGTGGTTGCTGAAACCTTTGGCCCCCCATGTAGAGATTGGGACCTCCTGCGTAAGCTACCTCCTCTTGGTGCTCTGCCAGCCTGACTTGCTCTGTGTGTGGGCACTCAGGAGTGGTGTGCCTTTGCGATCCGCATTCAATACAAGGTTGGTTGACAGAGAGATACTTTACTTGTTTGAGGAGCTTCTTATTCTGGTCTCTGTAGTACTGCTCCCTAACATCAGGATCAATCTCCTTAGGAGGCTCATAGAGGGGCATGGATGGTGCTGGCCTGGCGTATGGGTTCTCTTCATAAGTTGCAGTAGACCCATACTTGTTGTCGTAGTTGGTGAGTTTCTCCAGCACACCACATGCGTCACTCGGCGGCATTATCAGATACTCATAACGAGTATAATGGTTGATTCTGTCCTTAGTGACTTGATCAAGAGAGTTGAGAAAGATCCCCTGAATGACGTAGGGTGGCTGTCCATGAGTAGGGCAAGATTGCAGAAGTTCCTTGTAGCGCTCCCATGCCTTTGCCAGCGGTTCCCCTTGCTTCTGTTTGAAGGTGGTGATTTTCTGGCAGAGATGTGCTGTTTTGGCGGGTGGGAAGAATTTGTTCAGAAACTCTTGCTCTACTTGGGCCCAGGTTGTGAGTGATCTTGCTTTTAGCCCTTCAATCCATTTCAGTGCAGGCCCAGCGAGAGACCAGCGAAAAGATTTCATCTTGACATATTCCAGGGTTGTACCTTCAGCAAGAGTACGGCACATGTCAGAAAAGTTTGTAACATGTTCAAGAGGACACTCATTAAATCTACCATAGAAGGCATTATTTTTAAGCTCTATAAGAAATTGAGTGCGAATTTCAAAAGAGTTATAAGGGATAAGAATCGCCGATTCAGGCACGACGAGAGTTGGGTGCATGTAGTCCTCTGCCGTGGTTGGGTATTGGGCAAGCTCAGCCTGTGCTTGTTCCCTTGCTGCTTTCTCGGCGGCGATAGCAGCATCTTTAGCGGCCAATTCCCTGGTAAGCCTAGCGATCAGCTGTTCCTGTGTCTCCGCACCTGCCATGGCTCTTTGCAGTTTAGCTCTCATGTGTAGAAGGCGCTCTGGTTCGTCTAAGCCGTCAAACTCAGATGGTTGACCAGAACGGCGCATACACCTGTAAATTAACTCAAAGAAAAAGTGAGAACTGACTGCCTAAGGCGCGATTGATAGCTTCCCCAGATTCAGGCCCACGCAATGTTCTAAAAGGCGCTAGGCGGCCGCTAGGCGGCGGGTGGCCGCCTAGCGCCTAGGCGGCGCCCGCCTAGGCACCCGAGTACCTAAGGTTGAAGATGGTTTTGAAAATCGCCCAATGGTGGGGTTTCATCCCTCGAAACGTAACTCGGGAATCATAATCCCGAGCCGTTACAAAGGTGGTATCAGAGCCGAGGTTTTGCAATCCGAGTACCTAAGGTTGAAGATGGTTTTGAAAATCGCCCAATGTTTTCAAATGGTTTTGAAAAATGTTTTTAAAAGGGAAAAACGAACTTAATTGGACTTAAACCTAAAATGAATAAAGGGGAAACAATCTCGTGGGTAGAGACTAAAGTGATAGACATCTCTTATGGATGTAGAACTCGGGAACGGTAGGCAAAATAATAGCTTTTATTTACAGATGGGCCTAGAAGACTCCAAGGAGCACCACGAAGGTTGGAGTGTCGAGTTAGGAGGCCGTGAGGTTCTTGTCCCTTCGGTCAGCCGTCCCTCGAAGGACGGCATATATCGTCTCTATGCGTACGTTATATACACATATATGCAGTTGGGCCCGAGGGCGATCCTCCTCGAAGAGGATCATATTAATCTTATTGATTGCTTCCGTGTTGAGTGCTATTGTACTTAGGATAGCGAAATAATCAGAATGCCTTAACTTGAACATGTACATGACTGTATGTTTAAACGGGATAGCGGGAGGAAACCTTGTTCTTATGTAATTAGATTTTCTGTCTTGTCGGAATAGTTCTTCCATAGTACAACCCCCTTGATAATCCCGATCCTGTTGTCCGTCCCACCAAAGCACTTGGATGTGTTAGTAAGAGTCGAGAGTGTCCGTTCCTCTTGACTTGAGTCCTATTTGTATTCCAACCGTAGATGTTCATCGAGTCTCATACCTAATGTCAACATTCTCTACGGGAAATTTGGGTCGGTCAACTAACTACTTTCGGGGATTGTGTATAATGTGAGGGTTACCTGAGGTTGATTATCGATATTCTTCCGAGTTAGGAGTGCCTTGTCTTATAGAGTCATCCCTCTTGAGCCTCGTAATGGTCAACCGTGTCGCCTTGCCAAAAGAGTCTAAACATGAATTCTACCATCTTCTCTCGGAAACGGTGTGAATGTCCTTGTGTCTAGCGTGTCATACTAGCGTCCCACAGGGAAATGGGGTGGTGAGTCGGTGATTGCCCTAAGAGAATTCTGTCAAGTTATAATGACGGCCTCCTTGTGATCTAATGACATTCTATATTGGTATAATTCAGCATGACTTTCCTGGTACCCTGCATGGTTGCACTTATCAGTGGATGTATGTGCCGTATGTATTGAATTCCCATGATTACGGTCTCCCTATGAACTAGGTCCATGATAGTGTGGTCAACTCTCGTTGCATGTTTAAAACGTGAATCAGATGACTTAGCATGTTAGATTAACTTAATTGGACCTCATTGATTGTGTATATGTTTAATGAATATTGCTAATATAATGTAAGACATATGCCTCCCAGTTATAAGCCCTCGTATGACTGTGTGAAGTCCTAGTCTTACTATGCGAATATGGATGTATGTGATGAGGTAGTTGCTATACCAACCCTGCATGAACCGACCATACCCTTAGCATAATTTTAGGGTACATCTTAGCATGTGTTCCGTAATATTATGAATTGGTTAATTGTGTATCTAAATGAGTGATAAGTCGTGCATATGATATCCTTTGATGTTGCTAGATCTTGCATAACTTATGGCATATATGTCCCATGTCAGTCAGTGCACACATGTTCGTAGTCTGTCAAGCATGATTGGTGAATGAAATGATAGGTTGCTTGTTTGTTCTGCGCACATATAAAGATGATTATATGAACATGTTATGAAAGCATAAATCGATATTCCTTGAGATAGGTGCATACTAGTGTGAAATAATATGATGATATCTCTTGATTTTTCTGTGCTTGCGTAGTTGCGTGCCACAATTATAAAGGCATCATTGTAACTCTCAGGTTAGGATCTTCTCCTTGGTCTCGTCGTCCCTAGTCCTGGTCCATGTCTGAACTCTTAAAGAAGTTTTGTCGTCCGCCCTTGTCCCTCCCCTACCTCCGTAACTTCTAACCCTTGCAATCATTCGATGAGCGCCGACATGCAAGAAAGGACCGACGACCAAGTGGCACCATAGCAGCTCAACGGAAGTGTGATGGGTCCATGACCCTTAGACCACAGGACTGACGTCACCAAAAGTATACAAAGGACGAACACATTTGAAAGATGGTAGCCGCGTACGTGATTCTCTTAGATGACTCAAGGAAGGACGTTCTTAATTCAAATCGTGGATTCTTCTATACTAATCGGAATTGATGTTTTGTGATAGGCCTAGAACTGGCATAATTGAATGTGTGATGACGGATGTGCTGAATTGGTAGCAATGATTGCCTGACTAACTTGTTTCTATGATGATGTGCCTTGGTGCTTGGTATACTGATTTGCGGGTGAGTAGGTTATGGGTTATATGTATGTGAGTGCTTTCTTCTTGAGCTTGAGTCGTGAGATTCTTCGGTGAGACGGGTTGGAAAGTGGCAGGTGGATTAATGTATTCGGATTGGGTCATTGGTTGTGTGAGATGGAGTGTAGGAAAGATGTGTTAGCTTGGGTAGAGCCGAGTGGGCTGGGACTTGTCAGAGATAACGGTCAGCGAGTGTGGTTGAGCTTTCAGGTAGGTATTAGGTGAAGAGTGGAGTTAGTGTGGCGAGATTCCGAGGGAGAGTTCTTCGTTATAAGTAGAGTAAGGCAATAACGTGTGTGGGTAGTGTAGCTCTAGAGGTGGATGAGTGAGCTAGGAGTGGATCGGGTTAGTGTGCCCAGGGGAGAGTGTTTAGGTAGTCCAGGAGCGGATTGTGGGCAAGCATTATTGATGAGCGATTGAGGAATGTCTAAGGAACCGTAGGATTGGGGACTAGGTTTTATGTGCCATGATTGGGAGCGGTTTTCGGTAAGGGATGAGGTTGAGGAATTTTCTAGGAAGAGTAGTATGAGGTTGCTTGGGAAATTATCAATTAGGGATATTAGGTTGTTCATATCAGGGTTGTTCGTGTGATGAGTATTTGGGGGTTGTTTAGATGGGATTGGTAATGCTTGGGGAATTTATGAGTGAAGGATCTCTAGAGGCATTGTTGGAGGATTTTGGTATATGAAATGAATCGGGATTTATGAGTGGAGGTCATTGTGGCTATTGAGGTAATTGAGGATGTGAGATGAATCTTCGAGGAAAGGCTGGTAGCTAGGCAAGGATGTAGTCGAGATTCCTAGTAAGACTGTGGGCTTAAGGTTGAGATATGGAGATTATAAGCATGGATTTGGGAACTAGGCAAAGCAGAAGGTATTGAGGACGCTAGAGAGATTTTTGAAGGTTGGTGAAGTTGAGGTGCTTAGGAAATTCGGGCGAGGATGTCATAGGTATTCGGTGAAAATGATGATCGGTACATAAGGGTTTAAGTGGTAGAGGTTTCGAAGTTTAAGAGTGTGCGATCTGAGGCAATTTGGGGAAACATGCGGAGTTGAGGGAACTAGTCCAAGTAGAGTATGATGGGAAACGGATCTAGAGTGGGTCGGCCTGAGGGTCATGGTGATTGTGGTTGGGAGTACCACTAGTTGGGTTCTGCTTTAGAATTGATCGGGAGTGTCAGGTGTGAGATGGTCAGCATGAGTTGTGTCCTTAGAGGTGGATGGTTAGTGAGAGTGGTTAGTAGCATGGGGAGTATGATTAAGTTAGCAAGGTGATTCGCGATGTCTCTTTAGGAGATGATAGTCGAGTGAAAGGTAGGACTTGAGATCGGGATGTCGAAGTGGATTGGCCCTTAGATGGCTTGATGGCATAGGAGTTGGGATACCGTGTAGTTGGTTTGGGTATTCGACCTTGATTGCGAATAGTATGAGGCTAGAAAGGTTGTATGTGAGCAGGATACAATGGTGCCTAGAACTGGTAGTGGATTGAGTTGGTAGATCTCGGTGAATTTGATCTTAATGCAACAGCTGATGGGTAGTGGCCGTGTCTTGTCATGATTGGTAGTGCAAGGCAGATTCTCCTGAGATAGTGATCTAGTGTATACTTTACTTGGGGACGAATGTTGTGCGAATTCTATGATATAGACGATGTTGATTCTCTGATGTGTTGTCGTTGACAATAGGGAACTGTAGTAGTAACATAGTTATCCCTGAACTCGATGGAATGCTACTGTACGGAGGCAGTTGTTTACCTCTAATGCGATGACGCTTGGTAGTTAGATGAGTATGATGTACTTATCTGATTGATATGACGTGCTTATATGATTGATATGGTGTGTAACTTCCGTGAGATGATGTGATAAATTCTACCATATATAATACGATGCTAGATATGCTATGTGGCTATTCTTGAGGTGATTATGTTATGCTATTAGACGTGAGGTGCTATTGTTATTCGATGTATATACATGATGCTTGATGATGGAAATGATAGAAATTGAACTGTTGAACTTTGATTCTGACTTGGAACCTAGGAAGGGAATATGGGATTAGCCTTTAGAGGTGGATGGTAGGCTGAATGGAGAGGTTAGAAATGCTTTTGACTAATGCCAAACTTGAAGTTTTGAACGGTGTTTTAAAGAGGATGTTGTGATGTTTTGAGTTATGATATGATCGAGGACTCGGAGTAAGGATGTGGTAGGGGCCCATATCACATTCTTGCTATGGTCTATTGGGGATATTATGATCACGGCAACGATACTGTGAGGATCTCATAAGGGCACCTATGAGATACTTACGGGGTCAATGACATGATCCTTGGACTCACCAATTTCAAACTTCATCCCCTATTTTAAAATAATTTTAGTCTCGAGGACGAGACTTGTTTTTAGAGGTGGATGATGTAAAGACTCGGATTATCAAATCCTAATTTTTCGGAAAAAGGAAATTAAAAATGAATTTAAATCGAATTAAAAGCTCGTTTAACGGATTCCGACCAGAATGTAAAATTCGACGAACAATTTCCATCATTTGACCTCGAAAATTCAAAATAATTATCAGATGGCGATATCCTTGTCTATTTTAAAAATCTAACCGCCCGAGAAAGCGAGAGTCAGAGAAACTAACATTCGAGAACTAATTTCTAGGTTCAAAATTCGCGTATCCGGAATAGATTACGGGTATTGGTTTAACCACTTCCACACACTACCCTCACCAACTCCCTCACCATACCTCTTCAAAGGTCATCCCTCACCCCGTCGTTCACTCATTCATCATCACCCTTACCTGCTCCCTTCAATCAGTTCGCCACCGGTCATCACTATCATGTCTTCACCGTCCCACGCCATGACCTTCTTCACCATCTGTTCACCATCACCAACTCTTCCTTCACTCTCTCCCTGTCTTCATCTATCTCAACACCACCCAAACGCCACCATCGCCGGCTCCATCATCAGCTTCACCTCCATCCCCATTGTTCCTCATGGCCACCCCTTCGTTTCCTTCTTGTTCCGAAGAGCAGCCGTTTCGGCCGTGCTCCCTCCGTTCCACCTGAAGCCAGCGACCCTAAGGCGCCCCTCGGAGCCACCTCCACCAGCAGTGGAGCCACCAGGAGCAACCCACGAGCCACCGCAGCTCCGACGACCTCCCTTGTCCCCTATTTCCACAACCAAGGTCTTTGCCCGATTTGTTCTCGAAACAAACTTCCGGTAAGCCGTTCTCACTCGTTTTTTATTGGAATCACCCTCGAGCTCCCCAATCACACTCACCCATGTCCGGCGCAGGTCCGACGAGCCATCGCTAGCCACCGACGAAGCCCAGAACTCTGATCGAGAGCTCCGAAGTTGCGAACATGTCGGTGAGCTTCCAAGCCTCCTTTCATTTCTCGTTCGATTTCGTTCTTTCTTTCAATGCTTAGAGTAGTCGGGGGGTGAGCTAGAGCTGAGGGCGGGTAGTCGAGCGAGCTCGAGAGCTCCGGTAGCTCGAGGGCGAGGGTGAACAAGCGCGAGCAGAGCAAGGACGAGCAGAGCGAGGACGAGGCGAGGTGTGGACGCAAGCGAGCCGGCGAGCTGGGGCGATGAGTTCGGGCGGGCACGACACGAGATGGGCAAGGCATGGACGCTGGTGGGCGGCGAGGCGTGGACGCTGGCGGTCGGCGAGGTGAGCAGGCGGGATTCCTCTTTTGAATTGGGAAGAAGATGAAGAAGCTGATGTGGCTATGTGGCCCCTCTTCATTTTACAAAATGTGTTTTAATAACTTAACCGGTTGGGAGTTATAGTAGTTAGCGGGTTTGGTTTGGTTTGGTTCGGTTCGGTTCGGGTTATTCGTTTATTATTTAACTAATTAACGGTAATTAAAATATATTATAATAGTATTTGAGGATTTAAAAGATAAATTATTATATTTTGGGAGAATTATAAGGGTTGATTTATTAAATAAAAATGGTCGGGATTTTAGGGGATTTGGAAATAATTTATAAAGGTGTTTAATAAATGGTATTTAAAATAACATATAATACTATGTCGGATTAAAATATGTTATTGGGGGTTTGAAATATATTATTTGGAATTATAGATTTCAAAAGTAATTTAAATAATAAATTGAAAAAGGAATTTAGCGAGTATTTTCTAGGGTCGGAATTCTTAACTATTTATTTCGGATTTGAAACGGTTTTGGAACTAACTTGAGAATAAAACTTATTCGATGACTAACTAGCATGCTAATATGATCGTTTGACTAACGGCATGATATGTGTGTCTAATAGCATGACTTATGGTGATTTATTATAAAGGGTTAAATATTGGTTACCGATGATGATGATGATGATGATGATATATATCCTGATGGAAAGAATGAGTATGAAATAATAATATGCGAATTTGGCTAAGTATGATATGGAAGTTATCTTAAGTTGATAAGAGATAGTTGATCGTGATGAACTGAAAGTATGGTTGATGCGAGCTTGTTAAATATCTATCTGTATGAATGTGTGATATATGTGTTCAGAGTGGCTATAGACGTATACTCAGTGTATTCTCGTTATGTATTTAGGTGATACTCTGTGATTGCGCTATTGTTTGCTGGATTATTCTTTTGCTGATCTTCTAGCCAGGTAAGTACCTCCGGGGCTTACTCAGTAACCAGTACCTCCTGCCTAATGTGTCATATAGTATGTAGGTGTTTCATATGCATAAGAGCATGCCATGTAGTATCATGCTTAGGAATTGCACTTACGAATGAGTATTCTTATTCTGTATGCGTTTGAATACAGAACGACCGTTATCTGTGAGTCCTAGAGTCCTTGCTAGGGTCATAAGACAGCCCAGTTTCATCGGGTGTTGTCCTCCTTGAGTTATATATATATCAGGAGATACGAGATGAGCATGAGATACGAGATGAGCATGAGATGCGATATGATGATGAGATTTGATATGATATAGTATCGAACTGGCCAGTCTCCACCCTATCTGGAAGAGGGGTGGTGGTAGAAGAGGGATATACCACTTGGTATTCTTTGTTAAGGCCTTACTTAATATTCTACATATATGAATTAGGAGCATGATAGTGTGGTTAAGATTTCAGTACTGCATGAAGGCATCCTTTATTCTAGGTATAGGCGTATTATATGTCCTCGGCGCGGTCAGAGGACCCGCGGGCGGACTCTTGGCCTGACTTGGTGGTATAGTTTCAGGTACCCGATACACTGCTTGATTCTGTGCTGTTATGACGGGGTCTATTCTTATGGCGGAGAGTGAGTGTTTGAAACCTGACTTCACCAGATTCATGCTTTTGGGATTCTCCCTAATTGTACTCTGTTTTGACCCGGCTCTGCCGTGGCACTGGTTGTATCATTTTCAGAACGTATGCCCTTTGCATGATAACGGATTTCCTGCGTTGTAGATTTAGGACAGGTACAGGGGTTTACCCCGGGGTCCCCAACGGACCTTTCGGATTTGGGTGCGAAATCCCACTTTAAACTGCACATCTTCGATTTCAAACCTTCAACCTGTACTCGGGGCGCAAGATCCTAACGAGGGGTTTCATCCCTCGAAACGTAACTCGGGAATCATAATCCCGGGCCGTTACAGGCGCTGGTGGTAAAGTTGCTGGAGTTACGGTTGACCCAGCCCTGGAAAAGTACATTTATCTGTCTGAAAATGATGATGACAAGGGTGCAGGCGTTGATTGGGATTCGTTCGCCAGGGATCCTGCAATCCAAATCGAAGTTGACCAACTAAAGGCTTCCAATCTTATCCCATCAAACAGTACATTCTTGTATGGTCCAATTGTGGAAGTGAAGAAAGTGAGGATGCCAAAGCATGCCCCTAAGAAATCACTGATCAGCTCGGAAGATCATGAATTTATTTATGGACTCGTAAAAAAGCAAAGGTATGGTTTAATTTTATGTTTAGTATTTTGTATGAAATGTTGTTGTTATTTTATTAGTTACAACATCTTATGCTATATATATATATATATATATATATATATATATATATATATATATATATATATATATATATATATATATATATATATATATATATATATATATTATATTTTTTTTTATTTGTGTTCTCTTTGGTAGGAATTTTTCCGTTGTTGGTCCAACCTCAAGGGTTGATAGAAAGTTTTTCCAGCGTATTTTATTGAAGAATATGTGGTTTGATTGTCAGGTAATAACTGGTTGTATTTCTACATTATATATTTATATATATATTTGTGGATTACTTTTTATTGTATTATTTGATTGTTGAATTCACTTTTTTATTACATTGTTTAGCATCTAGAAGCAGGTTTGATTCACATTAGGAAGCGCATTCATGAGGACCCTGTCAAGTATCGAGATGTTCTTGTTTATGATTGGCTAGTTTATCTGAAGTATCTTCCCAACTATGCTTCATGTTATGGGGCAGACATAGATCTTGAATCCAGCACTGAGGATTATTTTGTCGGTACGTGCCCTGCTGATTATGGGAAGCCATGGGCTTCGGTAAAGAAAATTTACACAATTTTCAATGTTATAAACAAGCACTGGGTGGCGTTGGAGATTAAAATTGAGGATAGGGTAATCAATGTGTTCGATTGCAATGTTCTTGCTGTTAGGGAAAGTGTTCTTGAAGAACAATTGCAACCGTTTGCCATTTGGCTCCCAATTCATTTAGCAAAGGCTGGGCTATTTGAAAACATCGATTCCTCTCCTTTCCAGCTATACATGGTTCCTGGGTTAATGCATGATTCTACTGGGTATGTATTTGTTATCTTGTTTTGTTCGTTGGTTATGTTTAGATACTTGTTATTTATGTCCTTACATTACATTGTTTCTTTCTTTGTCTACAGGGCTTCATGCGGTGTGTTTACATTAAAAGCGATTGAAGCTTTTGTATTTGGGGAGATGTTAAAAATTTCAACAACGAAAAGATCTTTCGTTTCAGAGAACTCATGTGTGCAGATCTGATAAAAAAAACATGGAGTTTTAAATTTTAGAACCAGTAGTTAGATAGGTTGTTGTTGTGTAAGTGGGGAAGTTTGGGTGTAATCTGACAAATTAAGTGCTCAAGATATATAAGAGAACATTATGGGCTGACACTAGCTGCCTAAGTACGAAAATAGTGGTGACATTGATGTTAGTTTCAAGCAGCGTTGAGACTGTTGTTGTATTTTGCTGAACACTAGGTTAAATTTTGCACACAGATTGATCTTTGTGAATTTTTTCTCTTTATGATCCTATTTTTCGTTAATATAATTTTCTACTTTTTAAATATATATTTTCTTACGTTGCTGTCTTGTTTTTGGTCATCGTTCGAATTAAATTTCATACCATGGTCGATTGGTGAAAATTTGCTCAACATGATCATATTTCTGCTGAGCAACAGGTTATATTTTGCAAAACAATTAATCTTTGTGAATTTGTGCCCAATAAAATCTTATTTTTGCTTAATATAATTTTTGAATCTTTAAATATATATTTTTTTACGATGCTGCCTTTTTTTTTGTCATCGTTAGAATGAAATTGCATACAATGGTCGGTTAGTGAAAATTTGCTCAACATGATCATATTTTTGTTGAACAATAGGTTAAATTTTGCACAACAATTGATCTATGTGAATTTGTTCCCAATATGATATTATTTGTCGTTAATATAATTTTTGAATTTTCAAATATATTTATCTCATCATGTTGTCCTTTATTTGGCCATAATTAAAATTAAATTGCACACCATGGTCGATTTATGGAAATTTGCTCAACATGATATTATTTTTGCTTAACAATAGGTTAAATTTTGCACAACAATAGGATTTTGGACGAAATGATTGGTTAGTTTATTTTAAACCTCAAGACATGCGAACGTGGCCCATTAACTGATGAAAGAAGTTGGCCCAAGTCGGTAACTTTATTTAAAGCGGTGTTCTTCCTCGTTTCTTCAACAGTCCAACGTCACTCAAACCCTTTTCACTCTCTTCATCCTTACCCTCTCTCCAAGTCTTTTTGTCGTCCTTCACAAGCTCTTCCTCCTTCCGGAGTCTTTTTCCCAAGGTGCGCCCTTTCTCATCTATTTCTCTCCCTTTCGATCTCTTGTTGACTTCAATAAAATCGGTTAGGGCTTTTTTGTGTTTTCCTGATTTTTAGATGAGTTTTATTTTGTGTTTTCCTGATTTTTAGATGAGTTTTTCGTCATCTTTCAGTTGGTTATGTTTTGTATCCTTAGATGGAACTTCCAATTGAAGTTCAAATTGGTTACCATTACACTGTTGGGTCTTTTGAAGTGGCAATCACACCAAGGCCGACACATGTTTATGGACCTAGCATAATAGCAACTGAACATCACATTCGGATTGCGTCTAAAGATGAAGATGATGAAGCATTATCAAAGGTGATATTTGAAGTTTTATCCATAAATTTTTTTTCCATACTGTGATTTAGTCTTGTCTTTTATGTTTTATATAGATGGAAAGAGAACTGGGCAATCAAAGACAGTTGTTTGAAGACGCAAAGGACAATCTAACGGGGTGTGTTAAAGAAGTTTTAGATGCAGAAATGGAAAGGAGGAAGAAGATTGATGACTTCTTAGGACTGTAGTTCCACTATATTAATACGTAATAACAATTGTACTTATTTATATGTTGAATGCATTTTTTTTTTGTTATTTCAGTTTATATGTGTTCCATCCTAATGATATGATGCAACATATTAATATCATAATAATAATATAATTATTTTGTAATTTCCTTCCTTATATTTCAAATTATAAATTGGGGCTGAAGTTTTACGTCTATCCCTTTTTATACTGCGGACACATTTGATTAGTTTGTGGATTGTTTTGGTAAAAGTAGTGCTGACACTGTTTAACTAAGTTTTTATGTTACTGCTAATTTGCTCAACATCATCTTATTTTTGCTAAACAATAGTTTATAATTGCACAACAAACGAATGCATATTACTAAATCAACTGTTTGTATAACATAGACCACTTGATTATAAGCGCAGAGAATTGTGCTGACACATTGAAGAACAAACACAACTGTTTAGCAGCAGTTATAGTTGTATGCATCTTGACAAATACTATCCATAAAAAAACCACATGGACAACAAACGTCTTAACGGGTACGAGAAAACTGACCCCACTGACAACAACTGTCTTAACTGGTACGAGAAAAAATTTCAGAAGTAGCGTATATAACTGTCTACACCAAAATTCATTCCAAAGTTTGAAAATAAAACATCAAATTGCGTTGTGGTTGTTCAACCAAGATTCAGTCCCTGCCCTTGAATTCCTTTTGATGTCATTCTTGCATGTGATTTTGCTGCCTTCACAACATCTGCGTTCACTTCATATAACTCTGAACATACTATATCTGTCAGATACTTCACACCTAGCTTTGAAATATTCTTGAAATTGCCTTTTTCCAGTCTACACTTGTACCCTCTCTCTGTCCCAAAGAAGGTCTCCATGTGGCGCATGAGGCATACCCTAGAATATTGAACTTTCTCCTCTCCAGCCCATGTGATGTGGACTTTTGATGTTGTTGCATCTGACACTATTTCAGCCTTTGCTAGGAGTCCCTTCTCTGTTAGATAAGCAATCAGCATATCCCCCTGCATGGATTGAATTAGAATTCATGTAATTTTAATTATAAAATGAGTTGATATTTAAATGAAATTAAGACAAGGAAAGAAATATTAGATATCAGTAGTAAAACTTACCAAACATTCAAATGGCGATGTGAAGGGGCAAATTGGATCACTGGAAGATGACAATCATAACAAAAAAACAAATAAACATTAGTGATAGGTCTTCTGAACTTTATTTATTTAATTGCAAGGTAGTATCATGTCTATATCCTTCAAAGAAAGGTGCGGTGAAGATGACAATCATAAACACCTTTGAAGTAGTGTCTCCAACAAAGGTTGGACATGAATCAGTAAACAAACATTTCCCACCACATACAACCGTAATAATATGGGTTGCCATTGTAATCTACAGAGTATGAATTTAAGAGGATAAATACATTTAAGTAATAACAAACACAATCTCATTAAAAATGATGACATGATCAACCAAAGTGAGTAAAATACACATCTTACTTAAAAGCAACAATAGATCTGCATTGTCAAAAGCAACAATAGATTTGCACACCTTGTGCAATTTTTCTATGACTTAATTGTAGTGCTGACATTGCTCAATCAATGTTTAATAACGATGACACGACCAACCAAAGTGAAAATTTTGCGCCAAAGGCGCAAATTTTAAACAGGCATCCCCTGTGCAACTTTATTATGACTCTAGTACAGTGATGACATGGCTTAATCAATGTTGAATAAGGAAATCTAGTGATGACATTAGCAATCAAAGTCTAATAAGGAATCAATACTTTAATATAGAGTGCAGATTCAAGTAATAACAAACACAATCTGATTTAAAACGATGACATGATCAACCAAAGTTAGTAAAATACACATCTTACTTAAAAGCAACAATAGATTTGCATTGTCAAAAGCAACAATAGATTTGCACACCTTGTGCAATTTTTCTATGTCTTAATTGTAGTGCTGACATTGCTCAATCAATGTTCAATAACGATGACACGACCAACCAAAGTGAGTATAATAAACCTGATAAGAAAAATTTGCGCCTTCGGCGCAAATTTTGATGCTACTGTATGTATAAGCATAGATTTCCATACTGTTATAGAATACATAAGTATAAAATAATCTGAACAGGCATCCCCTGTGCAATTTTATTATGACTCCATTGCAGTGATGACATGGCTTAATCAATGTTGAATAAGGAAAACTAGTAATGACATTAGCAATCAAAGTCTAATAAGGAATCAATACTTCAATAAAGAGTGCAGATTCAAGTGTAATGATGGCATGAATAACAAAATGAGTAAAATACACTTCTCGTGGTGAACTTCTATCATTAAGGTTTACTGATTAGTTGAAACAATCATATTGAAATCACATCCTAAGCAATCATAGAGATGACTTGAGCAATGTAAAACATGAATAAGCATAAATAACCATAAACATACACATATTTGATTTGAAACTTGAATATTGCACATATACAGAAAAAAAATGCTCATAAATATTAATTCATGTATAAAAAATTAATCAAAATTTGCGCCAAAGGCGCAAATTTTGATTCTACTGTATTTATAAGCATAGATTTCCATACTGTTATAACAAAGATCAGCATAAAAAATGAATCAAATTTTTCGCAAAAGGCACAAATTTTGATGCATTCAATAACAGTAATAATTATGTTCAACTATATTTCCATACTGTTATAGCCAGTTATAAGCATAGATAAACACAAATTTGATGTAATCTACACTTGTAATCACACGATTCCAATCCCTAATCACAAAACTGAACCAGTTATTTGCGCCGAAGGCGCAAATTGAAGCAATAATAGCAAAACTAAAGCTGTAAATGCAAAACTGAAGCATACATACACACAGAATGTTGCAATAATCGCAAAACTCAAGTAGTAATCTCAAACCAAAAAATTCTAAGAAATTTGCGCCTTTGGCGCAAATTTAAGCAGTAATCGCAAAACTGAAGCAGTAATTGCAAAACCGAAGCATAGATAAACACAGTCTGAAGGAGAAATCTCAATACTAAAGAAGTAATCCAAAAATTCTAGTTAAATTTGCGCCTTCGGCGCAAATTCTAATCGACTTAAAATTCTACTAAGTTTACTTACCTGATTCTTTAGATTACACTTCAAAATCGATAGCTTCGTTGACGTCGGAATGGTAATCTCTCGCAAATCCTAGCAATCTCCGGCGAGCAGGTTGGGAGAGAGAGACAGAGCGTCCGGAGATACAGAACTGGAGGAGAGAGAAAATCGGGTTTCGAGATACGCTGGAGCCTTTTATTGCGTCCATTTTTCAAAAATGTCCCAAAACGCGGATATTTTGCAAAACTAGCCCATTTTCGTGGCTATTTTGCAAAACCGCCCTTGTTGTTATTCCATTTGTTTACTATTTAACTTCAACCCCTAATTTCTTCCCATATCCTGTAACCAAAATTTCTTTTCTTCATTTCTTTTCTTCATTTGCATACAGATAGACGCGACAACCATTGACCAAGACACTAAAGTTCAATGCTCAAATATGAAAAATTGTTGTCAAGTTCCATTATAATTTTTTCCCTTATTTAATGTAATCAATTACTTTGTAGGTCTGTTTCACAAGTTTATTTTTAGAAAAAAAATTCAAAACTTCATACCTAGGGTTGATATAATAAATAAAAAATATTTCTTTAAAGTAAAAAAAAATATTATATATATACATAGATATAGATATATTGCAAAATCAGGTGACTGAAACAATGTGTGATATATTTTGGGCAGCCTTAAATGATGGTGGATCAGCTGCATAAACTTCAGCAAGGGGCATGAATTACATATGAAGCTAATCCAATCAACAACAACAATAATGTAGTGGCATTTTGATTTTGTTATCATCTCTGCATTAATTTGTATGTATCTTTTGGTTTTGAATTTTTTTTTTTTTTTTTGCAAATGAGTTGTATTTGAGCTTCCGCGTGCTACGCACGCGGCGACCCAACTAGTCATTCACAAAAGGGTCAGCTAAGGTTCTACATGGAATTCTCTGTGCACATGAGCATATTATTTCCAAATCAAAGAGAAAGAAAGATATTGATTGCATATGAGAAAGGAAACACGTGTATCCTCCATTTCTTTCTTTTCCCTAAAAAAGATAGCCTAGGGTAGGAAAAAGGAGGCTACACAGCTGCAGAAAAAGGAAGAGGGAAAGAAAGAAAAAGCCACCCTCAAAAGCCATACAAACACACAGCACGCAGAGAAAAAAAATAGCACACGTAACAAGCAACAAAGAAGAAGAGGAGGCAAACAGGTAGCCTTCTCTCCATGTTGGGTTTTTGGTGATTCCCGAAGCCCCGCCCTGGCAAACCTTGCGAGATTTCGCTTGTGGATTGGGCTTCGGAGTCATCAGATCGCCCTCAAATCAAATCAAGTTGAAGGACTGCCGCAATCGACTCTCAAAACCCCGCCCTTGCAAACCTTGCGAGCTTTCGCTTGTGGCTTGGGTTTCGGAATTCACAAATAGCCCTAAAAGAGGGCGAAATGCTGCTGGATTTTCCCCTAAACTAAGCGACTAATTCAAGCAGACAAATTGCAAGACATTCAAGCAAGCCAACGGAGAAAAACTCTACTGCAGCCATAAACAGATTTGCTGTAAATCGCACTAACTCAATTGTGCACAAAGCAAAGTCATCAAACTGGAATCAGCCTATATCCCAAGCAAATCAAATAAACTGGTGTCTTGCACTAATCAAATCAGGCCCCTAAGAATACCTCGCTTTCTACCCAAATTGAAGGCAGTAAAGTGTACCTAGAGGAGCCTGAACTCAACTACTCAAGCAAAGAACTGCTGGAAAATGAAAAATCTGCTAGAAGAGGGTGCTAAATAATCCATGGCAATTCAAGTGTTTGTTTCAAGAAAAACACCAAATCGAAAGCCTCAATAACCTCACCCAAACAGATCAAGGAAAAAAAAAAAGACTGCAATCATCTAGCCCCCATGGTTGTAAAGATTTAAACCAAACAACCCAAACCACATATTCACACACAGATCGCAAGCAATTGCAAACAAGGCTAAAGGAAACAACCTCACTGCAGCCATAGTTTTTCTAAAACCCTAGCCTTGGAGTCAAGGGTCTACCCTAAACGATCTGCAGGACATAAACTGGAAAGACACAAAGCCTAAGTCTTGTTCTATGGCTAAGTCTACAAGTTTTAAGAACAAAACACAGCAAACCAAATTCACCAAAACAAACTCAGTCCGCAGATTCTGTTCAAACTAAATCTGTGCAAATCGGTCTCCAAAAAAGCTCCAAATCAGATTAAAAAAGGGGGGGGGGCAGGAAGGTATTGGCAAAACATAGCCAGCCACTCAAATATATGACAAGTTACTCGGATCAAATGCCCGAGAAATAGCACTGCAGGAGACTCACAAGTCACAAATCTTGCATAATTCATAGCAAATTCAAGCAATAAAATTTCCGAGGAGCTGTAAAAACAGAAATAGAGAAAAGAAGCAAGGAGAACCAATAAACCAAGAGATGGAAGGAACTCAAATTCCTTATCTCAGCAAGTGGAATGCTCATGAGAAAGCAGATTCATTCAGGGAAACAAAAAAGGAAGAACGAACCCGAACCTAAGAATATTAGAACTCAGGAAATTTTCTTGAGTTGGATCTTCTTCACCTTCTTTACAGAACAGCCAACCTCCCAGTTTTGCCTGTCCTGAATCCAAAATCCTCTAAACAAAAAACCCCCAAATTACAAATAAAAAAACTCAGCCCTAATTTTGTTTTCCAAAACCCAAATAATTCAAATCAAACCGTGGGCAAATGTGAGGGTAAAGAAGAAGAATAAACCTGCTCGTTATTCAAATTGTCGAAGCTCCTGGATTGCCAATCTTCAAAACCCCTTCTTGTCCTCATTCGACTACCAAACCGAAATGCCCCAAATTTCACAAATTGAAACCCTAGAAATTTAGTCAAGGAATTGGACATTCAATTGGAAGGGGATTCGCATGAGAATCTGAAATTTAGGCCTAGAGTCACCTAAAAATCGGATTGAGCACGGAACTTGGGGGGGGGGGGGGGAATTCGTACTAAACAAATAGAACATACCCGTACGCGGAGTCTCTCAAGCTTCGGTTTCCTGGCTCCGCCCTCGGTCCACTCTTTCTTTGTCGTCCTTTGTTCAGTTGCCCAAGCCCCAATTTTTGGGCGGCCATTGACGAGTGAGCGAGGGATGTCGAGCTACTGGGTCTTGCTTCTAAAAGAAACAAGAATGAAGAAGATGGAGTTCCTCCTAAAGCCAGTAGCGACATCTTGCTTTTGTTAAAAAAAATTTAACAAATGAAAAGATAAAAAAAATTATTACTCCGTAGTAAACATGGGCTGAAAATTCCACCGAAGTCGATTAATTCCCACTTTAATTTAACAAATGAAAAGATAAAAAAATTAATTGGGTTCAACCGTTGAACCCAATTAATTCCCACTTTAATTTTAAGAGACCACATCCCCATTTTTATTTGGGTTCAACGGTAAGTTTTGTAATTAACTAAAAATTCCACCGAAGTCGACAAGCATATACGTCTGTATAAACATGTTGGCTAGCTGTGGGTTTATTCTTTTTCATGGTTTGAATCAACCCATGAAAAAGAATAAACCCACAACTTGCCAGTATTATACAGACGTATATGCTCGTCGACTTCGGTGGAATTTTTAGTTAACAACAAAACATACCCACTCACATATAAGAATTATAATCCGCACAAATTAGAAATTGAGTTTAAAAAAATCACAAAGTTAAACTCATGAAATTTAATTGCCAGATTATTCCAGTGGGTCGAATTCAAAATTGACTTCTAAGCAAAAAACGGAGTAAAAACCTCGAATCAAATTTATCCAAATTTAAGTTCTAAAAAAGAACTACATAAAGACTTGACGCCTTATATCGGCTACGTAGGTAACCCGATATTAAAAATATATCGGGTACAGTCGTCAACCTCTTAATTCACTTCTAAATGAATACGGGGTCAAAGTCCAACCAAATTAAATCCTTTGTTCTAAAAAAGAACTACGCCTGATTTGATTCTCGAGTTGTCGGATACGTAGACCACCATACATAAAGCTAAAGCTCGTCAGGTTCAATCGTCAAACAAAAAAATCAAATTAGTTATAAAAAGAACTACGTGAAGACTTGATACTCTTTTATGAGTTACGTAGGAGATCCGATGTCAAAATTCAAATATACATTGGATTAAGTCGCCCGTCTCAAATCAAATTATATTTGTTCTCAAAAGCACGTCAGGATCAATTGCCAAATTCAAAATAAATGGGTTCATTTAGAACTACAAGTATTCTCTTTCAAGAGATAAATAAGACACTCGGTGCCAAGCCAAAATCCCATCGAGTTTAATCACCACCTTCAAACGATCCCATGATCGAATCCAAATACAAAATCCATTTTTGTCACGAATTATGATGACTTGATTCCACCAAATAAGTGGATACGTAGGAAATGCAGTGTAAATCAAATTCTCAAAGAGTCCAGTCACACCCAAATAGCCAGTCAAATCTACTCAAATTCATTCGTTGACCTTAGTCGTCCCAAATGTCAAATTTTTATCAAAGCCAAAGTATCTACTCTAACTCGATATAAAGCTTTTGCTCGTCGAGTTTAGCCACATCCAAAAGTAAAAAATCAAATCTCACAATTCTCAAATTGACTTCTAAGTCAAAATTCAAGTCAAAACTAGTCAAATCTCAAATTCAACCCCATCTCAAAGTCAAACCGTTTTCTATGCAAATGATAGGCGGGTTAATTGAGTTACCCTTCCGAGAAGGTGGGCTTAGGTTTCTCGGGTGGAGTCATGTTCGAGCTACCCTTCCTAGAAGGTGGGTTTGAACTTCGTCATTTGATGCATACAATAAAACAAAACAAAAGCAAAATCCAAATTCATCCAAACAAAACGAAAATCCAAACCAAACCAAACACAAATTCCAAAAGTCTAAAATACTCTGAACTACGTAAGGCTTGATTCTCTTCCAAGAGATACGTAGGCAACCCGTTAAAATTCGGGTGGAGCCCAAATCATCAAAACCACTCAAGTCTTGGTCAGTACAACTTCGAATCAAGAGGATAACCAAAATGGGTCGAACTTAGATTTTAAAAAATTAAATAAAATATGTTTTACAATTATTCGCGCATTTTTGTCCAACACATGGATTTGTGACATTAGTATCTTTTCAAGGATGGTAATTGATTGCAGAGACATATGGCAATGAATCCAAGATTGAAGGTTCGATAATGTAAAACAATGTAATATATAAATACTCTAGAAGGGGGGTTGAATAGAGTATGCCCGTTTTTCGCAGAAAGTCTCAAGACTTTTGGAGCTTGTACCAAAACCTTTGAGATAAACCTGAATCACAAAGTTAAACAATTCGAACCAAGTGCGGAAATAAGGTAAAGCAATAAAGAAAATAACACGAGTAATTGTTTACGAGGTTCAGCGCAACTTGGCCTACGTCCCCGCCTAGGGTTCTTCCACAACCCTAGGATTCAAAGGCTTTATTGATTGCTTAGCTTAGGATCCTAATAGCTCACCGAGATGCCTCTCTCCTATACAATTGCAATCTAGTCAACTCACGTTCCCTTGGAGTCCTAGACCAATCTAGAAGAGCCCCACCTCTCTCAGCTATTGTTGTTGCAGGAGTAAATCGAGTATTGAAATAGATATGAAATATAGTTCAGCTTGACTTCCCTGTCTCAGCAAATAAATACAAGACTTCCTCCCGTTGTAGTAAGAGAAAATCAGGATCGAATCCACGAGGAAGCACGTCAGCAATTCTTAGGTAGCTGTAAATTCTCACAACAGCAGCAGAAAGACAGAATCGCAGAAACAGAAAAGAAACAAATAACCCGGCAAGGGCAATGAAAACAAAAGCAAAGAACAAAGCAAGAAATAAAGCAAAGCAAGGACACAGAAGCTACTCGAAGTCGACAAGAAACAGTAAAAACAAAATTGCAGATTTAAAGACAAACGCAGAATTTTGACAGAAATAAACTTCAATATATTAAAAGACTTCCAAGGCCAGGGTTTCAACACCACAACGATAACCATGCAAAGTAACACATAAAGGCATAAAAGATCATGATTTCCATCAAATAACCTTCGTCATTAACAAATAGGCATATAGAGGCTTTCGCATAAACCCTAATTGTTACTAACGCTTTTTCACATAATTAACCCAAGTTGCATTAAGATCACTTTCGCTTCAATAACACAAACAAGGATCACCTTCAACTCTCGCAAAAGAATCATGCTCATAGGGATAGAAGATGAATCGCACAAAAGATCTGACCTTTATCGCATCGCCTCACATGGCCACCGTCGGGCTCACCCCAGCCCCAGAAGGGGGTGGACTACTCACGCCTCATCGCAATTGCAGACATTGATTGATGAAAAGAAACTTGCATTAAAACTAAATCAAAGTTTACAACCGCTCGAAGCCAACTCCGCTCTCGCTTCACAACTCCAACCGGCTGCTCACTCTCTCTCTCTCTCTACTTCTCCTACTTACTTCTCTCTGAAAAATTGAATGAATAAAACTGAGCCCCTAGGGCCTTATTTATAGCCTTCTAACCCTTGCTAATCAAGGATAGAATCTCCTATCTATATCTAAAATTATATCTAAAGCTTTAAAAGATAAATAAAATATTTTAAGGAAATAAATCAAAAAGGAAAAGATAATTCTAAAGTGGGTAAGTCTTCATGTCTTGATAGATCTCCTTCCTTGGATAGATGATGATAGAATCGGATAGATCTTCACGCCCAAGCAACCCCAAGTCGAGTAGGATTCGTCAAAACCGAGTAACGCGGCTCTGGAGGTCTACTCGATCTCGACCAGGGTCTTGTCGATCTCGAGTATCCCTCGTCTGTCTCGAGTAGCCCTCGTCTGTCTCGATTAGCCCTCGTCTGTCTCTAGTAGCCGGTGCTCGACAAGGCTCGGACATGGCTATGAGGTCTAGTCGATCTCGAGTAGCCCTACTCTGTCTCGAGTAGAGGTGGTCTGCGTCTTCGTCTTCGGCTTCTCGGCTCGGCACAGCTCGTCGACTCCGGACATGGCTCGTCGATCTCGACCAAGTCTACTCGAGATCGAGTAGGGTTCCGGGAGTCGGGTTGTCTCTGAATCAGTGTCCTCGACCAGCCCTACTCGACCAGGTGTGGTCGAACAGCCCTTGTCGAGATCGAGTAGAGGCTTGTCGATCTCGAGTAGAGTTTCTCTCAGCTTTCTGCTATGTTCTTAAAACGCACTTTCCCGAGTCCTCGTTTGTCGGATTGACGCATATGACCATGCGTTGGAAAGCTCTTTCCGAGGGCTATAACTCTCATGAAGACATCAAAGCTTGAATCAGAATGAAGAATGGTGAAAAATGCCCTTCTCTCCAGCTGCACCATTCTTAGCTTCTCCATGAGTTTCCTTTAAGCTCCAAAGTGCGTCCGATTTCTGCGAAATATAACCAAAACTTGTGTAGACCTCCATATATTGCAAATAAGTGTAAACTCTACACATATTCTGTATTATTCTAACCCAAATGTATGAAATGCGTGCAGAAATCGATATAAAAGTAAGTGTAAAACATGGCAAATTAGGCTCACAACAGCTATCTAGTACAATCCTCTAACTCTCACAAATTAATAGCCTAGTGCAACTTCCCGAGTTATAAACTCTCGAGTAACACTTGAAATAAATATATCCTATAAGCTCACAGTGACTCTCAAAGGCTTTGAAATAAACAACAAACTATTTGAGCGCTTTGCAGAGAGACACTTGGAAGACAGATCGCTTGAAAGAATTGAAGCTCGTGTGTAGCACTTGTGTGTTCTGTCTTCTCATTCCTTTCCTTTATATAATAGCGTGGAGATAGCATGGAGCGTGAGGATCTTCATCACCAGATCTCCAACGGCTCTTTGGAATCAGTTCGATCTTGGATCTTCTATTTAAGGATACTTCGAAGCCATGATCTATTTTGAGCTGATCTCCTCAACATGTAAAAGGAAGGATGCAATCTTCGAATATACTTCCTGAAATGGTTAGTCATACATATATATATAATATAATGGAAGTATATAATAAGATAAAATAATATACGAATAATAAAGGTAGGTTTTGTATTTCATCAACTGTTAACGCTCCAACGCCTTTGACACAAATATCCTGTCAAAGCCTTTGAAACATCTATTCCGATTTTCATCAAGGGAGGGAGTTATCAATCTCCCCCTTGATGAAAGACAAAACTTGTGCATCCCTGCAACTTAGTCAAAAATATATAATACAATGGAATTCGGACTAAGTACCTGCAAGGGTTAGACAAATGTTGGATCAAATTTTTAAAGCATGCAAAAAACTATCCAACTGAAAACCATAAATCAAAAACCAAGGTCCTCCACGACCTTTAAACAGAGATTTTCAAAGTCTAACGATCATCTCCCCCCTTTTGTCTTTCAACAAAGGGCGGAGGTAAAACAGTCACCAGAAGTTATCAAAAGTTTTGAAAACGTTTCCAAAAACCAGCAAAGTAACAAGTTTCAGGGGTGGGATAGAGTGGGATAAGGTTTAGGGCTAAGTCAATCCAGAGCATCATCAGTGAGCCTCGTCCACAGTCCTTCCAGCATCGTTGAAATCCCGCTCATCGTCGTCATCAACTCCTTCTGCAGCTCCTTAATATGCAGGCGAACTTCCTCCAAGCCCAACTCTAGGTTGTCCATGCGTTCATCGAAAGCTGGAGCAGTGGGAAAGGCTTTTGAAGGAGTGGCAAGACTCAAGGTCCCTTGGGGAGACCGAGTGATGCCAATCTTTTCAAGGCCTTTAGAGTCGAACAAACCCGTATGACGCAGCTGTTCTTCATTTTTGACATCAATTCCAGAAGCTTTGAAGATAGGGGTCAAAAGGGTAGCAAAGGGGAGGGGAGAGCCTTTTCTGGCTTTTCTGGCATGGGCCATGGTACCAAGGATAATGTTGGCCAGATCAGGGTCAAGGCCATTTAGAATGCGGTAGAGCAGGACCATGGCATTGTCGGTAAGGAGTGAGCCAGAGTTAAGACGAGGTAAGAGGCATCTAACAATGATGTTAAAAATTATTTTCACCTCAAGGGTTAGGGATGAGTGGGTGAGTTGCTTTGAGGTGCTGTTGGATGCTTCAGGTAGGAGATATTTGGCTCGGGCTAGGATGATGCAATTTTCTTTTGAGGGGTTTACTTGAGCAGGTGGAACAGGGGTAGGTAAGCCTAGAGAATCTGCAAAGTCATTGGAGTTGAGAGAGATTCTAACCCCTTTGACGACAGACTCCAAAGACCAACCATCAGTGTCGTTTTTGGCTTTTAGGTTTATGTAGAAAAGTCGGGTAAGCTCGGGGTAGTAAACAGCCTCAAGGTTAATAAGGTTCCAGGCAGGGGAATTTTTGAGGAGCTCAAGGCAAGGTAACTTCAAAGCTTCAAAGAACTCAACATCTAAAAAATCAGAACAACTAATCTTACGAGTTCTAAACTCGTCTACCCACTTACCAGCAGTCTCAACATCTTGAAACCAAGAGGAGGGCAAGGATTGATTTACCTGGATATAGGCCGGGGGGTCAGCGTTCTTTCTGCGTGCGACTGTTGGAGCAGCTCTCTTGGCAGGCACTACAAGACTCTTGACATGACCCTTCCTGGTACGCTTAGGGGATGGAGGCTTGACTGGAGTAGGGGCTTTCCGCTTCTTCGGAGACGGGGGAGGAGGAGGAGAAGGAGAGGGAGATTCTTCCTCCTCTTCCTCAGACCCCGAGTCCTCAACGGACCCCGCTTCATCACCTTCAGGTTCCTCGTCCTCTCCGGATCCCTCGTGCTCTTCCTCTTCCTCTTCTTCTTCCTCAGGCTCCACCTCGGATGGAACCTCTTCGGCTTCGGCATCCTTCCGAATTCGCTCTGCTTCCTCCTCGGCCAGTCTCTTAGCAAGCTCGGCCTCCTCATCGGCCTTTTTCTGCCTCAAGACCTCCTCCTCAGCTTCCTTGGCAGCATCTCGCTCCAGGGCGGCATCAAGGTCGTCTTCCTCTTCTTCCTCGTCCTCTTCCTCAGCCAGTATCTTTCTCTTCCCCTTTTGTTTAGCACTCAAGGGTTTCTTAGCAGCGCGCTTCTGAGAGCCTTTGGGAGTCGTGGCCGTGCTCGCCTTAATGGTGCTCTGGACAACTGCTGGGATGATGGCTTGAGTAGCAGGTTCGGGTGTGGGAGAGGTAGCAGTGGCCTGGCGTCCCTTGGGGGTGGCGCCAAGTCTTTTGGGAGTGACATCTTTCTTGGTTTTGGGTGCCATGGAAGTAGTTGGTTAGGGTTTCTTTGAGTGGTTGAAGATGAAGGAGTGGAAAGGGTTTGAAAAACTCTAAGTGTGGGTTGTAATCGGGTACAGAATGGGTTTAAGTAGAGAGAGAGGGTGACAGATTGATGGGATGGGGTTAGGGTTCCAAGGAAAGAAATCATTACATTGCTAAGATTTGAAAGGTTTTCAATTTCAAATTCAAATTCAAATACCCATTAAAATCGGACAAGTTAACAAAAAATATATTTCCAAAAATAAAATATTTTAACGGTTAAGGAAATCATAGAAATAGGCAATTTTTTAAATCCGATTAAAACAAATATAATTGATTAAATATCTAAAAAGATATTAACCAAAAATATATGATCCGATATATGTACTCCACTGTTCAGTTTGCAGACCTTGACATAACTCTCAAAGGTCTTGACATTGAGTGGAGTTTATCTTTCGTAAAGGGAAAGCTCCCCCTACGAAAGTGCCTTCTTGTTAAGCATCCCCATCTCTCGTCTAATGAAGGTGAACCTGTCCTCTGCCAAAGGCTTAGTAAAAATGTCAGCCCATTGATAATCAGTAGAAATAAAAGATATGGACACATCACCTTTTTCAACATGATCTCTAATGAAATGATGTCTTACATCAATATGCTTGGTCCTTGAATGCTGAACAGGATTCTTAGTGATGGATATGGCACTTGTATTGTCACACTTAATTGGGATACCCTTGAGGTTGATGCCGAGATCTCGCATTTGTTGAGCTATCCAAAGGATTTGGGAGCAGCAAGCTCCAGCTGCAATGTATTCGGCTTCTACAGTGGATAGAGCAACTGAGTTTTGCTTCTTTGAGTACCAACTGATCAATGATGCTCCTAAGAATTGGCAACATCCTGATGTGCTCTTTCTATCCACCTTGTAGCCTGCAAAATCTGCATCAGAATATTCAATTAAAGTGAAATCCTTTTGCTTTGGGTACCATAGTCCATGTTTCTTAGTGCCATTGAGATATCGAAAGATCCTCTTCACAGCCACGAGGTGAGATTCTTTTGGATCAACTTGAAACCTAGCACACATGCAAACACTAAACATGATGTCAGGTCTACTAGCTGTGAGATATAATAAAGATCCAATCATTCCTCGATACTCCTTTTGATTGACACTTGTTCCAGTCTTGTCTTGATCTAGAGACAACGTTGAGCTCCTGGGAGTCTTGGCTGTTTTGGATTGATCCATCTTGAACTTCTTCAAGAGATCCTTAGTGTACTTGTTTTGGTTGACGAAGATCCCTTTCTTGGATTGATGAACTTGTAACCCCAAAAAGAAGTTGAGTTCACCCATCAAGCTCATCTCAAATTCACTTCCTCTTGATTGTAGCCTTGAGCAACAAGCCGTGCCTTGTTCCTCACAATCTTGCCATTCTCATCTAACTTGTTTCGAAACACCCATCGAGTGCCAATGACTGATTGATGCTTTGGTCTAGGCTTCAAAGTCCAGACTTTGTTCCTCTCAAATTCATTAAGTTCACTTTGCATAGCCATAATCCAGTCTGGCTCCTGAAGTGCCTCATTTACCTTCTTTGGCTCAATAAGAGAAACAAACGCGTTAAAAGCACAAAGATCTTTAAGTTTAGAATGAGTTTGAACACTAGAAGTAGGGTCAGAAATGATATCCTTTAATGAGTGTGATGAGGAGTATTTGAATTTCCTTTTGCTAGTCTCAGCTCCTTGATTCGTTACACTATCAGGATTGATTTGTGGTACATCTGACTCCGTGGTCCTATTAGGTTCAGTTACAGTAGTCTTTGACATCTCAACAATGTTGGATTGGACACCAAGGGCTTTGGACGCATCTTCAACACCTTTTCTCTGTGTTCATGGTAGCAGCATCATCACCTTCCTCGTTCTCTTCATGAATATTAAGATCTATATCTACAACACTTTCACTCAAAGCACCATCATTGCATTCATCAAAAATAACATGTATACTTTCTTCAACTACCTGGGTCCTTTTATTGAAGATTCTATAAGCTTTGCTACTCGTGGAATAGCCAAGAAATATACCTTCATCACTACGCGCATCAAATTTCCCAAGGTTATCTTTTCCATTGTTATGAACAAAACAAGTACAGCCAAAGGGTTTAAAATAAGATATAAGTGGTTTGCGGCCTTTAAAAAGTTCATAAGGAGTTTTCTTTAAGATGGAACGAATAAGACAACGATTTAAAATGTAGTTAGCTGTGTTAACAGCTTCAGCCTAATAGGTTTTAGGTAATGCATTTTCTAAAAGCATAGTCCTGGCCATATCCTCTAAGGTGCGGTTCTTGCGTTCCACAACCCCGTTTTGTTGAGGTGTCCTAGGAGCAGAAAAGTTATGGGAGATGCCATATTTAGCACAAAATAAATCAAATTGAAGTTGATCAAACTCCCTACCATGATCACTCCGAATAGACACTATGGGCTCATTTCTTAAAGTTTGCAACTCCTTACAAAGTTTTGAAAACTCAAATAAGGCCTCTGATTTTTCTTTCAAAAATACAACCCAAGTATATCTTGAAAAATCATCAACAACAACTAGCATGTACTTTTTACCATTGGGAGATTTGACTCGCATAGGACCACATAAATCCATATGTAAAAGTTCAAGGGGTCTAGAAGAACTTACAACCTTTTTGGGTTTGAAGGAGCTACGTGTTTGTTTACCTCGTGTGCAAGCATTGCACATGTCAATACCTTTGAAGTCCATCTCAGGTAGCCCTCTTACAAGCCCTTTGGACACAAGCTTCTGTAGTGTATGTCGACTCACATGACCGAGTCTCCTGTGCCAAAGCTTTCGATCGTCCGTCAAGGCCTTTAAACAGGTTAAGCTTCCTTGTGCCACTTGATCAGCGTTTACAGCGTATATGTTCTTGTAACGAGATGCAGTCAATATAACTTCACCTTTATCATCTCTGCACACTATACATCTTTTCTTGTTAAATCTGACATTGTTAATACTATGGCTGGAATCACTTCCAACACTGCCAATACCAACAATGTCGCATTTCCCTTTGTCACCAAGAGTGATTGTTCCCGTGGATTGCTCCTTTAGATCATGAAAGAGAGAACTCTTCCCACTCATATGCCTCGAGCAACCACTATCAATAATCCATTTGTGTTCTTTCACCTTGGTGATCTCCTGCAAAACAAACATCAACCTTTGTGGCTAGACCAATAAGCAAATTTGGATCCATTGTTGGGGTAAACCATATTTGGTAAAATAGTGCCTTTTGGGACCCAAACTTGTGTTATCCGTTCTTTTCTCAAATGAACAGGAAATGTATTGCGAATAATATAAGGATCCTTTCTTCTATAAGGGTAGGTCTCTTTTACATGTCCCTTTCTAGCACAATGGTGACATATAGGAGAGGTTCTGCTTCCTTTAGCCTTTACAAAAGTGGTAATGTGTTGCTTCTTTAAAAACTTTGGGTTGTAGCCAATACCACTTTTGTTTAGAGAGCTTTGTTGCTCACCCAACATCTTATCGAGAGTGCCTTTGGATTTGGTAAAACTTATGAGGGCTGTCTGTTGGTCTAGAATCTTATTATTCAGGGAGATCTTCTCGTTCTCTAAGTCATGATGCTCATTTCTGAGAGAGGAGAGATCTTGCTTGAGTTCAGATTTCTCCGAGTCAAGCGTCTTGACTTTAATGTCAAGACCTGAATAAGAAGCTTCAAGACCTTTGACCCTCATAGACAGATCCTCAATAGTTCTTTCTTGGTCCACAGTTCTCTTAATAAGAATGTTAGTTTGGGCAATAAGCTTCTCTTCATTGGCAATTATATTTGAAAGGAATTCCGATAATACCTCTTTTGGACTTTCCATAAGTTCTCTTACAGTAGCTTCAAGCTTTTTATCGTGGGATTCATCTTCTGAGGCCATAAGACAAATGTTGGCCTTCTCATCGTCGGATTCAGAGTCGGAATCACTCCAAGTATCCACCATAGCTTTCTTCTTCCATTTGTCACCTTTCTTGGGCTGGCTCTTTGTCTTTTGAGGACAGTCCTTTACAAGATGATCTGTTTCACCACATTCAAAACAAGACAACGGTTTAGTCTTCTTTTCAAACTTGTTGTATTGAGGCTTACCTCGAAATTTTGAAGACTCTGATCCATCCTTGTTGTTGAATTGCTTCTTCATTTTGAGAATTCTAGCAAGGCCTCTTGTGATAAGAGCAAAAGGATCATCCTCATCGTCATCCTCATCTTCAGAATCAGATCCATCCTTGGACTCATCCTTCTTAGACTTGAGTGCCAAGTTTTTGGTGCTAGCTGGAAGTTCTCCATCGTCTTCATTAAGGATCATCTCATGCGTGATCAGCTTCCCAAGGAGATCATCGAGGGGTAGAGTGGTGAGGTCCTGGGCTTCTTCTATAGCTGTTACTTTTGGACCCCATTTGTCCTTTGGAAGGCACCTTAGTATCTTCCTCACTTTCTCAACGTTGGTAAAGCTCTTGCCGAGAGAGTCAAGGTTGTTGGTGATTTCTGTGAATCGTGTGAACATGGCTTTGATTGACTCATCGGACTTCATCTTGAAGAGCTCATACTTTCGAAGGAAGATGCTGATCTTGGTGTCTTTCACTTGGCTCGTTCCTTCATAGGTGACGACCAACTTGTCCCAAATCTCTTTAGCTGACCTACAAGCGGAAATACGGTTAAACTCATTAGTGCTAAGACCACAATAAAGTAAGTTAATAGCCCTGTAGTTTTTGGAGATGGTTTCAAGATCTGCTTGGTTGTATTCAGACTCCTTCTTTGCCACTTTGGTATCGTTTGGTCCTTCCTTCTCTGGAATCTTCGGACCATTCTCTATAATGTTCCAAAGCTCTAGATCTTGGTCTATGATGAACATCTTCATCAAAGATCGCCAATGGACAAAGTTGTTTCCTACAAAGAGTGGCGGTCTGCTTGTGGACCTTCCCTGTGCAAATCCTCCGCTTGCTTCACCAGACATGATCGAAAACTCACAAGATTATTAGATCAAAAGCAGTAAGTAAAGCTCTGATACCAATTGAAGGTTCGATAATGTAAAACAATGTAATATATAAATACTCTAGAAGGGGGGTTGAATAAAGTATGCCCGTTTTTCGCAGAAAGTCTCAATACTTTTGGAGCTTGTACCAAAACCTTTGAGATAAACCTGAATCACAAAGTTAAACAATTCGAACCAAGTGCGGAAATAAGGTAAAGCAATAAAGAAAATAACACGAGTAATTGTTTACGAGGTTCAGCGCAACTTGGCCTACGTCCCCGCCTAGGGTTCTTCCACAACCCTAGGATTCAAAGGCTTTATTGATTGCTTAGCTTAGGATCCTAATAGCTCACCGAGAAGCCTCTCTCCTATACAATTGCAATCTAGTCAACTCACGTTCCCTTGGAGTCCTAGACCAATCTAGAAGAGCCCCACCTCTCTCAGCTATCTAGTACAATCCTCTAACTCTCGCAAATCAATAGCCTAGTGCAACTTCCCGAGTTATAAACTCTCGAGTAACACTTGAAATAAATATATCCTATAAGCTCACAGTGACTCTCAAAGGCTTTGAAATAAACAACAAACTATTTGAGCGCTTTGCAGAGAGACACTTGGAAGACAGATCGCTTGAAAGAATTGAAGCTCGTGTGTAGCACTTGTGTGTTCTGTCTTCTCATTCCTTTCCTTTATATAATAGCATGGAGATAGCATGGAGCGTGAGGATCTTCATCACCAGATCTCCAACGACTATTTGGAATCAGTTCGATCTTGGATCTTCTATTTAAGGATACTTCGAAGCCATGATCTATTTTGAGCTGATCTCCTCAACATGTAAAAGGAAGGATGCAATCTTTGAATATACTTCCTGAAATGGTTAGTCATACATATATATATAATATAATGGAAGTATATAATAAGATAAAATAATATACGAATAATAAAGGTAGGTTTTGTATTTCATCAACTGTTAACGCTCCAACGCCTTTGACACAAATATCCTGTCAAAGCCTTTGAAACATCTATTCCGATTTTCATCAAGGGAGGGAGTTATCAAAGATGTTGAGAGTTGTCAATTTCTTCCCCTGAATGACCATTAAAAGTATTGCTTGAGAACAAGGAAGCTTAAGTATGAGGTGTTTGTTGTAAGCCTAATTTGGCATATTTTACACCTACTTTTATATCGATTTCTGTATACATTTCATACATTTGGGTTAGAATAGTACAATATTTGTGTAGTTTATATTTATTTGCAATATATGGAGGTCGACACAACTTTTTGTTTAATTTCGCAGAAATCGGACGCACTTTGGAGCTTAAAGGAAAGTCATGAAGAAAAAAAGGGTGATTGTACGGACTCTGCGTTCGGATGATGGGGCGTCTCTGGCTTCACCCTCACGGTGGTTGTGCCGGCGATCGTCGTCCCATGGGTCGGAAAGCCTTCTCTTGTTCTCGAAAACCCCCTGTCCCGGTAGCCAAGAGTGGAGGTTCTGTGTCTCTCAATCTTTCGGCTAATGGTGGCAGCAGGGTTCGCGATTGTGCCAAATCTGGATCTGTGAAGGTGGATGCGAGCAAGAATGGTGATTCAATGGAGAATGTGGCTCAGGAACGGAGTAGGAACCCCCTTCTGGGGCGAGGAAGGAAGTGGTTAAACCTGCGGGGGAAAAAGTCGGTTCTCTTGATGCTGGTCAAATTATGAGGGTTTCAGAGCTGTCAGAGGAAGCGGTTAAGGGTTCCAATCAGTAGAAGGAGGTATTATCGTTTGCTCAAGCTGAACATCAGGGCTTAGAGCGTCAGAGATCGATTACTTCCCAGAAAATCGCCGGCAAGATTAGTTCCAACAGGGATATTGGAATGGCTGAGAAATTAACGTTTTTTTGCTGATGTTAAAAAATGTAAGGTCTCGATTCGGCCGAAGGATGTGGTTGAGTCCCAAAAAGAATGGGCGGCTACACTTATTGGGGTTGTTACAGGTTCTAGCGTCCCGTTTGCGAAGGTGCAGGATATGATTTTTGAGCAATGACAGGTCTGTGCTCCGAAGCTATTTCAGTCCGAATCTGACCTTGTTTGGGGTTTAAGCAATGGCCCATGGACTTTCATGGGTTCACATCCTTTAAACATGAAGAAATGGTATGTTGGGATGCCGATTGCCTGGTTTGCATTTGATCGCATTCCGAGTTGGGTTTGTTTGCCTGATCTTGAGCCGCCGTTGTTCACTAATATTAATTTGAGTCGTATTGGCAGCTCTATAGGTAATCCTATTTGTATTGATGATAAGACTGCGAAGGGGGGTAGAATTTCTTATGCGAGGTTGTTAGTTGAAGTGTCCGTTAAGGAGGCAGGGGTTGATTCCATTGAGATTGTGAATACCAATGGTAGTTCCTATCTACAAAAGGTTGTCTTTGAGTGGCTCCCCGCCATGTGTATGCATTGTGATAAGTTTGGGCATGGTAAGGATATATGTTTACTGAATAGGAGGGGACTGTTGCATAGGCAGATTAATAGAAGGCCAAGTTATCTTCAGCAGCGACGTGAATAGGTTCCTAAGATGAATTCTGTGCAAGCTGGACATGAGACTCTGTTTGAGGAAAGGGTGGTGCCTCCTGAATTTGCTCATCTGACGACTATAGTGAATAGTTCAGCTGGTGCCAAGGGTTCTTCGTCTGCTTCCTCGTCTGGGTTACAAGTTGCGGATAAGCCTAGTGTTCAGTCAGATTGCACTGCGCATCTTGGTATTATCTTTGTTCAGTCGGTTTGCACTGCACCTCTTGGTACTTTTTTCTGCTAAGAATACACAGTCTAGTGGCCAGATTATTCAAGGAGGGCCGGCTGCTGATGGTTCCTTATCGGAGGGATTGTGGTGTGAGGTGGTGAAGAGAAAGACAGCACATCAAAGCCCCCCTAGAGCTGCGTCAGATTTGATTGGGATGCAAATTGATACTACTTCTTGTTTTGTTGTTTTGCAATCTGATGAACAGTCTGAGACAGTGGTATTTGCTTTTGCAGACAGTGTACCTGTGGTATTTGCATCTGCTTCTAATTCTACCGCTCTGAATAATGCCTCGGATGAAGATGTTGTTCAGGTGGAGGTGATTTCTGATTCTGCTTCAGCTGAGACTACCATTTCTGATGCTGGTCAGGGGGGTACTAGGGGTATCTCCACAGCTTTTGGTGACTTTAGTGAGAGTAGCACTCACTTGAAGTTGGTCCATGGATAAAGTTAAAATCGCAGCTTGGAAGATAATGGGGTTAAAGGACCCAGTTAAGAATAGCTTAATAAATTCCTTCTACTTTGAAAATGAGATTGCTCTTATTGGTTTGCTTGAAAGTAAGATGCTATTCAGAAATATAGAGGATGTAAAGATGAGACTGATGCATGGGTGGAAGTGTTGTATGAATAGAAATGAACATGTGAAGGGTAGGATTTGGGTTACTTAGAATCCGGATGTTTTTTATATAGAAGTGTTAGAGATTCACGAGCAGTATATACATTGCTTAGCTGAATGGCGTGATAAAACCTTTAAGTTTGCTGTCACTTTTGTCTATGCACGCAACTTCAATCCATAAAGACGACCTCTATGGGATGCAATGAGAAGAATCTCAGCTATGACAGCTATTCCCTGGACAGTTATGGGAGACTTTAATTGTATTATGAGTGTGGATGAGAAATGGCCTATGAGACATGCTTATGATGGTGAATTTGAGGAATTGAGAACTGCACTTAAGGAATGTGAGCTGGCAGACCTCCCGTTTACAAGAGCTGCTCTCACGTGGAATAACAATCAAGTTGGAGATGCAAGAGTGGAAAGAAAGTTGGATAGAATCCTGCTGAATGACAGATGGTCTGAACTGTATGAGAACTCAAATGGCTACTTTGGTACTCCTAGCTTCTCGGATCACTCCCCTGCAGTGACAATTTTGCGTAACAGAAGGTGGAACAAGAGGTATCCGTTTAAATAAAAAAATTTATGGGGAAAGGAGCAGGAATTCCAGGACCTTGTTAAAGCAGCCTGGCTTATTGACAATGGAGGATCTAAGCAGCTTAAGTTAGTCCGGAAACTTAGAAATGTCAAAGAAGCCTTAAAACCTTGGGACAAGGCTAGGTTTCCGGAGCTACAAACTCAAATCAATTTGAATAAAGGCATACTCCATGAGCTCTACTTACAGCTGGAAGAAAAAAGAAGTGATGCTCAGCTTGCTATTAAGGTTAAATCGGTAGAGGAGGAGCTAAGGAAAAGTGTGGCTAGGCTGATCAGCTTAACCACCAAAAAAGCCAAGCTCCATTGGTTGACAATGGGCGAGGAGACATCCTCGATGTTCTATAGGAGTGTGAAAGAAAGAAGATCAAGGAATGTAATTGTGGTAATGAATGACGATAGAGGGAGAATTATGGATGATGAATGCAAAATCAGAACCGACGTGCATAATTTTTTTACCAATCTCCTATCCTTCTGAGTAGATGGAGAGCAGTTTCCAGCGTTACCTCCAGGGCAGCAGTTGAGCACTGATTGTGCTACTGAGCTGATCAGAATTCCAAGATTTGATGAGATTCGGAAAAGTATTTGGAGCATAGGAAGTAACAAGTCTCCTGGGCCAGATGGGTTTGGTAGCCAATTTTGCAAAGATACATGGCATATTGTAGGGAAGGACATCTGTGAAGAAGTTAGAGAAATTTTTCGCAATGGCAAGGTGCTCAAAGAGATCAATGCAACTTTTATCTCCCTCCTCCCGAAGGTTCAGAATCCTACTTTAGTGAAAGATCTTCGGCCTATCTCGTGTTGTAATACATTTATGAAGGCTGATTCTAAGATAATAGGGGGAAGATTGAAGAGTAGATTGAGCAACTTGATTTCTGACAGTCATGGAGCTTTTATACCAGGACGTGCCATTTCTCATAACTATGCTCTGGCCCTTGAAGTGGTGAAAGGCTATGGTACTAAGAGAGTTTCTCCAAGGTGTACAATCAAATTGGGTCTGCAAAAAGCTTATGACTATCTGAGCTGGGATTTTATCAGGGAGACCCTTATCTACTTCAACTTCCCCATTCATCTTGTAGAGATCATTATGGAGTGTGTCACTACCCCATCATTCTCTATACTGATTAATGGATCTTCTGAAGGCTTCTTCCCTGATAAGAGGGGCCTCAGACAGGGGGACCCTTTGTCTTCTTATCTATTCGTGCTATGTATGGAGATTTTGAGTCGTATGCTACAACAAGCTACAACTGATCCGTTATTTAAATTTCATCCACGTTGTAAGCAGTTGAGACTCTCTTACCTAGCCTTTGCAGATGATCTATTGCTGTTCTGTCGAGCAGATTTGGATTCTGTTAGAATTATGAAATTATGTTTAGATCAGCTTTTTGCGGTCTCTGGCCTGAAAGCTAACAACGAGAAGAGCACAGTCTTTGTTTCTGGGGTTCAGGACAGTGTTACTAGTGCCATTGTTCAGCAGCTTGGCTTTGTGCAGGGGTTCTTGCCTATCAAATACCTAGGCATCCCTCTTCACTCCAGAACAGTCATGGTGCACGAGTATGGAGACCTTTTTGGCAAGATTGAAAAGCAGCTCCAATCATGAACAACAAGGAAATTATCCTATGCAGAACGCCTCCAGCTTGTTAAATCTATGTGCACTGAAGTCTTCACCTTTTGGAATCAGGTTCTTACGTTGCCTTAGGGGGTAGTGCACCGAATTGAGAACCTCTGCAAAAGGTTCTTATGGAGTGGTAGTAGTGAAGGCAACAAGTTTCTGGTAGCGTGGAAGTGTGTCACTAAACCATTCAGTGAAGGCGGCCTGGATATCAGGGAAATCTTGGCTTGGAACAAGAGTCTTCAAGCCAAGCTCGTGGGAGATCTGGCTCTGCATATGCCTAGTATCTGATTACGATTGTGTGAGCAAAATCACCTAAAGGGGGCCAAGGTGTGGGACATCTCCCCTAAGGTTGATGACACTTGGGTTTGGAAGAGCATCCTCGACACCAGAAGCGAGATGATGGGTGTCCTACCGCATTATAGTTCTGATCAGATTGCCATGCAGCAAGTCTTGACAGCTAGAGGAGGTATTTCCTTCTCCAAAATGTATGACCTTCTTAGAGATAGAGAGCAACCCATTGCTTGGGGGGAGTTTTTGTGGAAGAAACTGCAATGTCGAAAATGGGCATTCATCGACTGGTTGGCTGCGAGGAATTGTTTGCAAACGGGACACCGAGTGAAGCACTGGAAAGGTGAGGATTCAGCTGTTTGTGTGTTCTATTGTCGTGAGGAGGAGACCGCTACCCATCTATGGTTTAGTTGCCCGACAATGCAGCAGGTCTTAGCGCGAGTCATTAGGTAGGTAGGAGTGGGGTGCAGATTTTCTACTATTGAAGCTTGGCTTCAATGGTTCAGTGATGAGCAGCCGACACGCCAAAAGTCCTTCCCATTCCAGGTTAAGCTTCTAGCTTTTCAATCCATTGTGTATGATACCTGGATGGCTGTGAACAAGGTTGTTTTTTGTAATGAAACCTTTAACCCGGATGTTTATGTTACAATCATTATTACTAGTTGTAAATCCCGTATTTCCGCGAAGTGGAAGTGCAAGTCACTCACAGAAAGGACGTGGATTAGAAGTCATTTAAGCAGGTAGGTTTGTCCATTTGGATTCAGTAGGAGTAAGTAGTAGTCTCTGGCGGAACAGTACAGGGGGACATAGAGGTTCGCTGGGATTGACAACTTGATAGTGTGGTGTTCTTGGTGGGCATAGGGGGCCATTTTGGTATACAGATCCTTATCTAAGGATCCCTTTTTTCATGAGACCCATTTTATATGGTCTCATCTTTTGTAACTTTGGTGTTATCACCACATCTCTATATTTATCTTTTCAAGGAAAGTCATGAAGAAGCTAAGGATGGTGCAGCTGGAGAAAAGCCCACTTTTCGCCATTCATCATTCTTAATCAAGTTCTAATGTCATCATGAGAGTAGGAGCCCTCAAAAAGATCTTTCCAACGCATACACATATGTGCCAATCCGACAAACGAGGACTCAGGAAAGTGCGTTTCAAGAACGGAGCAGAATGCTGAAACCTGACAGTTCTACTCGACGTCGACTACATCTAGTCGAAGTCGAATACTCTCGAGCCAGAAAGTCACTCGGAGTCGAGCAGATCACTCGAGGAGCCAGAGCTACTCGACGTGGAGTAAGTCTACTCGAATTCGAGTACACCCGTCGAGTCCATATGGTGCCCCAGCTTGAGTGCAACCTAGGAGGAAAAGTTCTAGTCGAAGTCGACTAACCCGAGTCGAAATCGAGTAGCCCAGTTTCCGAGTCCGAGATCGAGTTCGAGAAGATAGACTTGCAAGAGAAGATTTATGGAATTCTATCCATCCACATGAAGATCTATCAAGTCCAAGAGGGATTTATCCACATTAGTCCTAGTTTCCTTATAGATTTATTTCCTTTATCAATTAAGGTTTATCTTGTGTTTTTAGATAGCAAGTTTTAGATATAGATATAGTTGTTCCTTCCTACATTAGCTACATGGAACATTATAAATAAGGCTTTAGGGGCTGGATTTTAAAATCTTTCAATCATCCAACAATCCAAGCTACAAGCCATAGGAGTTTCCGAGAGTAGGAGAGAGAGAGCAAGGCCGAGTGGAGTTGGAATTTGTCGAGAGACGTTTTAGCTTCGATCGGTAGTAAGCTCTATTTTATTTCATTAATGCAATTAGTTAATTCTTTTATTATATTGATGTGTTTATTTATAATGAAGAGCGAGTAGTCACCCAACTTCTAGGGTCGGGTGAGCCCGACGGTAGCCATGTAAGGTAATGCGATAAAGGTACAATCTTTTTATGCGATTTCGTCTTCTATCCCTACGAACATGATTCTTTTGCGAAAGTTGAAGGTGATCCTTGTTTGTATTATTGAAGCGAAAGTGATCTTACTACAACTTGGATTAATTATGTGAAAAGGGTTAGTAACAATTAGGGTTTATGCGAAAGCCTCTATATTCCTACTTGTTAATAACGACAGTTATTTGATGAAAATACATGATCTTTTATACCTTATGCATTATTTTATATGGTTATCAATGTGACGTTGATACCCCGATTCTAGAAGTCTTTTAGTTTATTGAATTTCCCACAATTTTCGTGTTGCTTCTGTTTTATTTCTGTCATTGCAAAGGTCACGTTTTTACACTTCAAAGCCCTCAACATCGCCTTAATTCTACTCAACGTCGAGTAGGTCTAATCGATGTCGAGTCTGTGTTACTCGACATTGCTTGTTTTTGCCTCGTTTTGTGTTTTGTTTGCTTCTGTTTTGTGGTTCGTCGACGATATGGTCGAGATCGAGCACCCTACTCGATATCGAGTACTCTTTTGGTTGAGTTCGTGTTGACACGCTTCCTCGTGGATCGATCTTGACTACCTTATACTATAGCGAGAGGAAGTCTTGTATTTATTTGTTGAGACAGGGAATCGGTTTGATTTTATATTTTGATTTATTTTCATACTTATCCTCCTGTAACAACAAACGACGAGCTCTCCTCTAGCATGAAGTCCCTTGCTGAATTGCCTAGAGCCCTCAACAAGCTCTGAAAATACCTCCCAAGCGGCAGTGGGTGTTTTGTTCAAGATGTTGCCTCCACAGGCGGGGTTCACCGTCTTGCGCTCCTCATCAAGCAATCCATTGAATAGAAAGAGCACCAAATCCTTCTTTGAGAAACCATGGTAAGGGCAACTAGAGCAAAGCTTCTTGAAGCGCTCAAAGTACTTATAGATTGTCTCTGTAGCCTACTGGTCAATTCTGCTGATATCCTTTTTCAGGTTGTTTAACTTGGTCGCAGGAAAGTACTTCTCCAGAAAGAGATGCTTCAATTGAGTCCATGTTATTGCACTTCCTGGTGGTAAGTAGTAGAACCCCTTATTGGCAGTGTCTTTAAGCGAGAAAGGGAATGCCCTCAACTTGATTTGCTCCTCCGTGACATTGCCTCGTTTCATTCCCACCACAACAATATGGAACTCAGACAAGTGCTTATGGGGGTCCTCACCACTTAATCCATGTAATTTAGGTAAGAGATGAATCACCCCATATTTTAGCTCAAAATTGACACCTTCCTCAAGTTCAGGGAACACGATAGCCAATGGTTGTTGGTCCAAGTCAGGTGTTGTGAGCTCCTTCAGCGTTCGATTATCCTCGTTAGCCATCTCTATACTCTCTTCTTCCCCTTGATCGAAAGGTAACTCGCGAAAGTGATCACGAGCTTCTCGCCTAAATCTAGAGAGAGTCCTCTCAATCTCTGTATCCAAAGACAATAAAGATGAGTTAGTAGCACAAGTTTACCAAGATTAGCGATTAAACAAAATAAGAATTCAATAAGAAAATCCTCGGAACGGCGCCAAATTTGACAAGGGGAAAACTTGTCCTTGTTCTTGCCAGAGAATACTTGACGGCGGGAAAACCTGTCATTGATCCGTCAAAGTAAAACTCAAACCTATAACTAGTTTGACAAGGTCAATCCATAGGGAATTTGTTGCTCAAGTATGATTTAAGTGTCGATTGAAGTAACCAAAGATGGGTTTTAAGAGTGTAAAAGATCCGCCTTTTATCAAAGCGGATTAATGAAAACAAGAGTAAATGATTGTGATTCAAACAATTGTGAGAAGCAGTTCTACCTACAATTTTCCACTTTATTTGGTTTGAAACGATCCTTGTAACTACTTCTCGTCCTATTAAGTTTCCTATGAATGCCCTTGTCCCGACCTAATATAGTTACTAGTCCAACCAGTCCTAGCAACCCTTATCAATCGAACAGTCCCTAAAGAAGGATTTAACCCAACTTATAGCTTTAAGTCCAGAGATTAGCCAAGGTATTTGCAGTCCCTAAAGGAACAAGTTTGCTACTTAGGTTAAGGAACATGTTTGTAGTCCCAAAACCTTAGCAATTGAATTGATTCTAACTAGTTGCGCGAGGTAGATAGAATAAAACAATGGACAATCAAGCACAAAGAAGTTAAAGCATTCAAATATAGGAAACAAGGAACGAGAATTAGAAACTCACAATCAATCCAAATAAAGTTTCAAATTATAGGCAGAACAGATGAGTTTAGTTTCTCATGGAAGACATCGCTCAATCTCTAAATTGTCTAATAGAACGCAGAATATAATAGAAGTGTATGAAAACTCATATTAATCGGCCTTAAAAGGTTCAAGTCGGCCAAAACGAATCAAACAACTAGGGTTCCACTTAATAATACGCGTCGTTTTGCTGACGAACAATGCGGCGGCCGCGGCATAGAAGCGGCGACCGCGGCATATGGCTGCTACTAAGACGTCTCTCGCTGCGGGAATGCGGGGGTCGCGGCATACATGCGGAGGCCGCTTCATCGGCCTTTCACGGAAAATGTGTCCCGAATTTGATCTTCTTGTTAACGGGAAAGTTGTAGGTATCTGAAAGAGGTTTACAGCGCATGGTCATAATAGTAAATCGGACAATCGAGCCCTCCAGAAAGTGCAAAACAAGTTCAGCGTGTCTGACGACAACTTCTGCAGACTTGTTCTTCGTTTAGTTTCGCTTCTTCTTCTCAGGACCTCTTGAGATCTTCATGTAAGCTTCTTCGATCAAATAGACATTCTCATCCAATGCGTTATCAACACATGTCTCCTCCTCGGATCCACCATTACCTGAAATAATCAATAAAAACGTGTAGATTCCGACTCCAACAACATAAAGAATAAATATGCAAATTATACTTAAACCATGCATGATATGCATCATAACTAAGCTAAATGCAACCTATTATGACCATCTAAATGCATGCTATCAAACTCCCCCACACTTCAGCTTCGCTAGTCCTCGAGCGAACAATATAAAAGCAAGATATACCTACGCTTTCCTTCTTCATGCATTAACCCAAATTAAAAGCAATATCAATTTTAAGTGAACACAAGACCAAGCACTACTAGAAAAAGGCAATTAGACATCTATTGTCAACAGATGTCTTTCAAAAAAAATTCCGATCTCTATGTGCGTGTAGTAAAAGATCAAAACTTTTCACATCGATTTTAAGCAGATGTCTTTTCTTGGATAAAACATCTGTTTCATTTTAAATATAAATATAAATCCTCAATTTTGTTTATTACATGTTCAATTGTAATTAAACCCTCGTTATTTTTTACTTTTAAGCATTTGAAGATGTTCGAAGCAAGCCTAAATTTTACATTTACATCACTTTTTTCAAAATAACTAATTTATTAACACAAAATAGACATCTTTTATATCATATTGATTACATGTATATTAATTTCATATTTATAATTTGTGATTTTATATTGTTTTTAGATATTATACCACATGAAATAAATGCATAACCAATGTATTAACATGATGTAGACTTCAATGTGTACAGAGTTGAGGGTCAACACAAGGTTCTGAAGGAGACACTTCACTCATCGACTGGTGACTTTCGCATCGTGATCGATGCAATCCATTGAGTCAACGATTGTCAACTGCATCAGCTGCAAACTGCTTTGGAGATCGACCGCTTCAAATGGCCAACAACGGCGTATAAAGTCAACCTTTTCGATGAGGTAAAGACTTTAATCTCTAAAAAGTGCTTCGATTATCTGTACAAGATGTGGCAGGACGCCGTGAACCAAAAGGTTCCTCCGGTATGCACGGACCGACATGGGAGGGTTTGTTACGGGATCCCTTATGTCAATTAGATTCAGGCATACGTCAACTCCGGTACTCCGATACCCGCCGAGGACATCCACCTGTTCTGGATGGATTTGTCATGGACTAACATTGACGACACCCCACTGTCGTATGAGATGTCATCTTCATAGATGGCTTCCAACGATGTATGTGAGGATGAGCTGCACCCACCCTCATCAGCAAGCGTCCGAAGGAAGGGGAGGCCTCGGGGGTCGAGGATGAGCTGCAGAACCAACCCGTTGCCATACGAGGAGGTAAGGGAAATGTTTGAGAGAGAAGAAGCGCGTGGTGCTCGAAATGCTGCTCGGCATCGTCCACAAGGGACCTCAGCTCGACGTGGACGTGATGATGTGTTTGGAGGGTTCAAATGGGGTCGAAAAAACGTTGATCCCTTCATGCTCTATCATATTGAGGGTGTAAGGGACACTGTTGGAGACGGTCATTGTGGCTACCATGCTTTGGCAGCTTTGACATCACCGATCGGCGAGACTGCTTTCCCGGAACAGAAAGCGTTACTATGCAATCACTTGGAGGATCACGCCGATCTGTACGTCGGTTGTTATAGGGGAGAGTACCCATTCCAACAGTTCGTCGACTACCAGAGATGGGCGAGAGTTGTGCATGGTGATAGGAGACGGTGGATAGAGCTACCCATCATGGGTTTAGTATTTGCAACGGTATATCAGATTACTCTCGTTGTCCTATCTTGGCATCATCCGTTCACATGTCTCCCCATGGCCTCGCCGACACCTGCTAACAACCCTCAATCAGCAACCCTTGGTGTAGCCTGCATCGAAAACCAAGACCATTTTGTCGCGCTACGACTTCAAACGTCTTTTTTTATTACCTATTCTTGCTCTTCATATATATGTCAAAACTCTAACACAAATTTTCCATTCTCATAGATCTGGTTGTGTCCTAACGCTCCTATTCCGCCGCCTCCGCCAGAATGGGTCGTACATCATCATCCGAGCGTCGAAGGATGGGATGCTCCGTTTCAAGCTCAGTTTGAGAGATTTCGAGCCTTGCGTGTCGAGTCCGGCCGCCCTTTACTATTTTCCTAGATTTTATTCCACCAGTTTATTAAAATTATGAATGTAAACCTTTTTTTTTTTCCGTTCCTTGTAACGTTATTCGCATATTATCTGAATGTAAACCTTAACAATTATTATTTTCTATTTAATTTGACCCTAAATCTTTCAACTCCACTAGCTAAACACTTCAATTTTTTCAATTAACATTACAAAAACATCGTGAAGGTTCGATAATGTAAAACTAAGTATTGTAAAGATACTCTAGAAGGGGGGTTGAATAGAGTATGCCTATTTTTCGCAGATAGTCTCAAGACTTTTGAAGCTCGTGCCAAAAATCTTTGAGATTAGACTTAGTCTTTTATCTGAAAACCTGAATCACAGAGTTAAACAATTCGAACCAAGTGCGAAAATAAGGTAAAGTAGTAAATAAAGGACTCAATGAATTGCTTACGAGGTTCGGCACGAACTTGGCCTACGTCCTCGCCTAGGGTTCTTCTACAACCCTAGGATTCAACCGGCTTTTATTGATTCACAAGACATAGGATCCTAGTAGCTCACCGAGAAGCCTCTCTCCTATACAATTGCAATCTAGTCAACTCACGTTCCCTTGGAGTCCTAGACCAATCTAGAATAGCCCCACCTCTCTATGATATCTAGTACAATCCTCTTACACTTTGTGAATCAATCGCCTAATGTCCACTTCCTGAGTTACAAACTCTCGAGTATAACACTGTCATGAAATATATCCTATCAGCTCACTGTGTAACTCTCAAATGCTTTGAAATGAAATAACAGACTCTTAAGGATAGCAGAGAGCACACGAAGAAGACAGATTTGTCTTTGAAGGCTTGAGTGTATGAATGCTTGTGTTCCACGAATGTATGGATGTCTTCTTCTTCCTTTTCTTTATATTGAAACAAATCGGCGCCTAAGGATCTTCACCAACGGCTAGAGAGGATCATGGCTTGAGCTGGATTCTTCACAATCTTCTATCTTTAGAAACTTCTGAAGCCATGATCTTCCGATTTGAATCTTCTCGATTTACGGCATAAGGAAGGAAATAATATTCGAAAAGGCTTCCTGAAAGGTTAATGTGTATATAATAATAATATGGAAGCATATAATAACATAAAATAATATTCGAACATAATATCTTATATGACAGGTTTTGTGTTTCATCAACACTGTTAAAGCTTCAAGACCTTTGATAAAAACAGACTGTCAAAGCCTTTGAAACTTATTCCGATTTTCATCAAGGGAGTGGAATTATCAATCTCTCCCTTGATGAAAGAAAAAACCTGTGCATCCCTACAACTTAGTCAAACAGATATAATATAAGTAAAATCGGACTAAGTACCTGCACGGGTTAGACGAATGTTGGATCATAAGTTCAAAACAAGAAAATATCCAACCAAAAACAAAACCAAGGTCTTCCAAGACCTTTGAATCGTAACAGTTTCAAAAAGTCTAACACCACAGATCATCTCCCTCTTTTTGTCTTTCAACAAAGGGAAGAGGTAAAACAGTCACCAAAAGTTTTGAAAAGGTATCCAAAAACCAGCAATGTTTCAGATTAGGTTAGGGTAAGGTAGGATATGGTTAAGCTTCATCGTCCGGAACATCATCAGTGAGCCGCGACCACATACCTTGCAACAGCTTGGTTACCCCGCTCATCTCCGTCATAAACTCCTTGTGCAACTCCTTAATATCGAGGCGAACTTCCTCCAAACCCAACTCCAGGTTGTCCATGCGTTCATCAACGGCTGAGGTAGTGGGAAGAGCTTTTGAAGGAGAGGCAAGACTCCAAGTCCCTTGGGGGACCGAGTGATGCCTATCTTTTCAAGGCTCTTGGACTCAAACTTACCCATATGATGCTGTTGTTCTTCATTTTTGAAATTGATTCCAGAAGCTTTGAAGATGTGGGTCAAAAGGGTGGCAAAGGGGAGGGGAGTCCCTTTCCTGGATTTACTAGCATGAGCCATGGATCCAAGGATAGTGTTGGCCAAATCAAGGTCAAGGCCATTTAAGATGCGGTATAGAATGATCATGTCATTATCGGTAAGGAGGGAGCCAGAGTTAAGACGGGGTAAGAGGCAACGCACAATGATGTTAAAAATAATCTTTGCCTCTAGGGTAAGGGATGAGTGGGTAAGCTTCTTTGAGGTGTTGTTGGATGCTTCGTGTAGGAGATATTTGGATCGGGCAAGGGCTATGCATTGATCTTTTGTTGGGTTCTCGGGAGAGGGTGGACAAGGTCTCGGCAGGCCAAGGAAATCAGCAAAGTCAATGGAGCTGAAAGAGATTCTAACCCCCTTGACGATGGATTCCAAAGACCAACCATCGGCATCGTGTTTGGCTTTTAGGTTTTTGTAGAACAGGCGGGTAAGTTGAGGATAGTAGATAGATTCAAGGTTGAGAAGGGTCCAGACAGGGGATTGTTTGAGAAGAGATATGCAAGGTAAATTCAAAGCTTCAAAGAACGCAAGATCAAAAAAATCAGAACAGCAAATCTTACGAGTTCGAAACTCATCTACCCACTTTCCAGCCGTTTCAACATCTTCAAACCATGAAGAGGGTAATGAATGGTTTACCTGGATGTAGGCGGGTGGATCAACATTCTTCCTGCGAGCAAGTGTTAGAGCAGCCCTCTTGGCAGACGCCTTAAGACTTCTGAGAGTGCCCTTTCTGGTACTCTTGGGAGATGGAGGCTTAGCCGCTAGTGGGGCTTTCCGCTTCTTTGGAGACGGGGGAGGAGGAGAAGGAGAAGAAGAGGTAACAGGTTCTGGCTCCTCTTCCTCTTTGTCATCAGACCCCGAGTCCTCAGCGGACCTTTCAACGTCCTCGTTGTCTCCTTCAGCATCCTCATCATTGCCAGTCTCGTCTTCCTCTTCTTCTTCTTCCTCTAGTTCCTCCTCAGTGGGAACCTCCTTCTCAGCCTCTTTTCGAATTCTCTCGGCCTCCTCCTCGGCTAGTTTCCTCGCCAGCTCAGCCTCTTCTTCGGCCTTTTTCTTTCTCAGAGCTTCTTCCTCAGCTTCCTTGGAGGCATCCCATTCCAGAATGGCGTTGAGATCCTCCTCTTCCTCCTCATCATCCACCTCCTCAGCGATGATTTTCTTTTTCCCTTTCTGCTTTGCACTGAGAGGCTTCTTCGCTGAGTATTTTTTAAAGTCCCTGGTAACTGTAGTCGTGCTCTCAACAATTGTGCTTTGGACAACAGCTGAGACGATTGCTTGTGGAGTGGGTTCAGGTTCATGGGAAGTAGCAGTGGCCTGGCGTCCCTTGGGGGTGGCGCCAAGTCTTTTGGGTGTGGAGGCTTTCTTTGATTTGGGAGCCATGGAGGTTTTCGGCTAGGGTTTTAGAACAGGTTGAGAGGTTGAAGGAGAAGTAGAAATGGAAAGGTTTGGATAAGTTTGAAGTGGTGAGAGAATCGGGTACAGATTGGGGTTTAAGTAGAGTGAGATGATGGAGTTGATGGGACGGGTTTACAGTTCCAAGGATGGGTAATGATAACATTGCCAATTTGAAAAAATTTCCATTCAAAAGTCAAACCTTCTCACAATTGAAAATAAGAGGGAAATATCCGAAAGTATTTTGTTCCAAAAATAAAACATGTACTCGGAAGGGGGAATAAAATGTGTAACAAACAGAATTTTAAAAACCGTTAAAAATATACTTGATCAAATATCTAAAAGATATTAACCAAATATATATGATCCGATATTTGTACTCTACCATTTAGTTCACAAACCTTGACATAATTCTCAAAGGTCTTGACACTGAGTAGAATTTATCTTTCGTAAAGGGAAAGCTCCCCCTACGAAAGTGCATCCTTGTTAAGCATCTCAATCTCTCGTCTAATGAAGGTGAACCTGTCCTTTGCCAAAGGCTTAGTAAAAATGTCAGTCCATTGATAATCAGTTGAAATAAAAGAAATGGACACATCACCTTTTTCAACATGGTCTCTAATGAAATGATGTCTTTTCATCAATATGTTTTGTCCTTGAATGCTGAACATGATTCTTCGTGATTGATATGGCACTTGTATTGTCACACTTAATGGGAATACCTCTGGCGTTGATGCTAAGATCTCTCATTTATTGAGCTATCCAAAGGATTTGGGAGCAACAAGCTCCAGCAGCTATGTATTCGGCTTCGATAGTGGATAGAGCAACTGTGTTTTGTTTCTTTGAATGCCAACTAATCAAGGATGCTCCTAAGAATTGGCAACATCCTGATGTGCTCTTCCTATCCACCTTATGGCCTGCAAAATCTGCATCAGAATACCCAATTAATGTAAAATCTTTTTGCTTTGGGTACCACAAGCCAAGCTCCTTAGTGCCATTGAGATATCGGAAGATCCTCTTCACAGGTACGAGGTGAGATTCTTTAGGATCGGCTTGAAACCTAGTACACATGCAAACACTAAATATGATGTCAGGTCTACTAGCTGTAAGATATGGTATAGATCTAATCATTCCTCGATACTCCTTTTGATTGACACTCTTCCGAGTCTTGTCTTGATCTAGAGATAATGTTGAGCTCATGGGTGTCTTGGTTGCTTTGGATTGATCCATCTTGAATTTCTTCAAGAGATCCTTAGTGTACTTACTTTAGTTGACAAAGATCCCTTTCTTGGATTGATGAACTTGTAATCCCAAAAAGAAGTTGAGTTCACCCGTCAAGCTCATCTCAAATTCGCTGCACATGATGTCAGAAAATTCCTTGCACAAAGATGTGTTAGTAGCATCAAATAATATATCATCAACATAAAATTGAATAACCAAAATGTCCTTTCCTTTGGTCTTGAGAAAAAGAGTTTTGTCGATCAGCCCCCTTTTAAAATCATTTTCTAAAAGATATTTTGACAAGCACTCATACCAAGCTCTTGGGGCTTGTTTCAAACCATAAAGCACTTTGTCTAGTTTATAATCATGAATGGGAAATTCTGAACTTTCAAAACCTGGGGGTTGAGCCACATAAACTTCTTCATCTAAGAAACCATTAAGTAAAGCACACTTGACATCTATTTGATATAACTTTATGCTCATAAAAGATGCAAATGCTAATAAAATGCGAATGACTTCAAGCCTGGCTATGGGAGCAAAGGTCTCCTCGTAGTCAATACCTTCATCTTGATTATAGCCTTGAGCAACAAGCCTTGCTTTGTTCCTCACGATCTTACCATTCTCATCTAGCTTGTTTTGCAATACCCATCGTGTGCCAATGACTGATTGATGCTTTGGCCTAGGCTTCAAGGTCCAGACTTTGTTCCTTTCAAATTCGTTAAGCTTACTTTGCATAGCAATGATCCAGTCTGGTTCTTGAAGGGCCTCATCTACCTTCTTTGGTTCAATAAGAGAAACAAACGCGTGAAAAGCGCAAAGATCTTTAAGTTTAGAACGAGTTTGAACACTAGATGTAGGGTCAGAAATGATATCCTTTAATCAGTGTGATGATGAGTATTTGAATTTCCTTTTGCTAGTCTCAGCTCCTTGATTCATCACACCAGCAGGATTGATTTGTGGTACATCTGACACCGTGGTCCTATTAGGTTCAGTTTCAGCAGTTTCTGAGGTTTCAACATTGTTGGATTGGACACCAAGGGCTTTGGACGAATCTTCAACACCTTGGGCCAATTCTTCAGTGTTGAGAATCTGTTTCTGCATGTTCCTCTTCTCTGTGTTCTTGGTAGCAGCATCATCACCTTCCTCATTCTCTGCATGGATGTTAAGATCTATATCTGCAATACTTTCACTTAAAGAACCATCATTGCATTCATCAAATATAACATGTATACTTTCTTCAACTAACTGGGTCCTTTTATTGAAGATTCTATAACCTTTTCTACTTGTGGAGTAGCCAAGAAATATACCTTCATCACTACGCGCATCAAATTTCGAAAGGTTATCTTTTCCATTGTTATGAACAAAACAAGTACAACCAAAGGGTTTAAAATAAGATATAAGTGGTTTGCGGCCTTTGAAAAGTCCATAAGGAGTTTTCTTTAAGATGGAACGAATAAGACAACGATTCAAAATATAGTTAGCTGTGTTAATAGCTTCAGCCCAATAGGTTTTAGGTAATGCATTTTCTAAAAGCATAGTCCTGGCCATATCCTCTAGGGTGCGGTTCTTTCGTTCCACAACCCCATTTTGTTGAGGTGTCCTAGGAGCAGAAAAGTTATGGGAGATGCCATATTTAGCACAAAACAAATCAAACTGAAGTTGATCAAACTCCCTACTATGATCACTCCGAATTGACACCATGGGCTCGTTTCTTAAAGTTTGCAACTCCTTACAAAGTTTTGAAAACTCAAATAAGGCCTCTGATTTTTCTTTTAAAAAAGCAACCCGAGTATATCTAGAAAAATCATCAACAACAACAAGCATGTACTTTTTACCATTGGGAGATTTGACTCGCATAGGACCACATAAATCCATATGTAAAAGTTCAAGGGGTCTAGAAGAACTTACAACCTTTTTGGGTTTGAAAGAGCTACGTGTTTGTTTACCTCGTGTGCATGCATTGCACATATCAATACCTTTGAAATCCATCTCAGGTAGCCTTCTTACAAGCCCTTTGGACACAAGCTTCTGTAGTGTATGTGGACTCACATGACCGAGTCTCTTGTGCCAAAGCTTTGGATCGTCCATCAAAGCCTTTAGACAGGTTAAGCTTCCTTGTGCCACTTGATAAGCATTAACAGCGTATATATTGTTGTAACGATATGCAGTCAGTATAACTTCACCTGTATCTTCTCTGCACACTAGACATCTTTTCTTGTTAAATCTGACATTATTGCCACTATCACATAATTGAGAAACACTAAGCAAATTATACTTTAACCCATTCACAAGATAGACATTTTTAATACTATGGTTGGAATCACTCCCAACGCTACCAATACCAATGATGTCACATTTTTCTTTGTCACCAAGAGTGATTGTTCCCGTGGATTGCTCCTTTAGCTCATGAAATAGAGAACTCTTCCCACTCATATGCCTCGAGCATCCACTATCAATAATCCATTTTTTCTCATTCACCTTAGTGATCTCCTCAAGCTTCTCATCGTGGGATTCATCTCCTAAGGCCATAAGACAAACATTGGCCTTCTCATCATCGAAGTCAGAGTCAGAATCGCTCCAAGTTGCCACCATGGCTTTCTTTTTCCATTTATCACCCTTCTTGGACTGGCTCTTCGTCTTTTGAGGGCAATCTTTCACAAGATGATCTGTTTCACCACATTCAAAACAAGACAAAGGTTTAGTCTTCTTATCATATTTGTTGTATTGAGACTTACCTCGAAATTTAGAAGACTCTGATCCATCCTTGTTGTTGAATTGTTTCTTCAATTTGAGGATTCGAGCAAGGCCTCTTGTGATAAGAGCAAAAGGATCATCCTCATCGTCATCCTCATCTTCGGAATCAGATCCATCTTTGGGCTCATCCTTCTTAGACTTGAGCGCCAAGTTCTTAGTGCTTGTTGGAAGTTCTCCACCGTCTTCATTAAGGATCATCTCATGCGTGATCAGTTTCCCAAGCAGGTCATCAAGGTGCAGAGTAGTGAGGTCTTGGGCTTCCTCTATGGCTGTAACTTTGGGACCCCACTTTTCTTTTGGGAGGCACATCAATATCTTTCTTACTTTCTCAACGTTCGTAAAGATCTTGCCAAGAGACTCAAGGTTGTTGGTGATTTAATTTTCATGAATCGTGTGAACATGGCTTTGATAGACTCATCAGGCTTCATTTTGAAAAGCTCATACTTTCGAAGGAAGATACTGATCTTGGTGTCCTTTACTTGGCTGGTTCCTTCATAGGTGACGACCAGCTTGTCCCTAATCTCTTTACCTGACCTACAAGATGAAATACGGTTAAACTCATTAGTGCTAAGACCACAATAAAGTAAGTTAATAGCCCTGTAGTTTTTGGAGACGAGTTCAAGATCCGCTTGGATGTATTCAGACTCCTTCTTTGCGACTTTGGTTCCATTTGGTCCGTCTTTCTCTGGAATCTTCGGACCATTCTCTATAATGTTCCAAAGTTCCAGATCTTGATCTAATAGAACATCTTCATCAATAATCTCAAGTGGACAAAGTTGCTTCCTACAAAGAGTGGTGGTGTGCTGGTAGACCTTCACTACAAAACAAAAGATATTAGCAACGGCTATTTGCCATGGCTAAAAGTCCATTTGCTGTGGCCAAAGGGTGGTAGCCATGGCTGTAGCCACGGGAAACAAGCCGTGGTGAAACATGGGGTGGCAAAAGAGAGTAGCCACGGCTATAGCCGTGGCTAAAGTGCTAGCCACGACAAGCTGCCGTTGCTAACTTACTTATGGGAAATTAAAAAAAAAACTGCTTTTTAGCCCAGAATTCTACCGGACCGGGCTAAAAAATCCCATATTTTATTAAAAAAAAACACGCACTAATAAATGACCTGTTTTGCATTTGATATCAACTAATGGAAACACAAGTATAATACAACAACAAAAATATAATATTAAATGCCAACTATTGTTCCTTTACTATCACACCACCCCTCCCGAAACTGTCAAATACATCAAACCGGTAGCTAAACTAGGTGGATCCTAATACTCACGAAAATTCAAGGCTGAAGTCTTGTTTTGCCCATTATAGCTCAGCATGCTCCAAGAGATCAGCCTCCTGGCGTCTTTCGTCGAGCATCTGCTGCACAGCCTCACCTTCCAGGGACATCCTGACTTGATGGGCTTGAACTCTGGCATGAACTTGAACCAATGATTGCATACACCCTAGGATCACAACAAGTAACCGAAAGGCATCTAACATAAACCATTTTCATGCTGAGTTTCACCATAAAATGGCTAGTAGCTCTCACTGTTAGCGTCACTACAAAGTGGACACAAAAATACAGAAGCTTGGGAGAATGACAAGAACATCTAAGACATGAAATCACTTAAGTCGAAACCAATCATTGTTTTTCTAGCATCATAAAGTAATAGAATCAAGGGAACCAGCAGGGCATTACCAGAAATAAAAAGAAATTATTTTCTGCAACTACTCGCCCTCTCAACTATTAGAGAGTGATCAACTTAATTCTACAAAAGATAAAAATATATATATAGAGAGAGAGATCAACTTAATTATAGAACTAAATAACGAAAGCAAGAGAATTAAAAGGAGTCATGGATAAATAAGTTAAATTAACATCCTCTTTATCAAAACCAAAGCCTAGGCTCTCATTTTTACGTTTCTATTATCATTTTCTATAAAGTCTACTAAAAATGATGGAATAATAATATTACTCGTTAAGACTTGCCTCATATTCAAAATTTTAGCTATATCAAGGGATGTCAAGGAAAATGCTAGTTGGCATGACTTTAAAATGTAGATATTAACTCATCTGAAATACAAGTCTATGTTGAATACCCATCCAGCTAGATTGCAAAAAACGTAAGGACATATCAGCTCATCAACAAGTGTTAGTGTGTCACCTCCATATTCATCATGTCTTACAAGCTCATCAAAGGGAACACCCATGGAACCCACAATGTGATACATGTTCTAGAAATAATATAGTATTGGAATAGCAATGGATAATACGTAGTCGGAGTTTTTTATAACAAACTTAAAATACCAGAAATTTATTTATAGACCACTTTATTAAAACAAAGGCCTACAATACTAAGTTGTACAATGTTAATATTTGACAATGGAAAATGAAATGCTTGACAGAAGTAAAATTATCTAAAAAAATTCCTACCCTAGATATACAGAAACTTCACTGAGACAATATGAAAGCAATTCAAGCATTAAATTCTCTAAAACTACATTAGCAATTTCCCAAATTCACTTAAAACTCAAAACTGCTGATAAACTAAACCATCCCTGGCACCATTCCCCTGGAAAAAACTGAAAAAGAGGTCATAGAAGTCTAGAGACTAGATCAACAGATTCATGGGGCATGCGTTTGTGGAATCTGAAAATTATTACAGCAGGTAATAGCATTACTGTAACAAGACAGTTTAAACAAACAGGGAAAAAAATGTTTGCCTTCATACCTTGTGCCAAGGATGAGCTATACATTCAATATAATTCGGGTTCATGCATTTGATTTCCTCTTATGTTGGAGTACCCAATACATGCAAGAAATCACCAATGATACAAATATTACAAAACTGAAAAGATATAAAGCACGGGGGAAACTTGAGAATCCAGCTTATTGTTGGAAGTTAAAACTATGAATTGCAACGAGTTGTCATCATCCACCAAATTGCATGTGTGGATCTAGAGATATTTGGTATATATGAACTCATAGAGCTATAACCCAAAGTATTATATACAATAATTACTAGTTCAAGGTTTTACCTTAATGATCTCAACAAGTTGGTCAACTCCACTTTCCCCAGGGAAGAGTGGCTGGAAACAAAGAAAGACAATATATCAGATATTTACAATTACAATGCTGATCGAACCAAAAATGCATGACACGACCTGGTTTAAGCTCTAGTAAAAACTCAAACAAAAGAACTGAAGCAAGTATATATTAGCTTAATTCTCAAATTCTCAAAGATAGAAGAAAGAGAAGATAGACTGAGTACAGGGAGCAATTTGAGATCAAAATTATTGAAACACGGTTTTGAATTTAATATTAAACTTGAGCTATATCCAGAAAATAACACAGTTTTAGATGAAAATGCAAATGAAATCAGTGCCAAGATTTTGAATTTTTAAGGAATAACCTTTGAAATTGATTAAAAGAACTTCAGCAGCAGTAACAACAGTGTCTATAGTACCCTCTAACTAACTTTTCACACACATTAAGGCATAGTCACTAATGCAAATGATCTACTCTGCATAGATCGGCAATTTCATTTAGACAATCCAAGGAATGTAGGGTGACTAGAGTCATCTACAAAAAATATTTTATCCTCTCAATTTAGTACCAGAATGACCTTAAAAAAAATATTTGATCTGACAGGAACCTATGAACCACCTAATTTTCTAATTTTCATAATCCACTAGTGAGAATTTTTTGGCAGCTTATCACCTCTCAGAACTTCACGGGCTGATTGAGATTGATTATACAGCAGAAAATCATGAAAAGGGGAAATAAATGGCTATTTTCTAGATCACTTGTAAAAATGAACAGAATATGAAAGAAAGGATGGATTCCATTTCTTTAATTACTTAATCTTATAAGGTTTCTCTAGTCTTCTACTCCTTGTTAGTTCTCCCCACCAACCCTTGTATTCCTTGTTTTCTCTTCACCAACTTTTCTGTTCCTCGTTCTTTAATCTCCGGTTCCTTTGCAATTAAAGGGGAAGCAAATTCATTATACAAGTCTACTGCAGGTTCTTATATCTTGCTCCTTAACTTTATGACAAACCAGCAATGAGGAAATCACATGGCTCTACAAACAACAACACAAAGCAACACAACCATATAAAATATTTTGTGGATACACAAACTACCAGTTTAATCAGTATCACTGTCAAGTTCTGACAACTGATTAAGATCTCATTAACTTGTGATGTGAAGAGACCAGGTTGCACGACAGATTAAGAATTTGTCGGTGCATTAAAGGCCAAATTTGAAATTATAAACAAAGGGCAACTTGCCTGTCATGTAACTCGAGCAGAAGGCATGCACTTTCAACATTTTTTTTAAAAACAAAGCATAGCTATGAGAAATATGAAATTATAAACATACATAGGTATGGAAAATATGAAATTATAAACAAAGAGCAACTTGCCTTCTCCAATCTTTTCCAAACATTGCTACACATTTTTTCTTGCTTTCTGTGAGCTCTCCTTTATAAGTTTGCCACGTTAGCAAAAAAATAATGATTTCCTTCTCTTAATGTAAATGATCATATTATCACTTCATGGACTTCGAAAATTGGAGAAGTGATATTGACCAAGCAATTAGCAGTTTAGGACAAAACACAGTCAGTGCTTGCTACTACATAATATAACTATCCAAAGGAAAACAAGTGCTTGTACAAACCTCATCTTCCTCAATAGCATCCTCTCCCATTCCCCCTGAAATCTTTCAGCAAGGGTCGCTGCTTCTCGTGCTCAATGAAGAGAAGCTTGACAGTCATGCTTCTCTTGTTAGTACTTGGCATGTTTAATACTCTTTGTATAAATTTCCTATATTAAAAATACATTTAAAAAATCCATAATCACATAAAAATACAAAGCATGGCCAACATTAGCAAATCAAATACAAGTAGATAAGTAACAGTAATGAGCCAGAGAATAGTGTTGCTATTAACACAAATTTTAATTTAAATACAACCATAAAAAGGAAAACGTATGAAACATAGGAACAATATATGGGTATGATCCAGTGTTCTAAAAATCGCGCCTAGGCGCCGCCTGGGCGCCGCCTAGGCGCTAGGCGGGACGGGACCTAGGAATGTTTAAGCCTAGGCGGACCTCTAGGCGGAAATTCATCCAGGAACCGCCTAGTCCCGTCTAGGCGCCGCCTAGGCACCACCTGGTCCCGCCTAGGCGCCGCCTGGGCCCGACTAGTCCCGCCTAGGCGCCGCCTGGGCCCGACTAGTCCCGCCTAGGCGCCGCCTGGGCCCGCCTAGCCCAACGATTATTCAATTTGCGCTTCTAAGCATATGATTAGTTGACTTAGGGTTTTTTTATCCCCCATGTCGGGATGCATTTGCTTTTCCATCGAACTTATAGTTTTGGATTTTAGGAGGTTTAGAATTGTTAGTCAAACATGTACTTTTGCATTTATTTACTTTAGTATTAGTTAACTACTACAAATTTGGGCTTTATGAGTGATATTATAGATTATTATTACATTATATGAATTATTGACAAGTGTTATTCGTCAAAATATAAGGAAATAATCAAGTTTGTTCTAAGTCCGCCTAGGCGCCGCCTAGGCACCCGCCTAACCGCCTAGGCGCTAGGCGGCCACCCACCGCCTAGCGGCCGCCTAACGCCTTTTAGAACATTGGTATGATCACATCTAGAAGCAACCTTGGCATTTGACATCCTGAAACAATAAAGTCTGAAAATTTTACAATCAGAACAAAGATCTGGAATCGAGTAACAAGGAAAAGGAGTTGAGAGACTAGACGAGAAACTTAAGCTTGTGCTCCTTCTCAAGCTCAACCGGTGGATTCAACAGATCAACAGTGTTTTGGAGATCCTATATTCCAAAATCCTTACCTTAAAAACCGATTAGAAACTCAAATCTTACAAGTAACTGAATTGAATCCTAGAAACTAGGCCCAATTCTTCCCCATTCCCATGACCCCCAAATTAAACCCTAACCATACATAAATTCGACTGAAACCTAGAAATCCCCTTTCAATAGGTTCATATGAGTTGAAATTAAAGGGTTTGAAGAGATTACCTGACAACGGAAATGTCGGAGAACGTAAGGAGGAGCAGTGGGACGGGGGAGTTCGGCACCGCCGGTTTAGTGAGGAGCCGGGAATGGGTGGTTCGACGGGCGACTCAAAGGTCGTGTGCTTTGGAGATAAGGAGTTCGAGTTCTTCAGGGAGAAAGGAGGTCGAGGGGAGAGCTTTGAGTGGTCTTCAATGGAGGACGGAGATGAACATAGATGAGGAAGGAGTGAGGGCGAAAGTGGATGGATCTAGGGTTGAGAGGGAAATGGATGAACAGACGAGGAAAGGGGGAGACGGTGGTAGGTTATACATAGGATTAGGGATTAGGGATTTTATTTTTATTTTTTTTAAAAAAATTACACGTTTCTTTTTTTTTTGGTCCGACCCGCGTCAAAAATCACACGTTTTTAGCTACGGCAAACTCTGCCGTTGCTACAACCTGTGGCTAATTGATTTTTTTCCCACCTAATAGCCATGGCAAATCCCTGCCGTTGCTACCAAGCGTGGCTAATTTGTTTTTTTTTTGTAGTGCTTCCCTGTGCAAATTTTCCGCTTGCTTCACCAGACATGATCGAAAACTCACAAGATTGTTAAATCAAAAGTAGTGAGTAAAGATCTGATACCAATTGAAGGTTCGATAATGTAAAACTAAGTAATGTAAAGATACTCTAGAAGGGGGGTTGAATAGAATATGCTGGTTTTTCGCAGATAGTCTCAAGACTTTTGAAGCTCGCGCCAAAACTCTTTGAGATTAGACTTAGTCTTTTCTCTGAAAACCCGAATCACAGAGTTAAACAATTCGAACCAAGTGCGGAAATAAGGTAAAGCAGTAAATAAAGGACTCGATGAATTGTTTACGAGGTTCGGCACGAACTTTGCATACGTCCTCGCCTAGGGTTCTTCCACAACCCTAGGATTCAACCGGCTTTTATTGATTCAAAAGACTTAGGATCCTAGTAGCTCACCGAGAAGCCTCTCTCCTATACAATTTCAATCTAGTCAACTCACGTTCCCTTGGAGTCCTAGACCAATCTAGAAGAGCCCCACCTCTCTATGCTATCTAGTACAATCCTCTTACACTTCCTGAGTTACAAACTCTCGAGTATAACACTATCACAAAATATATCCTATAAGCTCACTGTGTAACTCTCAAATGCTTTGAAATTAAATAACAGACTCTTAAGGACAGCAGAGAGCACACGAAGAAGACATATTTCTCTTTGAAGGCTTGAGCGTATGAATGCTTGTGTTCCACGAATGTATGGCTGTCTTCTTCTTCCTTTTCTTTATATTGAAACAAATCGGCGCCTAAAGATCTTCACTAATGGCTAGAGAGGATCATGGCTTGAGCTGGATTCTTCACAATCTTCTATCTTTAGAAACTTCTGAAGCCATGATCTTCCGATTTGAATCTTCTCGATTTACGGCATAAGGAAGGAAATAATATTCGAAAAGGCTTCCTGAAAGGTTAATGTGTATATAATAATAATATGGAAGCATATAATAACATAAAATAATATTCGAACATAATATCTTATATAACAGGTTTTGTGTTTCATCAACACTACTAAAGCTTCAAGATATTTGACAAAAACCGACTGTCAAAGCCTTTGAAACTTATTCCGATTTCTATCAAGAGAGTGGAGTTATCACATCGGAAACTCTAAACCCTCTCTAAACCCTAGACCCTAAACCCTAAACCCTAAACCCTAAATGTGAAACCCTAACTAGGGTTTGCACGTCCTTAACAACGTGCAAGTATTGCACGTCCTTAAGGACATGCAAGCACGTTGTTAAGGACTTTATTTGAGCATCATCATCAAAATTTGAGCATCATCATCAAAATTACCTTGTTGTTTGGACCTTGTTGTTTAGTTTGTACTTACATGTGAAGTATATATAATCATTTTTAATCTACCTTGTCATTGACCAAGATGATTTTGGCTGGATATTAAATGTAATAAAGGATGTAGCAACAACAAGTCACACTAGAAAAAAAAATTCAAACCTAAAAATTGATCCACTTAGATACTTCTCTATTTGTGAGGGGTTGCTCTAATTGAATATATTTTACACCAACTCACTAACAACTCATCTATGTCAATGCAATACCATTAGTTTTAGAATAAAAAAAAGACTGCGAGAACTTACCCAAGATTCAAGGTTGGCTTTGTCACTTCAAGGAAATTGGGGGAGTTAAGATCACAATCTTGTCCTTTGGTCTGAGCCAGAGTCTTGTCTTTCTCATTCACTTACTATTCCTAATGGTTTTTAAAAGTCATTGTCAGCTACCTGTATACACAAGTTCGGACAAACTAGTTCAACACCAACCTTCATTTAAAGAGAACGAGACATGGTAGCAAAGTTATTCCTAGGGAAAAAAAGAAATAGGCCAAACTAGAATGTAAATCAAGGAGGTCATAGGAGAGTAGGTGATAATCCAATGTGATTCCAAAATAGTTTTTAAAGAATCAAAAGGATACATTTCCCCTAATTAAGTACATTAGATAAACTTGTTCTTAAGTTATACTCTCTACAAATTCAATAAATTGATACCTTAATTTGAGCCTCAATTTGAGCATAAATAGAGTATTATAATAAATTAATAATTCATCAACAACAATTTAAGCCTAATCAAACTACTGAAACTAGTACCTAAATTTATTTGGAACAATTTCAGCCTTATCTTTTAGTAAACATATAGAAACCAAGAACCCTAAATGAGCTGATTAGGATCTCTGTCATTTTACACCTAAATTCATACTTCCACTCAAAGTTTAGGGATTAAGAACCCTAGTCGAGTTTGAACCCTAAGTCAAGAAATCAAATCAATTTTAACCAAAAAGGAGAAAAACCATAAAATAGGCTATTTACCTTCTTAGGCGGCAGATTCGCTGTAGGGAGGAATGAGCACTGTCGATGCTGCTGAAAAGAAAAGTCATTGAAGAGAGTAAGGAAGACGAGGTTGGACAAGAGATCAGTCACAATTGTGCTCACAGATTTTCGACATGCACCCGTCTCGGCCTCCCAAAGAAAAAAGATGGTTAATGATCAGATGGTTAAAACTTTGATTGCTGGTTAATGATCACTTGCCTCCCAAAGAAAAAAGATGTGTAAACTACCTCATATCCAACTTCACATGTAGAAAGAAGAGATCCATAAGCAATTTCCCACAAGCAAACCTGCACAAATAAATAAAAAGTCTACGTTTACTTGGGAGGCATCAAATGAAAAGAAAAGTACACATTTGGTAGAACATCTATACCTGTTGTAAAGTGAACCAAAGAAATAGGAAAAAAGAGAAGAGAATGAGAGCATACCTATTTGTCTGCCAAAGAGAGCGATCAACCACCACAAGAATGCTAGAATTCCCTAGGGTTATAAGATCATGCATTAAACACCAGAAATAACCAAAACAGTCATGCTAACAAACAAAAAATATGGGCAACCATAATAGAGTAGGGCCATAACCAGCTGATTTGCTTAGAAGAGACAATTATGTTTCCATTTTTTTCCTAGGAAAACCTCTGAATGTCAGGATATACGGAAGAGAAAATGAATTCTAGCAGGATTAGAAAGACAGAACCCAAAAACATATTTGAAATTATCTACGATAAACTTATGGTGCACATTGGAATAAATAAATTACAAAATACACTTCAGGTTACATCCCGCATAGACCCTGTTACGTTTCAAATGCTACTAACTGCATACAATGTTTTAGCAAGCAAAAAACTTACTTCCTCTGCTCATGAACGATCTGTGCGGCTGATTTGGCAACCAAATATATCTTGGGCTTCAATACAATACTTAGAACAACCAGAACAATAGTTTCTTCCTTTGGCTTCAACATTATGTAACAATACATATTCGCATTTAATCTCCAAATCAAAGGTAGGCGAAATGATAGGGTTTATTTTAGTCATGTTTTTAGTATAGATTTGCATATTAATTTAGATCATTTTTACATATTTTATGGCTTAATTTATATTATTTTGTTTTTGGGGTCTACACTACTGTTTCTATATATTTCAGGTATCTTTAAGCTGGATCGTATGAATTTGGAGGTTGATCATAAATTGTGGGATTATTTTGCAAATTAAAAGGAATAATGGGTCGGCTCAGATTGAATGTGCAAGGCTGAACTTCTTTGGGCAGGACTGTCCGTACTTGGAGAATGGAAGGAGCCCACGTGAAACGTGATTGGCTATTTGGCTTCATACTGCTTTATTTTATTTAATTAGTTTAGATTAGATATATTAATATTATATGATGAGGTTTCGATATATATATACATACATTCATACGAAGATACGAAAGGGGGCCGAACGAACATAGTGACCGGCAGACTAACTCTTTCCACCCCAAAAACCCCAACTATGCTTTGTCTTATTTTTATGGAGATCTAAACTCTCCCGTTTCGTCTACAATTTGAAGCTTTATTTGGATTGATTGTGAGTTTCTAATTCTTGTTTCTTATTTCCTATATTGAATGTTTCGACTTCTTTATGCTTGAACGTTTTATTGTTTTATTCTATCTTGTCTGATCAACTTGGTAGAATCAATTCAATTGCTAGGGTTTTGTAGATTCCTGGTTGCGAACCTTAACCCAAGTGGCAAACTTATTCCTTTAGGGCTGGTGGAACTAATTGAATGAGTAGGAGGTTGGATGTGCTGTTAAATCCCACTTTAGGGACTGCAAATACCTTGGTTAATCTCTGAACTTAAAGCTATCAATTGGGTTAAATCCTTCTTTAGGGACTGTTCGATTGATAAGGGTTTCTAGGACTGGTTGGCGTAACTATATTAGGTTGGGACAAGGGCATTCATAGGAAACCTAAAAGGACAAGAGGAAGTTACAATATCAATTCAACCAACTAAAGTGTATATTTGTAAATGAAACTATTTTATTAATCGTTACGTCCATTAATTTGTTTATAGTTTATTTTATTTTATTTCTTATTTCAATCACTCAAAACCCCCCGTTTCCTATTAATTGGTAGATAAACTTAACTTAGGAATAACTTTATTCTCTGTGGGATCGACTCGTTCTTACCACACTACATTAGTTAGTAAGTTCGAATTTATTTTGATACGATTTACGCGATTAAAAACCGTCCATCAAATTGGCGCCGTTGCCGGGGACTCAAGTTTATTTCTTTCTTTTGTGTATTTATTAATTTTTGTTTATATATCTAACTTTGTTGTGAACCTATCTTACGGTTCACAACACCCTTGCTACTAACTTTTTCAAGATGTTGAGATTAGCGCAGTTTGAAGGTGAGAACTTTCAACAATACTTCAGTAGATTGCATGAGTATGTTTACGACCTTGGTTCATGGGGTTATCAATTCAGCATCCGAGATGTGATTTTGTGCATAATTGATGGGATGACTGTTGAGACACGAGCGCTTGCTGAGTACATGAGTAACGGAGGCCTGAAACGGTTAGGAGGATTGTTGGGGTTATGGGATTTTTTCTATTATATGGATTACCATGTTTCACAAGAAGTCTTGCTCGCTACGTCTTCTCTGCTGATAGAGGACTCTGTCACACACCTGGAGGATCCATTGCACACTCTTACTCGAGTGGTGCAGCAGTTAGAGGAAAGAAAAATGAGCCGAATCGAAAAATTGTAGGAGCAAATGAGCCGCTGTAAAAACTTGGAGAATCAGATGAGCCAAGTCATTCAAATTTTAAGTGCAAAAGGTGAGAAAGGAAGGAGCTTCGAAGAAGAAGAAGAATTGGTTGCAGACAACGATACTGTCTTCGACGATGGAGGAAAAGGTCTAGTGCTTCCTGACATGGAATCTCATGAGTCGACGAATGAGGTTACATGTGATGTGTCTCCTACTCCATCTGCACCGTCCATTATAAGATCGCCCATTGATGAACCAAGTCTAGAGCCATCAACTGAGGCTCAAGAGATAATAAAGGTAAACTTTTGCAACTTTGAAGGTAATGGTGATTATTTTGATCCTTTTGATTGCTATTTTGAAAAGCCACTAGCTGAATTGTGCTGGTGGTATCATATTCCTTCTGCAGAGAGTCATGCTAGACTCTTTGATAGATCGAAAGGGGTCTTAAGTTCCATATTTTATGCTTTCAATTTATTATGCTATGATATGCCTTGTAAGATGTGTGCACAGGAAAATGATAGGCTACTGAGGACGTTAACAATGTCTGATCTTAGAGAGGTTAAAAAGAAACAAGGTATATTTTTTTTCAATTCTTCATTTTATTTTAAGTTAGAATTAGTTTTTATATACATATGTTTTATTTTTTTATTTCGTAAAAAAAAAAAAAACCTTTGTCTCCCTCGTTCTTTCCTTTCTCTTTACCCATCTCAACCCTCCTGAGCGCCGCCCCCGCACCCTCCCCTCCGTTCGTTGTATCTCTCCCAGACCTTCTTCCCTACCACCACCGGTTTTTTGAGACCGTTGGGCACCACCACACACCCTCGTAGTCGGGATCTTCCTCTCCCAAGTCGGCATCTTCCTCTTAACCCTTAGCCACCACCGTCTCTTCTCTCCTTTTCTGTTCACGATCGCCATCTCGTTTCTCCTCCTTCTATCATCCACCTCTGTTGTCCCCCATTCCGGCGACTCCTTCTCCGAGAAAGCCACCCGCGCAGCAGCCGCCCAGATCTCTACCTCCTCTCGCTGGACCTGTCACTTGCTAGTCGCCGGTGCCCTCCATCGCTTCACCCACCGGCTACCAGACCATCAATTTTCCAATCACCCATCCATGTCTCGCCGGCTGCCAGCACCATCGACCATCCATGTTCAGCAGAGCTCTCGCCATCAACAATCTGCCATTGCTGCTCGTCTCGGCGGCCTTTTTCTCTCCACGCCAGTCCAACTCCGCCATCGCTGTTGTTGCTCCTTGTGCCTGTGATTCCTCTCGACCTGACTGTGATGCCTCAGACTTCAGTATCAAGCAGGTAAGTGCAAGTATGTTTCAATCCCCTACCTAGTTGTGCTTCTATGAAATTATTGGAAAGAACGTGCTTTCCATATCTAGTTTTTGTGGAATTCAGTCAAGTTATTGGTGGGATCTAGTCATTGTTGTCCTGTTTGTCTCTATTTATTTGCTGATATTGGGTTAGAGGTTAGATTGATAGTTGGTCATTCCCTGTCATGTTTTGCTGCATTATTGGGTCTCTATTCTGAATTTTGATGCAGCAGAATTGTTTGTGGGTTTTGTTGGAATTTGAAGGGAAATTATTTTCATGAGGTGATTTGATGATTGCTGAATTTTGTAGCCTCTGTTGGCTCCTGAACTCACTATGGCTGTTTGATTTCTTGTTGCTATATTTTAAATCAGCTGAGTATTTTTATTTAGTCTCGAGTCCTATTATCAGGACTAGCTACTTTGAGATGGTGCCAATGCTTCAATTTATGCTTACTAAGTTCTTGCTCTCTGAAATCACTTGAATTTCATGTTTCAAATTTGTCATAAGTAATTGAGCAGGTACTAAGCAGATTTTTTTTTATATACCGGGATGTATTATTTCTTTTGCTTGGATGATATTATTATGATTAGACAGTTGGATTGCTTTGTCTTGTGTGTTCCTTGCTTTGTGTCTTGGCCATGATCTTTTGCAAAGGATACGATACCTATATTTTTTCGACTCCAAGAAGGTTCCCAAATGCATATTGCATCCAGGAGGGAGTGACTGGCGAATATTGTGCTTCGAATATCCGTCCTATAACTATGAGAAGAGCTGGATTTCATGGTCTGTTCAGAGGAAACACCACTACCTCCTCGTGAGTTGAAGATTAGTTTTGAATGCCTGATTACATTGTGAGTTTCCTCTACCTCTTTCATTCTATTTAATTACTTTGAGGACAAACTAAGATTTTAAGCATGGGGTGGGAAATTCAAGTGTAGCTCCGTTTTTATATATATGTTAGTTTTTTTTTTTTTTTTTGTCAATTTTTGTTATTCATTTCATTACATTTAGGTGTTATTAACGATACCCATCTTGGTTTAGTTTGTCCTCTAATTCATTTTTATGATCTTAATTGCATAAATCCCATGAATTGATTGAATTGCATGAAAATGATTTTTTGGAGTATGATTTGTGAATATAATTGAGCAAGTATGATTCATAGTTGATGTTTAATTGAAATCTAAAAAAATATAACCCTTGTGAGTTTGATTTTGGCCTTATAGGAACTATTCATTATTATTTCCCTTTTGCTTTTATTGTGTGATTATACTCTCCATATGTTTCTTATTTCAATACCGTATTGCACATGTTTGTTGCTTGTAAATTTCAAATGATTGAGGCATGTTTTCTTTAGCCATATTATACCTTATCTACCTTACATATTACCCTTTGCTTGAAGCCTAGCTGAGCCGTAAAGCCTATTTTTTTTATAGCTCCATAAAAATATATCATAACCAATGATTAGCCTGACCCCATCCGGGAATTAGGAGGAGAATTGATGAAAAATCTATATGTTGGGGTTGCTTTGAGTGGAGATAATGTATGTATGGTTGTGCATTGTGAGAGGCATAGCCAAAATAAGGTAACCCTTCTTGCATAATAGAGATGACTTATTACTAGGGGCCTAAGGAGGATAAAATTCACTTAGGAGTAAAAGTCTAGTAAGCTTGGACCTAGGGAGGATAAAATTCACCTAGGGGCAAAAGTAAGCATAAAAGAAAAGAAGTCATCATCCAAATGGAAAAATCGCATGAGTTGTATGGTTATTGAAATCGAATAGCTTATTGTTATGTAATGGAGTTTATGTTATTGGAATGGTTTACGAAGTATGGAAGTTTTGGTGTTGTTTTGGTTGGTTGTTGTTCCTTTTTCCCGGATTTTTAGCACCACAAGCCTAAATATTTCCAATGCCTTATGTTCCTACCAAAGCCCATTACAACCCTATAAAAGTCCTCATGATGTTGTTTGCAATTAATAACTTTCACTGTGTATAGAGCATTTTGGATTGAGTTGAGAGTTGAACTTTAAAGCCTAAACACATGAGAGCTTGAGTGAAACACATTATCGCGGTGAGGTTGGATTAAATTTGCCTTTACTATTGGATCGCTAATATACTTGTTAGGATGTTTGTTCTCTTATTAATGGCTCCTACTACGTGATGTTGTTTTTATAAAATTAAAGCAGGAAGATCTTATTTTTGGGATGATTAATTCTATATTTGTTTTTCATTGCTTGAGGACAAGCAAAAGTCTAAGCATGGGGTAGTTTGATAGAGTATATTTTAGTCATGTTTTAAGAATAGATTTGCATATTAATTTAGAGCATCTTTACATATTTTATAGCTTAATTTATATTATTTGGTTTTCGGAGTCTACACCCGTATTTTATTATAATTCAGGTATTTTGGAAGAAATTGTTCAATGTCATTACCGTGAGCACAAGGAAGAGCGGAGCAAGTGGTAAACATATTTTACGAGGAATATTGAGCTAGTTATTACGTCAATGCTATTACAATTGGACCGAGCTTTTTGGGGTGCAAAGGCCGAACATCGGACTTGGAACGTGGGAGGAGCCCACACACGGCTTGCAATTACTTTAGTGTTTTGCCGTTGGTTATTTCATTACAAATTAGGTAATTTAGGTTAGATAGAATTATATTAATATATTATATAAATTAGGATATGTTAGTTTAGATAGATTTAGGTTAGACATTACTCCGTAGCTTATATTATATATATAGACGTTCATTATTTTTATGGAGATCTAAACTCTCCTGTTCCGTCTACAATTTGAAGCCTTGTTTGATTGAGTTGTGAGTTTCTGAATCTTGTTCCTTATTTCCTATATTGAATGTTTCGACTTCTTTGTGCTTGAATGTTTGATTGTTTTATTCTATCTCGACTGATCAACTTGGTAGAATTAATTCAATTGCTATGGTTTTGTAGATTCCTGATTGTGAACCTTAACCCAAGTGGCAAACTTATCCCTTTAGGGTTGATTGAACTAATTGGATGGGTAGGAAGTTGGATGTGTTGTTAAATCCCTCTTTAGGGACTGCAAATACCTTGGTTAATCTCTGGTCTTAAAGCTATCAACTAGGTTAAATCCTTCTTTAGGGACTGTTCAATTGATAAGGGTTTCTAGGACTGATTGGACTAGTAACTATATTAGGTCGGGACAAGGGCATTCATAGGAATCATAAAAGGACAAGAGGAAGTTACAATATCAATTCAACCAAATAAAGTGGATAGTTGTAGGTAGAACGATTTTCTCTAAATTGCTTCGCATTAATTTGTTTATAGTTTATTTTATTTTCTTTCTTATTTTCATCACCCAAAACCCCCCGTTTCATATCAATTGCTAAATAAACTTAACTGAGGAATAACTTGATTCTCTGTGGGATCGACTCGTGCTTACCACGCTACATTAGTTAGGTAGGTTCGAAATTATTTTGATACGGTTAACGCGACTAAAAACCGCTCATCAAATTGGCGCCGTTGCCGGGGAATCAAAGTTTATTTCTTTGTTTTGTGTGTTTATCAATTTTTGTATATAACTTAACTTTGTTGTGAACCTATCTTACGGTTCACGACACCCTTATTACTAACATTTTAAGATGAGATTAATGCAGAGTAAAGGAGAAAATTTTCACCATTACTTCACAAGAGTGAATAATTTATTGGACGCCCGTTATGCAAGGGGTTACCAAGATAGTTTGCAAGATATGATTGTTTTTGTACTTGAGGGCATGACTCCTGAGACCAAAGAACTTGCCGAGTCTATGAGTAACAGAGGCTTGGCAAGTTTCAACTTATCAGAGATGTGGGATTTTTTCTGCTACATGGGTCACCAGGTGGAGCAGGAAGAAGCTTTCACACGCCAGGTTATATTGGAGCAAGTGCTTAAAAGGATGGAGCGAATTGAGGAACAATTGAACCAACTTAATCAACCGGTGAGTGAGTTGGAAGTAGAGCAATGCCTCATTCCTCAAGTTGATGAAAGCCAAGACAAAAACAATGATGGTTTGATCGATGAGAGCCCGATGCTCCCTGACATGAGTCTCACGAGTGCACGCATGAGGATCCATGTGTTTTGGCTCCTATTTCATCGAAAGAAATCATCTCTGACTTGCCTATCAAGGAATCATCTACCGAGCCGATTTATGTGGCTCCCGAAGAAGGTATTGATCTTTCTTACACTTTTGTGAATATTGGTGAATATATAGACCCTTGGAAGCATTACTTTGAGAAGCCACCAAAGGAACTGTGTTGGTGGTATCACATTCCCTCGGTAGAGAGTCATGATAAATTGAAAATGATTTTAACTTCTATATTATATAATTTCAGTTTATCATTATATTATATATGCTTAATTGATATGTGTGCACAAGAATTTGATAAATTACTGAGGGCGTTAACAATGTCTGATCTTAGAGATGTCGGGAAGAAATTAAGGTATGTTTTTTCTTTATTACTTTTATTTTAAGTTAGGATTAATTTTTATATACATATATTTTTTTATTTCGTAAAAAAAAAAAAAAAAAAAAAAAAGTCGTTCTTTCCTTTCTCTCTATCGATCTCAAATCCGCTTGAGAGCCGCCCTCCGCACCTCTTCAACTCTGGGTCCTCCCCTCCTCTGACTGTCGGGCTCCCGCCGCCGATGCCAGGCCATCCCTTTACGGAGTTCCAGATCTCTCTCGCTGTTCTCTTTCTCTGTGCACCTCTCTCCCGCTGAGAACCGCCCCGTCGCCCTCTCTCCCGCTACTACCCGACCACCACCTACACTCCGGCCACCGGTCCTCCTGCCGACCACCACCAGTATCCCAACCTCCAGTAGCCACCGCCTCCTCTCTCTGTAACCACCCCAACCATCTTCCCCGCTGCAAGCCGCCTCTGACCGCTACGGCGCAACCTCCAGCCCTGGCTCCTATACTCAGCTCGACTCCGCCCGACACTGCTTTAAGCCTTGCTGCTGCCGGATTCGAATTCAATCCCTTATATGTGCCCTCGACTTCAATTCCGCCCAGTCTATGCAGGTTCATCATTGATTTCCCTTGTTTCTTGTAATCGGATTCTACTCGAATGTGTTGAATTTTGATTCTGAATTAGTGAAGGGGTTGAATTGTGTTGCGAGGTTGCTACTGCTTAAGTATTCTTTGATGAGGGTTAAGGGATTGTTGATGCTTTGATATAATATTGCAGAATTAGTTGAGTGTTTGTTTGATTTGAACAGGGATGTACAACCTTTATTTGTTTCAGCACTCAATTTATTCATGCTTTATAATCTATTATTGGCTTTGTTCTTGTTGAAGTTTCTATTTGTAACCGGGATGATAATTTGTGGTATAGTATGATTATGCTTTTAATTCTTCTTGGTTTCGTACTCCCTGAAGTCACATGCACTTTGATTTCACCATCATATGTGACTGAGTATGTTTGCAAGAGTTAGTGTTGGTTTTGCTCATATTATCTACTTCGACTTTTGAGGCTAGATACTTGCTGTTGAGTTTAGTTTTCTTTGATTGATGGAGTTGGTTTGGATGAGAATCGCTACTTGTATATCATGAGAATCCATTGATTTTTGATGATTTTACTTGCAAAATATGGATGAGCATGATCTATAGGGTTGATTTTAGTCGTGTGGACTTGGGTGTTGTTCTTTTGTTCTTGGATGATATATGAACTTGGGACGTTGGATTGCTTTGTCTTGTATGTTTTCTTTGCTTTGTGTCTTGGTCAGGACCTTCTGCAAAGGAGACGATGCCTATGTTTTCCCAAATCCAAGAAGGTTCACGACTGGCAATTACATCCAAGAGTTGCTGAAAGTTTCTGCTGAACACCCAGGGCGGTAATTTCTACTCTTTTATCATGTTTTGAGGGTGTTAGTACTTAGGCATAGTCACCTATCTTGCTGAATTTTATGCTTTCATATTCCTGTGTTACTTAACTGATTTTGGTGGCTGATTGCTATGCAAGTTTTCTTGTTTTTGCTAGTGTTTGTGGTGTTGGACAGGCCCTATACCGTTGAAAAGTTGCTGAATTTTTGGGTCTATTCAGAGGCTACACCACCACCTCCGGATTTGAACTGAAAGCTTGTCTCGGATGCCTGATTACTTTGTGAGTTTCCTCTACCCTTCTTTCTTTCTTTTTATTTACTTTGAGGACAAAGTAAGATTTTAAGAATGGGGTGGGGAATTTAAGTGTAGCTCCGTATTTATATATTTATGTTAGTTTTTTTTTTTTTTCAATTTTTGTTATGCATTTCATTGCATTTAGGTGTTAGTAACGATACCCATCTTGTTTTAGTTTGTCCTCTAATTCATTTTTATGATCTTAATTGCATAAATCCCATGATTTGATTGAATTGCTTGAAAATGATTTCTGGAGCATGATTTGAGAATATAATTGAGGAAAGTATGGTTCATAGTTGAGGTTAAATTGAAATCTAAAAAATATAACCCTTGTGAGTTTGATTTTGGCCTTATAGGAACTATTCATTATTATTTCCCTTTTGCTTTTATTGTGTGATTATACTCTCCATATGTTTCTTATTTCAATACCGTATTGCACATGTTTGTTGCTTGTAAATTTCAAATGATTGAGGCATGTTTTCTTTAGCCATATTATACCTTATCTACCTTACATATTACCCTTTGCTTGAAGCCCAGCTGAGCCGTAAAGCCTATTTTTTTTATAGCTCCACAAAAATATATCATAACCAATGATTAGCCTGACCCCATCCGGGAATTAGGAGGAGAATTGATGAAAAATCTATATGTTGGGGTTGCTTTGAGTGGAGATAATGTATGTATGGTTGTGCATTGTGAGAGGGATAGCCAAAATAAGGTAACCCTTCTTGCATAATAGAGATGACTTATTACTAGGGGCCTAAGGAGGATAAAATTCACTTAGGAGTAAAAGTCTAGTAAGCTTGGACCTAGGGAGGATAAAATTCACCTAGGGGCAAAACTAAGCATAAAAGAAAAGAAGTCATCATCCAAATGGAAAAATCGCATGAGTTGTATGGTTATTGAAATCGAATAGCTTATTGTTATGTAATGGAGTTTATGTTATTGGAATGGTTTACGAAGTATGGAAGTTTTGGTGTTGTTTTGGTCGGTTGTTGTTCCTTTTTCCCGGATTTTTAGCACCACAAGCCTAAATATTTCCAATGCCTTATGTTCCTACCAAAGCCCATTACAACCCTATAAAAGTCCTCATGATGTTGTTTGCAATTAATAACTTTCACTGTGTATAGAGCATTTTGGATTGAGTTGAGAGTTGAACTTTAAAGCCTAAACACATGAGAGCTTGAGTGAAACACATTATCGCGGTGAGGTTGGATTAAATTTGCCTTTACTATTGGATCGCTAATATACTTGTTAGGATGTTTGTTCTCTTATTAATGGCTCCTACTACGTGATGTTGTTTTTATAAAATTAAAGCAGGAAGATCTTATTTTTGGGATGATTAATTCTATATTTGTTTTTCATTGCTTGAGGACAAGCAAAAGTCTAAGCATGGGGTAGTTTGATAGAGTATATTTTAGTCATGTTTTAAGAATAGATTTGCATATTAATTTAGAGCATCTTTACATATTTTATAGCTTAATTTATATTATTTGGTTTTCGGAGTCTACACCCGTATTTTATTATAATTCAGGTATTTTGGAAGAAATTGTTCAATGTCATTACCGTGAGCACAAGGAAGAGCGGAGCAAGTTGTAAACATATTTTACGAGGAATATTGAGCTAGTTATTACGTCAATGCTATTACAATTGGACCGAGCTTTTTGGGGTGCAAAGGCCGAACATCGGACTTGGAACGTGGGAGGAGCCCACACACGGCTTGCAATTACTTTAGTGTTTTGCCGTTGGTTATTTCATTACAAATTAGGTAATTTAGGTTAGATAGAATTATATTAATATATTATATAAATTAGGATATGTTAGTTTAGATAGATTTAGGTTAGACATTACTCCGTAGCTTATATTATATATATAGACGTTCATTCATACGAGGCCGAATGCGAAGCCGTGTATACGGCCGAGTAACATTGTTCCATCTTAACCCTAATTATCTTTTGTTTTATTTTTATGGAGATCTAAACTCTCCCGTTCCGTCTACAATTTGAAGCCTTGTTTGATTGAGTTGTGAGTTTCTGAATCTTGTTCCTTATTTCCTATATTGAATTTTTTGACTTCTTTGTGCTCGAATGTTTGATTGTTTTATTCTATCTCGACTGATCAACTTGGTAGAATTAATTCAATTGCTAGGGTTTTGTAGATTCCTGATTGTGAACCTTATCCCAAGTGGCAAACTTATCCCTTTAGGGTTGATTGAACTAATTGGATGGGTAGGAAGTTGGATGTGTTGTTAAATCCCTCTTTAGGGACTACAAATACCTTGGTTAATCTCTGGTCTTAAAGCTATCAATTGGGTTAAATCCTTCTTTAGGGACTGTTCAATTGATAAGGGTTTCTAGGACTGATTGGACTAGTAACTATATTAGGTCGGGACAAGGGCATTCATAGGAATCATAAAAGGACAAGAGGAAGTTACAATATCAATTCAACCAAATAAAGTGGATAGTTGTAGGTAGAACGATTTTCTCTAAATTGCTTCGCATTAATTTGTTTATAGTTTATTTTATTTTCTTTCTTATTTTCATCACCCAACACCCCCGGTTTCGTATCAATTGGTAAATAAACTTAACTTAGGAATAACTTGATTCTCTGTGGGATCGACTCGTGCTTACCACGCTACATTAGTTAGGTAGGTTCGAAATTATTTTGATACGGTTAACGCGACTAAAAATCGTTCCATCACCTGTCTACCTTACATATTATCCTTTGCTTGAAGCCCAACTGAGCCTTAAAGCCTTTTTTTTATAGCTCCACAAAAATATATCCTAGCCAATGATTAGCCTGACCCTATCCGGGAATTAGGAGGAGAATTGGTGAAAAATATCTATGTTGGAGTTGCTTTGAGTGGAGATGATGTATGTATGGTTGTACATTGCGAGAGGCATAGCCAAAATAAGGTAACCCTTCTTGCATAATAGAGATGACTTATTACTAGGGGCCTAAGGAGGATAAAATTCACTTAGGAGTAAAAGTCTACTAAGCTTGGACCTAGGGAGGATAAAATTCACCTAGAGGCTAAAGTAAGCATAAAAGGAAAAAAAAAGTCATCATCCAAATGAAAAAAATTGCATGAGTTTTGTGGCTATTGAAATCTAAGAGTGCTTATTGATGTATATTGGAGTTTATGTTATTGGAATGGTTTGCGAAGTATGGAAGTTTTGGTGTTGTTCTAGTTGATTGTTGTTCCTTTTTCCCGGATATTTAGCTCCACAAGCCTAAATATTTCTCATGCCTTATGTTCATACCAACGCCCCATAACAACCACATAAAAGTCCTCATGATATTGTTTGCAAGTACTGACATTCACGGTGTATAAAGCATGTTGGATTGAGTTGGGAGTTGTACTTTAAAGCCTAAACACATTGAGCATGAGAGAAACACATTATTCATGTGAGGTTAGATGAAATTCGCCTTTACTATTTGATCACTCGTATACTTGCTAGGATGTTTGTTCTCTTATTCGTGGCTCCTATTCATTGATGTTGCTTTTATAAAATTATAGCATGAAGATCTTATTTGTGGGATGATCAATTCTATATTTGTTTTCTATTGCTTGAGGACAAGCAAAAGTCTAAGCATGTGGTAGTTTGATAGGGTTTGTTTTAGTCATGTTTTTAGTATAGATTTGCATATTAATTTAGATCATTTTTACATATTTTATAGCTTAATTTATATTATTTTGTTTTCGGAGTCTACACTACTATTTCTATATATTTCAGGTATCTTTAAGCTGGATTGTATGAATTTTGAGGTTGATCATTAATTGTGGGATTATTTTGCAAATTAAAAGGAATAATGGGCCGGCTCGGATCAAATGTGCAAGGCCGAACTTCTTTGGACAGGATTGTCCGTACTTGGAGAATGGAAGGAGCCCACGTGAAACGTGATTGGCTATTGGGCTTCAGAATGCTTTATTTTATTTAATTAGTTTAGATTAGATATATTAATATTATATGATGAGGTTTCGATATATATACATACATTCATACGAAGATACGAAAGGGGACTGAACGAACATAGTGACCGGCAGACTAACTCTTTCCACCCCAAAAACCCTAACTATGCTCTGTCTTATTTTTATGGAGATCTAAACTCTCCCGTTTCGTCTACAATTTGAAGCTTTATTTGGATTGATTGTGAGTTTCTAATTCGTGTTTCTTATTTCCTATATTGAATGTTTCGACTTCTTTATGCTTGAATGTTTTATTGTTTTATTCTATCTTGTCAGATCAACTTGGTAGAATCAATTCAATTGTTAGGGTTTTGTAGATTTCTGGTTGCGAACCTTAACCCAAGTGGCAAACTTATTCCTTTAGGGCTGGTAGAACTAATTGAATGAGTAAGAGGTTGGATGTGTTGTTAAATCCCTCTTTAGGGACTGCAAATACCTTGGTTAATCTCTGAACTTAAAGCTATCAATTGGGTTAAATCCTTCTTTGGGGACTGTTCGATTGATAAGGTTTTCTAGGACTGGTTGGACTAGTAACTATATTAGGTTGGGACAAGGGCATTCATAGGAAACCTAAAAGGACAAGAGGAAGTTACAATATCAATTCAACCAACTAAAGTGGATATTTGTAGATGAAACTATTTTATTAATCGTTATCTCCATTAATTTGTTTATAGTTTATTTTATTTTATTTCTTATTTCAATCACTCAAAACCCCCCGTTTCCTATTAATTGGTAGATAAACTTAACTTAGGAATAACTTGATTCTCTGTGGGATCGACTCATTCTTACCACACTACATTAGTTAGTAAGTTCGAATTTATTTTGATATGGTTTACGCGACTAAAAACCGTCCATCACGAAACCACCTCACATTCTTTGACAAGCAGAAATCTAGGGCAGAAGAAGATACGCATGAGTATATTGGGGACAATGAAAAGGGGCTTGTACATTCTATCGGATCATATTCTCACCAGGGCTTAAATGTAAGAATGCTCACTTTTCAGGCTTGTTTGGGATATCATTGAGGTTGTAATTGATTATCCAAATGAGACCTAGAATTTTAATAAAACCCGAACCCACCATACAGCAAAGTTGGTTTCAAGGATCCCTTTTAGTTTCGCTTTTCCATCATTAGTAGTAAACCCGAGGAATATGGGCAAAGCAAGAAATAAATCAATGGAAGCCTTAATATGTCTCAACTAAATATTTAACTCTAAAGTTCGATAAACAATTGAAATCAAACAGGTTTCTTTGCATCAAATTGGAGTTGGTTGAACAACAAATGAACCCATTAAGTTTAAATCATATGATGTCTAATCATACTGAAAAACGAATCATACTTAAATCATATGATGTCTAATTACAGTATTTTAGTAGTGAAGTGAATAAGCATCATAGCATGTATTTAGCGATCAAAGCATAGAAGTAGAAATCATCCAACCTCACCATGAATATGTGTTTCGCTCATGCTCTCATGTGTTTAGGCTTTACGGTTCAACTTTCAACTCAATAAAAAATGCACTAAGCTCATAGACATTGATCACAATATCACTAAGTCTCCATCGAAATGTCTTTACTTGCGGGACACAATAAAGAAAATAAGCAAAATTTACTCTAGTAATTATTTTTTATTTCTTTTCATTTTTGATTTTTTTCCCCTTTTTCCCTTTTTTTCTTTTTCTATTTATTTTCTTGCCTTGGTGTCTTCCTTACGCGAGTCGCAAACATGGGTGTCATGAATGACCCCGGTTTATCGACACCTCAACCTACTTAAATAAATTCCACTTGAATATCTTTTGACACAAGTTGCAAACATGGGTGTCTCATACCTGGTTACTCAATGATCAAGCTTTCTTTCCTAGTGGATAGTGATCAACATTGTTTTATGCGAATCATACCCATGGGTGTCATGCGTAGACCCGGTTACTAAGTGCATCAACCATTGCCACCTTATTTCACTAAATATGCACAAATTCAAACAAAAGACTGAAACTATAAACAAAAACTTCGCAAGCAACAAACATGTGAGTCGGTCTTGAAAAATAGATACTGCAGTCAATGCCAAGAGGTAGCAACATAAGGAGACTGAATCACATAATTGAGCAAAAGAATTATAAATGATTCTAATAAGGCTAAAACATTCTCACAAGGGTCATGTTTTGTAGGATTTCCATCATACTCAGCCTCAACCATACATGCTCAATTACATCATAAAATCATGCTTCATAAGAAAACATTTCAAGGCGATTAGGCTAAGCAATTCAAATTTATCGTAGGATTTACAAGTTCATGCCATAAGAATGTAGAGTTTTGCTAACTAAGGTGGGTATTTGAAATCTATGTATATGCATGATATTTTTTCTTTGGATTTTTCTTCAAGTGCAATATAAGAATAAAAATAAATATGAAGACATAGATAAACACAATAACATAAATAAACATGATATGCAAACTCTATCTATATGCAATGCAATCCCTCCCCCACACATAAACTTTTCATTGTCCTCAATGAAACATAAAAGACAACAAAAAAAAACATAGAGGAAGAAATGAATGAAATACTCACAATGTGGTGGATAGGTCTCTATAGGTCGGATCTGAGCATTGTAGCGGCCTTTCCTGAGAGGTTAGTCTATCCCAAACCAAAACAACTATCCAATATCTAATGTAAAACCTAGTTTATTGAAAAACAAACTAACTAATGAGGAATCGAAATAACTAAATTAGAAAACTTACCTTGGGTTGCCTCTTGAGAAGCGCCTTGTTTAATGTCGTTGGCTCGACATAATGTTGAAGCTCAAGACACTAATCAGACATTGTCAAAGCCCTCATCAACCTGTCAAACTCTTGTACAAAACTAACAAGCAAACATGCACTACATACAAATAAATTGAAACTAAATATTAATATATTTAAGAACCATTTCAACTTATTGTATTCATGAGCTTGACAACACACAGAGGGTATATAATACCACCAAGTTAGTTCTATTGGTGGCTTGTCAAAGTAGCAGTCAAATGGATCAACGTATCCACCAATATTCTCTCTAGTGCAGGAGACAACCTTTACTTGCTCTGTAGATCAGATTCATCAATGAGGGAGCTAGGGATGATCTCGTTAGATGGAGTGTGCTCTTCATCTACCTTCTCAATGTGATTTTCCACCATGACCTCAAGAGGTGCAACAGAGGTCTCAACGATTTGAGATAGTGGATGAAGTGACTCTTTCTACGCACATTAATGATCCATGTAGCACAAAAACTCCCACATCTCCGAGAGTCCCATATTTAATAAACCTCCATCACTCATGCGCTCAGCAAGACTCCGGGTCTCAGAAGTCATGCCATCAAAGATGCATAGAAGCACTTCCCTTATACTAGCTTGATATCCCCATGAATAAACATCGTTAATGTCTCCTACAGTCTGATGAAGTATTGATGAAAACTCTCTCCGTCTAACTACAATAACCTCACATTCAACATATGTTAGTAGCACGAGTGTGGATCATGTAAGTGGACCACACCAAAAATCAGCACAAAAAACACACAGGAATCAATAAATTTCCCCGGCAACGGCGCCAAATTTGACGGAGGGAAAACTTGTCGTTGATCCGTCAAAGTAAAACTCAAACCTATAACTAGTAAAGTGATAAGTAAGAGGTCGATCGACAGGGAATTTGTTGCTCAAGTATGATTTAAGTGTCGATTAAAGTAAACAAATAGGGGTTTTAAGAGTATAAAAGATCTGCCTTTTATCAAAGCGGATTAATGAAAGCAAGAGTAAATGATTGTGATTCAAACAATTGTGAAAAGCAGTTCTACCTACAATTTTCCACTTTATTTGGTTTGAAACGATCCTTGTAACTTCTTCTCGTCCTATTAAGTTTCATATGAATGCCCTTGTCCCGACCTAATATAGTTACTAGTCCAACCAGTCCTAGCAACCCTTATCAATCGAACAGTCCCTAAAGAAGGATTTAACCCAACTGATAGCTTTATGTCCAGATATTAGCCAAGGTATTTGCAGTCCCTAAAGAGGGATTTAACAACACATCCAACTTCCTACTTAGTCAATTAGTTCAACCAGCCGTACAGGAACAAGTTTCCTACTTAGGTTAAGGTTCACAACCAAGAATCTACAAAACCTTAGCAATTGAATTGATTCTAACTAGTTGCGCGGGCTAGATAGAATAAAACAATAGACAATCAAGCACAGAGAAGTTGAAGCATTAAAATATAGGAAACACGGAACGAGAATTAGAAACTCATAATCAATCCAAATAAAGCTTCAAATTATAGGCATAACAGATGAGTTTAGTTCCTCATGTAAGACATTGCTCAATCTCTAAATTGTCTGATAGAACGCAGAATAGAATAGAAGTGTATGAAAACTGATAATAATCGGCCAAAACAAATCAAACAACTAGGGTCCCACTTAACAATACGCGTCGTTTCGCTGACGAACAATGCGGCGACCGCGGCATAGATGCAGCGGCCGCGGCATAGATGCGGAGGCCGCAACATATGGATGCTACTTAAACGTCTCTGGCTGCGGGAATGCGACAGCCACGGCATACATGCGGCGGCCTCTGCATCAGCCTTTCACGGAAAAGCTGTCCCGAATTTGATCATCTTGTGAACAGGAAAATTGCAGTTCTCTGAAAGAGCTTTCCAGCACATGGTCATAATAGTCAATCGGACAACCGAGGTCTCGAGAAAGTGCAAAAGAAGTTCAGCATGTCTGGCGACAATTTCTGCAGACTTTTTCTTCGTTTAGGTTCGCTTCTTCTACTCAAGACCTCTTGAGATCTTCATGTAAGCCTCTTCGATCAACTAGACATTCCCATCCAATGAGTTATCAACCCATGTCTCCTCCTCGGATCCACCATTACCTGAAATAATAAAAAAAAACATATAGATTCCGACTCCAACAACATAAAGAACAAATATGCAAATTATACTTAAACCATGCATGATATGCATCATAACTAAGCTAAATTCAACCTATTATGACCATCTAAATGCATGATATCAATACTAAAACTCACAACTAGTATAGTTGGTAAGAAAGAGGACGATCCACAGGCAAATCTATCCATTCAAGTGCAAGTCTAATCGCTATATAAGAATATGGGGGTTTCAGTGAGAAAAAGATCTGCATTTTATCAAAGGGGAAGCAAGCAAACAAAGTAAATTGATTGTAGAGTGCAATGGAGAGAATTAGGTTCACCTAAAATTTATCACTTTGATTGATGAATTTTATCCTTGTTTCAGCCTCTAGTTCTTGTCTTTTCCTATCAATGTCCTTGTCCGGATCTTAGGTAGATTACTAGTCCTACGAGTCCTAGCAACCCTTATCGCTAAATAACCCTAACACGGTTAAGATTCAACCTAGAGATAGCATTAAGAGTATGAATTAGCCAAGGTACATATAATATCAAGCTACGAGTCGATATTTAATATGTATTCAACTTCCTACACCTCCAATTAGTGCAACGAGTCCTAAAGGGATATGATTGCCACTTGGGTTAAGGTTTGCTACGAGGAATCTAAAAAAACCCTAGCAATTGAATGAATCTACTCTAACTAGTTGATTAGGACAGAGAGAATAAAACACATTCAAGCAATTAAGCGCAAAGAAGCAAAACATTTGAATATGAATAAGAACAAGATTAAGAAACTCATAATTCAAAAATCAAAGATCCAAACTGTAGGCGAAACCTCAAGAGTTTAGTTTCTCATTCTCAATGGCACTCTCAACAATTCTCTAAAGTGCATAAGGTAAGTGAAAGAATAACCTAAGATGTCTCTTAAAAGCCTTTAGAAAGTCGTTCAAGAAATAAACTAAAAACCCTAACTAAAGTCTGATTCTGAACGTTGCATTTCTGGGAAGGCCGTGGGGCTGCTGGCGATCAGCGAACTCTTTCGGTTTTGTCTTTGAACCACGGGGCGGCCAGGGATACCGCGGAGCGGCCGACGATTCCTCCCAACTCCTCCACGTCGCTTCTCCAGCTGCTATGGCATCTTCTTTAGCTTATTTTTCCTCTCCTCCATCTCATTTCACCTTGAATTCGAAATACCTGAAATAAACCATATAATTGTGTAGATTCCGCCTCTTCCAACTCAACAGTGATTATGTAAATGCGGATAAATATATGCAATATTCACAACTAAATTATGCTAAATGCAATCTTTAATGCAATACTAAACATGCTCTATCAATGGTTAAATATAAAGAGTAGTAATAAGAGCAAAATGAGAAGAAGGAAGGATGTCAGAGGTTACCAAGTTCACTGATGGTGCAGTCGATGGAGGCTTGTATGTGCATACATAATCCTTTAGGTAACCAAGAGTGGAGTGTCCTCTGTTGGAACGACGTAATGGTGGTGGAGGAGGAGGGGTAGGAGAAGTGATTGTGGTGTCTAAGAGGGCCTCAGTAATAGAAGAATCACCAAGGATGGTAGTCCATGAAGGTAGGAAGATGTGATCACGATAGTCAATAGTGAGGGTAGGCAATGTGGCTAAATTGAAAGAAGACCTATAATGAAAAGGAAAGTGTTTCTCGTGGAAGGTCATATCTCTAGAATGAAATACATGTTGTGTGTGGTGATCCAAAACAACATATGCCTTCTTGCCAAAAGCATAACCAAAGAAGACACAAGGGGATGCACGAGGTTTAAACTTGTCCCTTCCATGTTTGAGGGTACAAGAAAATGCAAGATAACCAAAGGCTTTGAAAAAATTGTAATTGGGAGGCCGGTTGAAAAGTAGCTCATAGGGAGATTTGTTGCGAAGGGAAGAAAGAGAGGTTTGACTTATGAAGAAGGTTATTGTGAGCACACAATGGCCCCAGTATTGAGAAGGGAGATTGGACTGGAAAGACAAGGCTCGAGCTACTTCAAGCAAATGTTTATGTTTCCTTTCAACAACACCGTTTTGTTGAGGAGATTCAACACAAGAGGTTTGATAGATGATACCCTGATCACAGTAAAAGGCACGAGCATAAGCATCAGCAAACTCAGGGGCATTTTCTGAGCGTGTATGATTTTGATGTGGGCATGAAATTGGTTGATCACAAGAGCATGAAAAGATTTAATGACAGTGAGAGCATCACTTTTATGAGACATCAAGAACAACCAAGTACAACGAGAAAAGTCATCGACAATGGTAAGAATAAACCGAAAACCATTGTAAGTTGGGACCTTGTAAGGGCCCCAAGTATCAATGTGTATGACATCAAAAGGAGCAAGAGCTCTAGTTGTAGAAGTGTGAAATGGTTTTATATGTTGTTTATCCCGAGGACAGACTTTACAAATGAGAGTAGATTTAGAAGTACTGAGAAAAGGGATGTGTTTGAGCTGATCATATGCAGCATAACCCAACCTGTAATGCCATTGATCAATACTGTTTTCAAAGGAGCCAGTTGAAGATGAAGCAACAATCACAGATGATCCAACAAAGGACGGAGAAACATTTGGTGTGGCCGGATTATCCAACACATTTATACATGCCCCGATCTTCTTTAAAAATCAAAATTTGCCTCTTCGTTAAGAGGTCCTGAAGGTAACAAGCATCAACAGTAAATAACACATTAGTTCAAAGGTTTTTGGTGAGTTTACTAATCGAAAACAAATTCAAACAGAAATCTGGAACATGGAGAACATCATTAATGGTAAATTGAGAATTGAAACTGGAAGTACCAAGGTGTTGAACACTTGATTTATGGCCATTAGGGAAGGTAATCGTGGTGCAATTAGAAGGTGTCTAAAAGGAGGATAAGAAAGAAAGGTTTGGGGTGATATGATCGGTTGCACCACTGTCGATGATCCAAGAAGAAGTATGGAGAGAAGAAAGCAGGCAAGAAGCACTACCTGCTAAGAAGGCACAGGAGTCTGACGACTGAGATGGTGAAACCTTACCCAAAAGAGACAACAATTGATTGTATTAATCTACAAAGAGAGAAAACGAGCCATTTGCTGTACTAGCACCTGAACCAAATGATGAAAAAGAACTCGAGCCAGGTGACCTCGAGTTTGGAGAATTAGAAGTAGTAGTAGCTCCTGTGTGAGTAGATCGAGAAGGCTGAAAATTGGGCGGATAGCCATGAAGTTTCCAGCAGCGATCGATCTTATGATTAGTTTGCTTGCAATGTTCACAAAAGAGATTGTTCTTCCTTGTCGAATCCTTTTGAGAACCTTTCTAGGACGACTGAGATGTGGAGCTATTACCTCTGATATTACCATTCTTTGAGGATTGCCGAGAAGCAAGAGCAGTGGAATCAAGATCTACCTTCGCATTAGGAACATGAATCGTTCGTTGTTCCTCCTCTTAAAGAACAATTTGATAAACATCATCAAGCGTAGGAGAAGGATGAATCAAGAGAATATTACCACAGACAGCAGAGTGTGAATCATTCAATCCCATAAGGAATTGAACGGCCTGTTGATCTTGGAGAATTTCAACTACAATTGCTTTTGATCACATGAACATACTTTATCATCAAGAAGCACCATGTATTCATCCCAGAGTTTCTTCCATTTAGTGAAATAGTCGGAAATACAGGAAGTACCTTGAGTGAGATAATTGAGATCTCGTTGAACCTGATACACTCAAGTACGATTTGGTTTGCCAAATCGTGAAGCTAATTCCTTCCAAACCTGTGAAGCAGATCGACAATACATATAGATTCGATGATGTCCTTGCTCACCGAATGGAAAATCCAAGAAAGCACCATGTTATTGCATCTCTCCCACTTCGTGGAGGGAATCTGATCATCAACAGGAGGCCTGCAAGTACCGGTGATGAAACCGAGTTTATTCTTCGCAAGAAGAGAAACCTCAACCAAGCGACGCCTTAATGGTAATTGCGACCTTCAAGTAAGTTTGTTGAGAGGATGTAACTCGAATGATCTGAGTTGTGAAGGTACAAATCGCTAAGAGGATCCATCGGTGATGGTGGAGGAAAACACGGATTTGGAACTGGTTGAAACGCCATGGAAATGCATCGGAGAAGCAAGGATCGAAATCCCTAAACTCATACCATGTTATAGTTGTAGGAAGAGGAAAACAGAGAGAGATAGAGATTATGAATTGAGGAAAACTGAATGAATCTTTATCATGCAGTAAACTGAGTATTTATAGAGCTACAAACAAGAATGAGTAACAAACTGTAACAACTCCTAACAACTCAAGTGTAGTGACGTTTACAAGCTCTAACATCAGCTCGTGTGTATTGTTCATCACAAACCGTTCTGGCCTCGTGGGATTGATATGCTGATAAATCTCAATTCTCCGGCATTCAAGACTTGTCAATTTCAGTCCCCAGGTTGAACCTAATTCAAGCTCTTTTTTTCCCTATTCGATTTCGTCGATTTCTGTTTTTCATTATAGTTTTGATGTTTTCTACTTTATACTGTAGTTTCTCATTGTTTAGATGTTTAGATGCTTGTTGTGGCTTAATTGATTTTTTTAGTTGTGCCCACCTAGTGTTTGACAAAATGCTTAAACCAACTTGCAGTTTATTATTATCAAATTTGCTAATTTAGGTTCTCATTTGGAGCTGGGCTGCTACTCCTGAGTGAGTAGATTCATCTGAAAACCTAATTGAAGCGCCAAATTTGTTAATTTAGGTTTCGTTTTGGTCACATAACAAAAGTGAGGGAGTGAATCTGGTCAATTTGTGATCATATCACTACAAGAAAAACTGTTTATTGCAACGACTTTTTGCAACGACATATCTATTGTCGTTGCAGAAGATATTTTTCACAACAAATAGAAATTGTTGTTGCAAAAAGTTGTTGCAATAATCGAAAATTTCATTTCGCGCGACTCCAGACTTTGGCGGGTATGGCAAAATTTTGAGTTTTATTTTTGGCAATGACATTGTTGTTACAATAGATTTTGTCATAGAAATGCAATTTCTTTTGCAACGACAATTTGCGTTGTTATAAAAGTCATATAATAGTATGGCAAGAAAATGTTGTTAATTTCGATTGAAGTAAAAAAAATGTATCATAAAAGGAATAAATCTAACTTTTCCCCCAATGGCCCAATCATAAAAAAAATTGATGTCATATACCAATTCCCTAACCTTTCTAAAATTCCCTAAATCCCTAACATTTCTAAAATTCCCCACACCAAGTTCTCTTCAATTCGTCTTCAACCCGACCTGCTGGCGAATAGGGAGCACTGGCGAAATTGGCGACCTCACTCCTTCCGTGTCATCGATAGAAGCTCAGAACCCTATCCTCTCTAGCGTACTCATCGCTGACTTCAGTCTCGCGCCTCTGTCTTCCTTCTCCTGTCTCCGGGTTGTTCGTGGTTCTCCAGCTGTTCTCGTGTTAGGAGGAGAGCCCCTGCCCCCATCTTGGCCACCTTAGCACCGCATCTACTTCTCTTTTTCAGGTGAATGACGCTCCTTCCCCTTTCAATATGAGATCTAGATAGGAGCTTTCTCTATGGCTTCCTCCAATCCCGTCTCAAACCTCTCGTTTATCTGCCCTAATTTCATATCTCAACTCCCTCATCTCTCATATTCAACAATATTTCGCTACTAGTATAAAATCATTGTTCAGAGCATTCACTTTTGCTTTCATATCTAATTTTCGAGATTTTTTTGCTTGCTCTCTCGAAGAATAAGGTTGTTGAGGTTGTTTTCGACCACAAGATGGAGGATGACACCGATCGAAGGGCTAATGAATACCAAATCCGAGGCTGACAATGTCAATGGAGGAGACTCATGTTTCAGGTTGGCATTCTCGTTGTTTTCTCTATTCAATTCATTTCTCTCGTGACAATGTAGTTTCCATTATAGGGTTTTACTTCTCTATTTTCAGGTTGTCCTTCAATTTTTGTTTCCTCTTGAATATGTGATGTTGTTTCATTCCTCTTCAATTTTTGTTTCCTCTATTTTCAGGTTGTCCTCCAATTTTTGTTTCATTTACATCCTACCAGAGATTAACTGATGAGAAATGTCACAAGTTTTCAAATTGAAGGATTATTTTTTGTTTGACAGTTATGTGCTCTTATTACTCTTATATGTGCTCAATGAGAACTATACTTGGATTGTTAGGGTATAACACTTCTTATTCAATATACTACTACATATTTTGAAAATTGATTCACACTAGCTTAGGGAATGATATGACTATAGGAGTTCTAGAATGGGTTAATTGTTTATAGAGATGCTTGCTTTTAGCCACTTAGAGGTAGTTGATAATATCTATGCATTTTTATAAACTCTAATCTGGTTTTACATTCTTGTTGATCCACTAAATCTTTCTCCAAATTTAAATCCATCGAGGGGTTAGATCCTAACTAGCTGTGAATGAACCTGTCGGTCACAGTTTACATGCATGCTATCCATTTCAAAATTTAAAAGCGTTCATTATGTATTTAAAACTAATAGTGATTTGAAACATCAGCTGTCATTCTTGCAATTTTTCTTCTTAAAATGTGATTGATGTGTTACCTAATTGTTTTTTCTTATTACCACATTTAGAAGCCCATTTACTCCGTAATTTAGAAAAAAACGGAATTGTGATGTTGGGAGCATGGGTAGAGACAGGCGATATTTTAGAAAGCGCTCATTATGTATTTGAAACTAATAGTGATTTGAAACATCAGCTGTCATTCTTTCCATTTTTCTTCTTAAAATGTGATTGATGTGTTACCTAAATTTTTTTTCTTATTGCTTAGGTTTTCAAGAATGGCTGGTCTTTCTATACTTGGAGAATCTAAGGAGCTTCTTCTAATCTTGAGAATGGGAAAATTACTATATATTCAGTTTGATGTGATTTAAGGAAGGCTTTAAAGCTTGATCATCTTGGAATTGCAACCTTGTCTAGTCAGCTATTTCATGAGCTCGAACTTCTAAAGAATCTGCCATATTTGTAAGTAATTAATGTAGTGCTAATTGCTAATTGCTAAGTCTACCTTGTTCATATTTTATATCTTCATCTCTTTTTCTTTTTAAAAAAATGTTTGAAGAAGGTTTAGATTAAATTATGTTATAAGACTTCACTGTTTAGTTTTTTTATGCTTCTTAGAATTTTGGTTCCTTATCTCATTATTACTTTTTGTCTCTCTAGATATGAACGCTTATGCAACATGTTTTGAGATTTTCAAACCCTATATACCTGCATTCCGATTCATAATAACCTTTGTCCCTTAGTGTGGCACAACGGTCCTAAGTCGTCATGGTTGTGCTTTTATTAGTAATTCGTCTAATTTGCTTATGATTGACAATATTTTTTTTACAGATTATCAGAAGTGGTAGAAGGATGAAAGTGTACATATTTAATGTTGTTGTCAGAGAAGTTCTACCTTTAAAGATTGGTGACCAAGTGATGTATTTTTCCTATTTTCCCTGGCTTAGTTTGGTTACTCATCATACTTTTGTCTTATTTGCTTATATGAGAGATGATGCTTATTCATTAGTTTCTTGTTGTTGGAATTCTGGTAGCTGGTCATTCAATTGCAATTGATGAATCAAGCATGCTAAGAGAGAGCAAGATAGTAAGCCCTTGCATACCACCCATGCCTTTTTGTTTTCATGGATGGATAGAAAGCTAAATGTTGTGAGCTGAATCTGCCATGTTTTACAGTAACTTTTATATCAATTTCTGCATACATTTCATTCATTTGGGCTAATCTATGTAATTTATGTTTATTTGCCAAATTATGGAATCTACACTAGTTTCTGTTTAATTTCGCAAAATTCGAGGAAAATTACAGCAGTTCTGAGAAAAGTCAGAAAAGCTCGGAAATCAACTACAGAAGTCAAGGGTCAACAAGCAGCGGAACCGGTCAAATCAAGGTTGAAGCCCGAGTTTACTCGATCTAGAGTACTGCTACTCGACCTCGACGAAGCTGTCCGAGCACAGGCCTTGTCGACCAAAAGTAGTGTCGAGAAGCCAAGGACGGAGACGCCGGGACGACCCTACTCGATCTCGAGGAGATCTAGTCGAGATCGAGGACAACCCAGCGCCTGTCCGAGTCCATGCCGAGGAGGATTCCTCGACCACACCAGGCAGGCATCCTCGATGAAACACCCAACTCGACCTCGAGTTGCCTAATCGAGATCGAGGAGCCAAGGAGCCCAGATCCGAGCCTGTCGAGTAGAGCCACCCGAGAAAGCCGAGCCACCATAGTCGACAAACCATGGTACTCGATATCGGGTACTCTTGTCGATATCGAGTAGCCCAGTTTCTGGAAACGCGTCGCCCTGAGCTGTCCGAGTCGAGTTAGGAGTTACTTGGGCACAAAGAAAGTCGAGTTGGCCGAGATTCTATCCGATTTGATCAAGTCTAACTATGGAAGAGAAGTTCTACCTACATTGGAGATATTTTGCAAACTTTAGATATAGTTTCCCTTAAAGATTTATTTCCCTTAAGCAATTTATTTATCTTTAAACTTTTAAGTAGATATAGATAGATGATTCTTTCCTTGATTAGCGGGGTTTGATCACTATAAATAAAACCTTAGGGGCTAGTTTTTCAAAAATTCAATTTTCGGACACAATTCCATTCAAGTAAGTAGGAGTAGAGAGAGTTTGTAGCAAGCAAGGTGGAAAGGCGAAAGCGGATTTGCCTTGTTGGTTGTAAGCTTTCTTTATTAAATTTAATGCAAGTTAGTTTCTTTTGTTATTTGATGTCTTTCTTGATGATGAAGAGCGAGTACTCCACCCACTTCTGGGGCTGGGGTGAGCCCGAGGGTGGCCATGTAAGGTGATGCGGTAAAGGTCAGATCTTGTTATGCAATTCGTCTTCTATCCCTATGAGCATGATTCTTTTGCGAGAGTTGAAGGTGATCCTTGTTTGTGTTATTGAAGTGAAAGTGATGTTAATGCAACTTGGATTAATTATGTGAAAAGGGTTAGTAACAATTATGGTTTATGCGAAAGCCTCTATATGCCTATTTGTTAGTAACAAAAGTTATTTTGATGGAAAGCATGATTTTTTATGCCTTTATGTGTTACTTTGCATGGTTATCGTTGTGGTGTTGATACCCTGGCTTTGGAAGTTCTTTATTATATTGATTTATTTCGTTGGAATTCTGAGTTTTGGGTTTGAGAATTTGCATTTTAAAGTTACTGTTTTTTTGTCGATACAGAGGAGTTGTGGTCGATATCGAGTAGCCCTAACTCGATATCGAGTAGATCTTGCCGAGATCGAGTTGTCTGTTCGGTTTCTGTTTTCTGTTGTCGACTTGTCTGTAGTCGATATCGAGGACTGTTGCTCGATATCGAGTAACTTCTGTGTCCCCGCTTTAGTTTCTGCTTTTGTTCGTTATTTTCTGTTTTATTTCTGTCTTTCTTGGTTTCTGTGTTTCTGTTGCTTTTCTGTGAGATTTACAACTACCTAGGATCCGCTGACACGCTTCCTCGTGGATTCGATCCTGACTTTCTCTTACTGCATTGGAGGAGTCTTGTATTTATTTGCGTGGGCGTAAATCTAGTTTGATTTATTTTATTATATTTCATACTTGATTTCCTCCTCACAACACTAAACTCATGTCTTTTGCAAGATTGACATTGTTCTTGTAACCAATATAGTTGGAGGATTTCTAGTCTAGAACCATTTTGATTTCCTTTACTTTTCTCTCATCTTCTATAGTATTCTTTGTTCTTTGTACCATATACATGCATCATCTTGATCTATCACATGTGTTAAACATTTCTCAAATCTATCACATGTAAGGCTTTTTCCTCTTGACGAGTGTAGACTCCCTCTCCCTGGTGGCTTGGTGGAAAGATTGGTGATAACATCTAGTTTTGCATATTTTTCATGTGCATTTAGTTTAGTTTTATGCATCATTTTAGAGTAGTTTAATTCTCTTTTTATGTTTTTTTTTGTATTATTTATGATCTAAAGAGCTACACAAGCATTGTTTGTATTTTGTAGGTATGAGTTGGTGATTCGAGATAAATTTCATGCATCTAATGGAAGGGAATTGAAAGGCAAGCAAAAGAGACAGTCGGTGAAGCAATCATATCAAGTGAATAACTCTACGGAGCTCAAGTGATGTCCCACAACTCGTGGGCGACCTTCACGAGTCGTGACAAGTGGTTCTGGCTGATCTGTGAGCTGCTGAGAAGTTCCACAAGTCGTGGGAGACCCTTCACGAGTTGTGGCAGGGCTAGCTACACCCAACCTTTCATATTTCCAAGTGCTTATTTAATTTGTTTTTGGATTATTTAAGGGGGTTAAATGATGAGAATTGAGTCTAAACAGGGGGTTACGAATTTGTTTTGTCAATTTTTTATAATTTGAGTGGATTCTATCTAGGTTTATTCAGGGTTTTGATTCCGGGTGGATGTTTACATGTTCTTTTCTTGTACTGCTGCTGCATTTATTATAGGGTTTTGATTCCTATCTTTTCTAAATTTTTATTGCTACAGAAAGACTACTGTTCTTGCTGCTGGTGAGATTGCATATCCTTAGGTTGTTGAAAGGTAGGTAATTTTAAGTTTTCACAGAAGCTGTTTGTAGATGATTTATTGTGATTTAGAAGTACATGTTCTCATAGATGTGAAAATTTAACTTATGTGCAGGATTCAAAGCGGCAGAGTTTCTGACTTCAGAAGAGTGTAGCTGAAAAAATGGGTAAGATGATGAAATTTCACAAGTTAATATTGCAGTCTCCCTCTTTCAAAACCCATGCTTGGGTGTCTATTTGCATATGATAGATTTCAAACCTCTTTAATGTAACTTATGAATAAATTATATCCTAAATCATATATTGAAAATATAATCAATTTTGTCACATAATGTGTCTTGGAAGGTAAGACTTGATTTTCTTCTATGTTTGTGTTTGATTATGTATTTAAATCTCTTTAATGCTCACATCTTAATTTTTGTCTGTCTTTCACTTGAAATGAGCATTTAACGGACATGAATTAAAAGGAAATATTGAACTTTCTAAACCAGATATATTAACATCTGGAGGTCGGTGAGTGTGACATGTTCTTATGTTGTCAAATTTTTTTATTTGAGTGGATTCTCCCTCTGCTACTGCTTTTATACTACTGCTGCATTTATATTGTTGTTGCGTTCTTTCCTAGGTTGTGCAATTGTGCTACTGTTGCGTTATTTCTTGAGTTGTGCAGTTGTGCAGCTGCTGTATTTTTTTGCTGCTGAAATAGTGGTTTCTTGTGCAGCTGCGTGTGGTGTTTGTGTTAGTTCCTTCAATTTGTTGGTTACTGTAGTTTGGTGTCCACTCAGCCATGGGGGCTTGCTTTTTTTTTTTGCTCACCCTTTAGCCAAATGCTAGGATTATGGATCTTATGTTCTAGTTAATGAGCCAAATGAGAGTCAACAGGAAGAGTTAGTTCCTTCAATGGGAGAAGGTACGTTATAGAAAACTAATAAACTCTTTATACTATGAGTTAGTATGAAAACTCATAAAGACCTTGTGGTTTCCTAGGTACGATAAAGAGAACTTCTAAGCTATCTAGCAGAGTTGCAATAAGTTTGCAAGGGAAGGAAGTTGCAAATCCAACCCCTAGGGAAATCATAACTTATGGTGAGTGAATGATATTTACTTATCATATTTAAAATAGGAATAAATGATCCAATTATGATTAGATTATGCAACTTCCAATGGGCTAGTTATAATGTTGTTCCTTCTTATAGGGTAAATTAAAAAATGTATTGCCACAAGTGGTGATGTAATGACACAAGAGCGGATTTCAATTGATGTTTTAGGGTCAAGATCGGGCTACGTACATGAAAAAAGGGTCCGTTTTGCATGGCTATACTAAGGGGAATAAAGCAACTTGCCCAACAAGATATTGTAGAGCAGCAACAAGGGCAATTACGAGAACAACAACAAAAGATTCAAGATTTGGAGAAAATGATGGAAGAAATCCAGCTGACGCAACAAAGAGAATTAGAAGAGTATAAATCATAACAACAATGGACAATGGATGCATTCAAACAAGAGTTACTCCAAAAACTCGTTGAAAAAAATGTTTAGTAACGTAAAAATCAGGTAATTTTGCGTATGCTATTTAGGTTATGCTTCTTTTGTTTACGTTTGGCTTGTGGTTCTTTCAATATGCATATCTCTATGAAACATATTCTCTCAATATAATTCAGTCCTAGATACCATTATAGGTTCTATGGGATGTGTATTTTTAGTGACTTAGGAGGTCATCAATGCCCATGTCAATTTCCTTGGCTTTTAGAATCTAGAGAATGAAGCTTTTACTTTGATCATAATTTTTTTTTTCTGCTCTTTTGCAGGATCTAGAAAAATGAGCAAGGATGATGGATGCAAGTTTTTGTGGGTTAGTTTGCATATGGAAAAATTTATATTACATTTTGCCTTAGACATAAACTTTGATATAGCTTGTCTAGCTAGGAGAATGATTTGGAAATATATTTTGCTAGTTAGTTTTTCTATGAAAGTACAAGTTTGTATTTTGCATATGGAACAATATATGATTATTAGCATTGGAATGAAGGAGTGATGTGATAAGTACAAGGATGGAGTTATGTGTTGGAAGCAAGTATATTTTATGAGGGTTTTTGGATATAATCTAAGTATAGGTTGATTTGAAGGATGACATATGTATTTGCTTACAAATTACAATAGTATGAATGAATGTGTTTGGAAGAAACTGTAAGACTTGTGTCTATTAAAGCAGGGGATGGTAAAACAGGGAATTGGGAAAAAAAAATTTACTATATATGAAACATTTATCTATTTTGTAACGACTTTGTCGTTGCAAAATATCTTAGTTATTATTATATACCCCTATTGCAACGACAAACACGTTGCGAAAGACAGAGTCTATAGCAACGACATTGGTTGTTGCGAAAACCAGTATTTATAGCAACGACTATGGTCATTGAAATACATATCCAGAAATTTTATCAACGACAAATGGTGTTACAAAAGAATTACCCCCAATTGCAACACCATTTTTGTTACTAAAACATGTAATTGTTTCGTGATGTTCATGTTTTGTGCCATGTTTTATATAAACTTTTATGTCGATTTCTGTATGCATTTCATGCATTTAGGTTAAAATAGTACATAATCTATGTAGACACAAGTCTTATGGAGTCTACACTAGTTTCTGTTTAATTTCGCAGAAATCAGAGGCACTTTGGAGCTTAAAGGAAAGTCATGAAGAAGCTAAGGATGGTGCAGCTGAAGAAAAGCCCACTTTTCGCCATTCATCATTCTGAACCAAGCTTTGATGTCTTCATGAAAGTTGTATCCCTCGAAAAGAGTTTTCCAACGCATACTCATATGCGTCAATCCGACGAACGAGGACTCGGAAAACGGCATTTCAAGAACAGAGCAAAATGCTGAGAGCTGACGCGTACTTGACGTCGACCACGCCTTACTCGAGGTCGACTAGAAATGGGCATCTACCCGAGCTCGACGAGGAGAAGCACTCGAGAAGCTGAAGATTACTCGAAGTCGAGTACACCCTACTCGACGTTGACCAGACTTGGTCGAAGTCGACTACCACAGTGCCCGAAATCGAGCTAGTCCGGGTCTTGTTAAGGTTCTATCCCGAATCCCATGAAGATATTTTCAAGATGAGATTCCCAACACATGAAGATTTAGATATTTTTTTCTTTTTTATCTTTCTATTTATCCTAAGGGTGGAACGTTTAATTACCCTAGGATTTATCTAGTTTTACTTATTTAGGTATATTTATTTCCTAAGTAGAATTATATCTTCTATTTTAGATAGAGATATAGATAGAAATTCCTTCCTTGATTAGCAACGATTGGAAGCCTATAAATAAAGCTTATGAGACTAGTTTTTATTTATTCAATTCTAAAGGAAGAAGAGGAGAAGGGGGAGAGTAGAGAGAGAGAGAGAGAGAGAGTGTGTGGCCAAGAGGAGTTTGTGAAGCGAGAGCGGAATTGGCTTTCTTTGGTTGTAAGCTCTATTTAGTTTTATTAATGCAAGTTTATTTCTTTTATTATTGATGTCTTTAATTATGATGAAGCGCGAGTAGTTCACCTACTTCTAGGGTCGGGGCGAGCCCGACGATAGCAAGGCGTGTTTGAGGTAAAGATCCGACCTTTATTGTGTTTTAAACATCTACTACCTTTTATGTGTTTATTCTTTACTTAATAGAAATCCATGCTAACAACTTGGATTAATAAACATAAAATCGGTAGATACAATTAGGGTTTCTTTAAAGAGTTTATTAATTGTTTGAGAAGGCGAAAGGTTGATCCTTCGATGCAATTTGGTTATCGTTGTTGCAACCCCCGATCGTTGAAGTCTTTTTCATACATAGTTTAATTCGAGATTTGCATTCGTTTATTTTACTTTTCTTACTCGACTTCGACCACCCCTTGGTCGACGTCGACCATTGATTTTCGATCAAGCAAAGATCGTTGTTGCTTGTGTCTCTGCAGCAACTCGACTACCACCAGACCGTACTCGTCGTCGACCACCACCAGTGACTTATGTTGCTCGAAATCGGACTTGCATGGCCCATTTTGACTACCACTTAGTCGAGGTCGAGCATCCTGAAGTCGATTTCTGCCCTTGAGATTTCTCCACTTCCTAGGATCCGCTGACCAGCTTCCTCGTGGATCGATCCTGACTTTTGTTGTTTGGAGGAAATCGAGAATGAAAATTAAAATATAAATAAATCACAGCAAACCAGAGTCCGTCCCTTGCAAATAATTACAAGACCTCCTCCTGATGTAGCAGCGGGAAGTCAGGATCGATCCACAAGGAAGCGTGTCAGCGGATCCTAGGCAGCGAAGAAATCTCACGGAAGTCGACCACAGATGTCCTCGATCTCGACTAGGGTTAGTCGACAGAAGATCGGACCAGTCGAGCAGAGTAGCAGACACAGACACTGGGTCTCGTCGATCTCGACTAGAGGCTACTCGATATTGAGTAGGATTCTTGTCGACTTCGGCTTGAGCTTTGTCGAGCACCTGCACACAGAAGCTACAGCGATGCTAGATCGAATATCAGTAACTCGAGGTCGACCAGACTTGGTCGAGATCGAGTAAGGGCAGAAAAATGAAACAAAGAAATAAAGTAAAGGCAAAGGCTTTGGGGATTCGAACTAAACTGTATGAAAAAGGACTTCTAAGATTGGGGTTTGCAACAACGATAACCAGGCATGCATAAGGCAGAGATAAAACAGATAATCATGTGAATTGCATCAAAGGACAAGCTTTCGCCTTTTCCAACAATTAGACAACTCTTTCAAGAAACATTAATTGTCTCTACCCATTTTATGTTTACAATCCAAGTTGTTAGCATGGATCTCCATTAGATGGGTAATAAACACATAAACAAGTAGTAGATTCTCAAAACATGATTAAAGTCGGATCTTTACCTCAAACGAGCATGGCTATCGTCGGGCTCGCCCCAACCCTAGAAGTGGGTGGACTACTCGCACTTCATTGCAACCTCAGACATTGATTGATGAAAAGAAAACTGATTGCATTAAAATAAACCAAAGTTTACAACCGCTTGAAGCCAATTCCGCTCTCGCTTCACAACTCCAATCGGCCGCTCACTCTCTCTCTCTACTTCTCCTACTTATTTTCTCTGAAATTGAATGAATAGAAATCAGCCCCATGGGCTTTATTTATAGGCTTCTAAACCTTGCTACTCAAGGATAGAAATCTTTATCTATATCTAAAACTATATCTAAAAGCATTACAGATAAATAAAAGCAACAACATAATTAAATCTAAATAAGGAAAATATATCTAAAGTATCTCCAAGTGGATAGATCTCTCTCTTTCTTGATGTATCTTGATAGATCAGATAGAATCGGCAAACATCAAGCCCAAGGAATCCCAATCCGAGTAGAACTCCCAAAAACGTGTTACGCGGTTTCTGTAGTCCTCCTCGATCTCGAGTAAGGCTACTCGAGATCGAGTAGAATTGTTGGTCGGCTGGCTGGCTCGGCGTCTCGGGTTGCTGGTGCTCGACAGGCTCGGACATGGCTCCTGGGCGTCGTCGATCTCGAGGACCCCTTGTCGACATCGAGTAGAGAGGCTCGTCGACTAGGTCTGGCTTGGCTGGTCGGGCAAGTCTTCTCGATGTGCTGCGGTCATGGCTCCTCGGCTTTGTCGACCTCGAGTACCTCTTGTCGACATCGAGTAAGGATGTCCGAGCATGGTTGGTCGATCTCTCCTCGACATTCTTTCCTCGACTCCGGGTTGTCTCCGAGGTCTTGTCGATCTCGAGGAGGGTGTGGAGCCGGGTCCTTCGTCTTCAGCTTCTCGACATAGGCTCCTCGATCCTGGGTGTGTCTAGACGTTATTCGTCGAGATCGACTAAGGCTAGTCGATGTCGAGTAGCTTCGAGCTCCGGTTGTCACTTCTTGGTTTTCTCCCGAAATGCTTCCATATTCTGCAATATTAAACAGAAACTTATGTAGATCTCCATTTCTGACAAATAAGCATATGCTACATAAATCCAACATATTCCCAACCCGAAATTTGCAAAAATGTAAAGAATATGGAACTAAAATATGCATAAAGACATGGCTACTTTGGAGACATCAAATCACCTCATACTTAGACTTGCTTGTCCTCAAGCAATAACCAAACAATAACCAAGACCTACAACACATCCTTCAAGTCTTCGCCTTTTGTCAAAAGCAACATCTCAAGTAGTAGCAATGTAAGACAAGTGAATTTAACGACATCACACATATATGAGCGATCCATAGGCATAGGCAACATAAATCCACCCTCACAGGAATAATGTGTTTGCACTCAGCTCTCAATGTGTTTAGGCTATGTAGATCAACTCTCAACTCAATTCCATACACAATCTCATAAACATTGCAATTTACATATGAATCCACTTCGCAACCAATTATGAAAATGCAACAAGAATTATCAGGAGGACTTCGCTCAATAGAAGTCTTCAAAGAAGATTCCATTCGGCGGGGTTGTAATGGGGCCTGGTAAGAAATAATAAGGTATGGAATTATTTGGCCATGTGGTGCTTAATAAAATTCGGGAATCAAGACTCCTAAATCTCCAACACAACCAAACCATAACTTCTCAATCATATGCATCAACCAAACTCTCCAATTTATCTCAATAAAGTATGTAACCTTTCAAACTCTCCAAAGTGTGTATCTTGCAAATAATGGAAGAAATAAGGTAAATTTGGCTCATGCACTTTATTCACAAATATATATATACTTCTTTCTTTCTTTCTTTCTTTTCGAAAATAAAAACCAAATAACACTAATAGTGCATTTATAATGTGAGCCAAAAATCCTTTTACATAATATGCATAGCAAGATACAAATGTAAAACCAACCCATATCTCAATAATTTCAACAATCCTTCCTTCTTAAAATGCAACATAAGCTCATTCTTTCCACAAATCATCATTCCTACCAACTCTAAGTCTTAATTCCCAAATGGGGGTCAGGCTCAATTTGGCTAAGGAAAATTTTGTGGAGTTTATAAGAAAAGTCTCAGGCTAATGTTCTGGCTTCAAGCAGGGATAATGCAGGGTAGGTAAAGAGATGATAAAATTTGCTTAAAAGGTGCCTCCATCATTTAATTCTTATTAACATAAACATATAAATGCATTGGCTTTGAATAACTATCACACCATTTAGAGATGCATAGGAAGAGTAAATACACTTAAGAAAGCAAAGGGATTTTTAATGTTCTCCCTATAAGGCGAAAATTCTCACTGGGATAATTTTTGTTGGATTTTAACCTTCAGCTTAGGATCATATGTGCTCAATTTCATCACAAGTTCACAATCAACATAAAAACCATTTTGAGGACTTAGGCTAAACCTTCCAAATACGCTATAGGGTTTATATGATCAAGTCAGTCATTATTTATCATCATAGGACATCTATGTTAGGGTATATAAACTAAAACAATGCAAAAATTTAAACATGCATATTTTTTTTATTTTTTCGAGGACATTTTCTATTATTATTTTTATTTTATTATTATTATTTTTTTTTATGCAAAAATCAAAACTAAAGTATGACAAAAGATTTAAAAGGCATAAAATTTAAACATGAATGCATAACATAAAAATTAAAATTTCACCATGTAAAACCAAAAGCAAAACTAACACCTATGATAATGATAATGAGCCCTTCCCCCACCCCATACTTAAAATTTACAGTGTCCCCACTGTATAAAATCAAATAAAAACAAGAGTAAAGGAAGAAACTCACAGGATAACAAATCGAGGAGGGTAGATCAGTGCAGGTCGAGTAGACATCTTTGTCGATCTCGAGTACATGTTACTCGATCTCGAGTAGCTTTTCTGTGTCTAGTGGTTTTCTGAAGTCGAGGAGATTCTGGTGGCTTGTCGATATCGAGTTGGCCTACTCGATATCGAGTAGTGTCTGGGCTGCTCCTCCTTGTCGTCGTCGACTTGGCCTTCGTCAATTCTGATTGTTTTCAGGGACTTCTTTATTCAACTTTTCGCGATCCTTATATGCTTGCCGACCTAAAAGTGTTAGATTGCACAAGAGACAAGACTATCCACATGAAATATTCTAAAAGACAGAAAACCAAAACCAAAAAGCTCAAAAAGTCCAAAAATTCATAAAGTTCTATATACATGCTCTAGATTTTAGAGTCGCTAGGCCGACTTCTCCGTTTGCGCTTAAGGACCATTAATGTGGGTCTCGCTCATGCTTGGCCCTTCTCCTGGATCATCTAGGTCCTGATGGTAGTATGCAAGCTCAGTTGACAGGTGGTTGCTTGCATCATCTCCTTTATCTTTCTTCTTCTTCCTTTCAGGCCCAAAACAGGAATCTTATCTCCCCTTAAATCATTGATAATTTTCTTTATGGACTGAGGGGGAGTAGAATTTATACCTGAACTTACCTTTTCGGGCCCAAAACAGGAATCTTTGGGTTCGGGGCTAGTCGAGATCGAGTACTGCTTGTCGACCTCGATTACAGGGACCCCATACTTAGGCTCTTGGCAAGTTAGTGGCTCGGCAGAGGTTGTCGATATCGACAAGGGCTTGTCGAGATCGAGTAGAAGCCTCGTCGAGATCGAGTTGGCTTGGTCGATCTCGAGTACAGTGTTGGCACATTCCTCCGTTGTTTGCTTGGTCCTGTGGTTGCTGATGCTTTTCACTTTCAGCCAGGCAATTTCCTCTTTTGCTGGGCCAAAAGAGAAATCCAAAACCTCATCGCCTATGGTGAAGGTGAGCGAGCGATTCTTAACACTAATTATGGCATCTGCAGTTGCTAAGAATGGTCTACCAAGAATAATAGGGCTAGTAGGATCTTCAGCACAGTCAATGATAAGGAAATCTTCTGGCACAAAGAATTTACCAACCTGGACAGGGACGTTCTCAACTATACCTGTAGGGATGACTACTATATTGTTCGCCATGTATAGCTTGGCATCCACAGGTTCTATGCATCCTATTTTGACCTTCCGTCGGATTGATAAAGGCATGATGCTCACACATGCTCCTAAATCACACAGAGACTCACATTTATATTGTCCAACACCCACAGTAACAGAAAACTTACCAGGGTCAGGTCTCTTTTCAGGGAAGTGGAGTACTTTGCATTCGTCTGTGATCTCTGAGATGGATCGCTTCTTGCTCAGGATTTCCTTTAGAAATTTGACATATCCAGGCATCTCTTGCAAGGCTTCTGTAAAAGGAATAGAAACATTCAGTTCTTGCAGCATATTAACAAATCTGGTAAACATACCTCCAGTGGGATCTTTCTGCGTTTTTGAAGGGAAAGGCAGTGTCTTTTTCTGTTTCGGAGCTAGATCAGCTATCGGAGTATTTTGCAGAGTCGTCGACGTCGGCCAGATGCTGCTCCTCGATCTCGACCACGGGCTCCTCGACATCGAGTGGGGTGGTCGACCTGGAGTTGTTGGTCTGCGCAACGGGGTCCGAGCTCAGCTTCTGGTCTTGGTCGAGTAGCTTCTTGTCGAGGTCGAGCACGGTCTCCTCGAGATCGAGTAGGCTTTGCTCTGTCTCGAGTTGCTACTCTGCCTTGCTTTGCTGTTTCCCGACCTCTGGCTCGTGTAATTGATGCCCACTCCCGAGTTTGATAGCTGCGACGTGTCCGGTCTTCCCCTTAGGATTTGGTTCTGTTTGCCCAGGGAGCTGTCCGGACGGTCGTGGGATCTGTGCAGCGATTTGACCCATCTGGGTCTCTATTCCTCTTTTCCAGATATCAAGTTCCCCAAATTTTGTGTTGAAATTCTGGAGCTGATTGTTGATGGTGTTTGTAGCATGCTGGTTCTGTGCATGATTTCGGCGCATCTCATCAAGGATCAGCTGCAGATCGTCCTTCTTTTGATCAACTTCTGGATGTCCTGGAGCTCTGTAGGGTGGGGGATTCCTAAGAGGACCTTGGTTCCACTGTGGTTGATAGAACCTTTGATCTCCCATGTATCAATTTGGACCCCCAGCGTAAGCTGCCTCTTCATGTATTTCTGCCATCCTGACTTGCTCTGTGTGTGGGAACTCAGTAGTGGTGTGCCGCTGTCATCCGCATTCGATGCAAGGCTAATTGACAGATAGATATTTTACTTGCTTGAGGAGCTTGCGATTCTGGTCTCTGTAGAACTGGTCCATGACATCTGGGTCAATCTCCTTCACTGGCTCATATAGTGGCATAGATGGTGCTGGCCTGGCGTAGGAGTTCTCCTCATAGTTTGCAGTAGACCCATATTTGTTGTCATAATTGGTGAGCTTGTCCAGCACACCCAGGCGTCAATTGGCGGCATCGTCAGATACTCATAGCGAGTATAATGGTTGATTCTGTCTTTAGTGACTTGATCAAGAGAGTTGAAGAAAATCTCCTGAATGACGTAGGGCGGCTGTCCATGAGTAGGGCAAGATCGCAGCAGTTCTTTGTAGCGTTCCCATGCCTTTGCCAGCGGTTCCCCTTGCTTCTGTTTGAAGGCGGTGATTTTCTTGCAGAGAAGTGTTGTCTTGGCAGGTGGGAAAAATTTATTCAGAAACTCTTGCTCTACTTGGGCCCATGTTGTGAGTGGTCTTGGTTTCAGCCCTTCAAGCCACTTCAGTGCAGGCCCAGCGAGAGACCAGCGAAAAGCTTTCATCTTGACATATTCCAAAGTTGTACCTTCATCAAGAGTACGGCACATGTCAGAAAAATTGGTAATATGTTCAAGAGGACACTCATTAAATTTTCCATAAAAAGCATTATTTTTAAGCTCTATCAGAAATTGAGTGCGAATTTCAAAAGAGTTTTCAGGGATTAGAATCGCCGATTCAGGCATGACGAGAGTTGGATGCATATCATCTGTTGTGAGCCTAATTTGCCATGTTTTACACTTACTTTTATATCGATTTCTGCATACATTGCATACATTTGGGTTAGAATAATACAGAATCTGTGTAGTTTACACTTGTTTGAAATATATGGAGGTCTACACAAGTTTTTGTTATATTTCACAGAAATCGGACGCATTTTGGAGCTTAAAGGAAAGTCATGGAGAAGCCAAGAATGGTGCAGCTGGAGAGAAGGCCAATTTCCGGCTTTCATCATTCTGAACCAGGCTGTAATGTCTTCATGAGAGTTGTAGCCCTCGGAAAGAGCTTTCCAACGCATGGTCATATGCGTCAATCCGACAACTGAGGCATCGGGAAAGTGCGTTTTACGAACAGAGTTGGGAGCTGAGGAAAGTTATCGATATCGACAAGATTTATCGACATCGAGGAGTTATCAACTCGACATGTGTTCTAGACGTCGAGCACGAGCACCAGACGAAGAAACTTCTAGACATCGACAACTTTTGTCGATATCGAGAAGTCATGTCGAGAAGATTTGTCGAGCAGCTCCGGAATCCGAGATCGAGGAGAAGTCCGAGCGGGATTGGATACTTGCAAGCTAAGATTCGTCCAATTCTATCAAGATCTATCAAGACCAAAGAAGATGTCCACACATTAGATATAATCCTAGTCTATCTAGTTTATTTAATTATATGTTTTATCTTTATGTTATTAGATATAATTTTAGATATAGATATAGTTATTCTATCCTTGGCTAACAAGGAATAGATCACTATAAATAAGGCCCTAGGGGGCTCAGTTTTATTCATTCAATTTCAGTTAGATTCCGAATTTCACACACAATTAGTTAGTTCCATTCAGAGCAGTTTAGGAGTTCTAAAGTTTTTAGGGTTTTGGCTTTTTGCGAAAGTTTATTGCCAAGATTGTAAAGGCTTTGAATTTAGTTAATACAAGTTATTTCCTCTAATTCAAAAATGTCTGCGATTGCGATGAGGCGTGAGTAGTCCACCCACTTCTGGGGCTGGGGTGAGCTCGACGGTGGCCATGTGAGGCGATGCGATAAAGGTCAGATCTTTTGTGCGATTCATCTTCTATCCCTATGAGCATGATTCTTTTGCGAGAGTTGAAGGTGATCCTTGTTTGTGTTATTGAAGCGAAAGTGATCTTAATGCAACTTGGATTAATTATGTGAAAAGGGTTAGTAACAATTAGGGTTTATGCGAAAGCCTCTATATTCCTATTTGTTAATAACGAAAGTTATTTAGATGGAAAGCATGATCTTTTATGCCTTTATGTGTTACTTTGCATGGTTACTGTTGTGGTGTTGAAACCCTAGCTTTGGAAGTCTTTAGTTTATTCTTTGTTTTTATTTTGTTTACCCTTGCCGGGTTTATTTGTTTATTTGCTTTGCTTGCTTTTGTCTTCGTTTCTGTGCTTTTCTGCTGTGTCTGTGAGAATCTGATAGCTATCTGAGAACTGCTGACGTGCTTTCTCGTGGATTCGATCCTGACTTTTCTCTTACTACAACGGGAGGAAGTCTTGTATCTATTTGCTGAGACAGGGAAGTCAATCTGAACTATATTTCATATTTATTTCATACTTGACCATCCTCCTGCAACAACAAATTGGCGCCGTTGCCGGGGAAGCAATCAATCGCGCCTTAGGTAGTCAGTTCTCACTGTTTCTTTGAGTTAGATTGCAGGTGTATGCGTCGTTCTGGTCAAACACCTAAGTTTGACAGCTTAGACGAACCGGAGCGCTACCTACACATCCACTCCAAACTCAAAAGGATCATGGCGGCCGCTGAAACACAGGAACAGCTGATCGCTAGGCTTACCAGGGAACTAGCCGCAAGGGATGCCGCTATCAACGCTAAAGATGCTGCTATCGCCGCTGAGAGAGCAGCAAGGGAACAAGCACACGCTGAGCTTGCCCAGTATCCCACCACGGCAGAGGACTACATGCACCCAACTCTCGTCGTGCCTGAATCGGCGATCCTAATCCCTGAAAACTCTTTTGAAATTCGCACTCAATTTCTTATAGAGCTTAAAAATAATGCCTTTTGCGGCAGATTTAATGAGTGTCCTCTTGAACATATTACTAACTTTCATGATAAGTGCCGTACTCTTGCAGAAGGTACAACTCTGGAATATGTCAAGATGAAAGCTTTCCGTTGGTCGCTCGCTGGACCTGCACTGAAATGGCTGGAAGGGCTGAAAGCAAAATCACTCACAACCTGGGCCCAAGTAGAGCAAGAGTTTCTGAACAAATTCTTACCACCTGCCAAAACAGCACATCTCCGCCAGAAAATCACCGCCTTTAAACAGCAGAAAGGGGAACCGCTGGCAAGGGCATGAGAGCGCTACAAGGAACTGCTGCGATCTTGCCCTACTCATGGACAACCACCCTACATCATTCAGGAGATCTTCTTCAACTCTCTGGATCAAGTCACTAAGGACAGAATCAACAATTATACTCGCTACGAGTATCTGACAATGCCGCCAAGTGACGCATGGGGAGTACTGGAGAAGTTCACTACCTACGACAACAAGTATGGGTCTACTGCAACTTATGAAGAGAACCCATACGCCAGGCCAGCACCATCCATGCCCCTCTATGAGCCATCAAAGGAGATTGATCCAGATGTCAGGGAGCAATACTACAGAGACCAGAATAGGAAGCTCATCAAGCAAGTAAAGTATCTCTCTGTCAACCAGCCTTGCATAGAATGCGGATCGCAAAGGCACACCACTCCTGAGTGCCCACACACAGAGCAAGTCAGATTGGCAGAGCACCATGAGGATGCAGCTTACGCAGGGGGTCCCAATCGCTACATGGGGGACCAAAGGTTTCAGCAACCACAATGGAACCAAGGAGTCCCTAGGAATCCCCCGCCCTACAGAGCTCCAGGACATCCAGAAAGGGACCAGAAAAAGGATGATATACAGATAGTCCTGGAGGAGATACGGAGGAACAACTCAGAAACTAGGCAATCTTTCAACTCCGTTTATACTCAGATGCAAGGTGTCAACTCTAGGCTTGGGGAAATTGATACATGGCGGAAAACAGTTGATACACAGATTGGTCAGCTAGCAGCGGGAATCCCCAGACAGTCAGGCGCACTCCCTGGATCCTCTGAACCTAATCCTAAAGGTAAATCTACTGGACATGTAGCTATTGTAAAGCTTAGGAGCGGACATCAATTACGCGAGCCAGAGGTCGGAAAGCAGCAGGACAGCGCCGAACAGCAACTCGATGTCGACGAACATCTTGTCGATGTCGAGAACCCTCTTGTCAATGTCGAAAACTTCTCTGATCGACCAACCTCTGCACTGAACAACAACTCGACATCGAGGAAAGTTGTCGATGTCGAGGAGCTTGTCGATGTCGAGAAGTCCCATGTCGATGTCGATAAGACTGCAACACCTCCGACGTCTGTTCTGGCTCCAAATCAGAAAAAGAAGCTACCTTTCCCCACGAAATCTCTAAAGAACCCAGCGGAGAAAAAGTTTCAGCGCTTCATCAAGATGCTTCAGAAGCTCAACGTCACCATCCCCTTCACATAAGCTCTTAATGAGATGCCATCCTATGTCAAGTTCCTAAAAGAGATTTTGAGCAAAAAGAGATCGATGGCGGAAATCACAAAAGAGTGCAGCCATCTGGACATATTGGAGAAAAGGCCGGATCCAGGTAAGTTGGCTATAACTATTGGATTTGGTCCATACAAAATTAATGCCCTATGTGATCTTGGAGCTAGTGTTAGTATTATGCCTTTAACAATTTGGTCCAAGATTAAGATTGGTGCCCTGGAGCCTGTGGATGCAAGACTTTATATGGCCAACAACACGGTGGTCATTCCAACAGGCATGGTGGAAAATGTACCAGTACAAGTAGGTAAATTCTTCGTCCCTGCTGATTTCGTAATTGTTGATATGCAAGAAGATCCTGCTTGTCCAATTATTCTAGGGAGACCATTCTTGGCGACTGTGGATGCCAACATAAGCGTACGGAAAGGAGTGCTAACCTTCAACATCAGCGATGAGGTAATTGAGTATTCTTTTAATAAAACTGAAAGGCATACAGGTCCAATGGAAGAGGTGAAATCTATCTCAGCCGGCTACATCACCTGTGGGGAACCCAAGGTCAGAAATATGACCCCTGAGGAGATAGAAAAGAGGAACATGGAGGCCCAGGTGGAGAAAATCATGGACATCCTAAAAAAGGAAACAGAAGATTCAAATCAAGGTACGTCGATTTGGACTAACTATTTTTCGGATGCTTTGACAGGAGATAAGTATGGGGTCATAGTCGACCAAAACTCCTCGAGATCAAGTAGTTTAGTCGACATCGACAGAGATCAGAAACCTCCTCCAGCATCGTCGAGCAAGCCACTGAAACCAGAGATCAACTCGACATCGACAACACTTGTCGATATCGATAAGATTGAGGCTTCCTCGACACCACCTTCCTCGACGAGAAACCCACCTGAAGACAGTAACTCCTCGACATCGACAACTCTTGTTGAAGTCGACAAGATCCGGGTTTCCTCGACACCTCCTTCCTCGAAACTGATCCCACCAGACAAGGAAAATTCCTCGATGTCGACAACTCTTATCGATGTCGAGGAACATCTGGCTTCCTCGACTTCACCGTCTTCGAGCACACCACCAACGGACAAGGCAAACTCATCGATGTCGAGTAACTTTACTCGAGATCGACAAGATCCAGAGGTTCCCGAATCTGATTCTGCGAAGGTAAGCCAAGGTATGAGTCTTTCTTCTCCTATTTCAATTAAAGATTTATCTATACATGGGAGAGGTTTGCCTTGGTATGTACGCTTATGCAAGATTACCGATGACGATCCAAAAGATTACGAAGTAGGAGACATGGTCTATGTCTCTAAATCGAAGGATCATTGGTTTCCTAACAAATTCAATAAAAAGAAGATGGGACCATTCACGGTGAACAAGATCCATTCAGGAGGGATTCAGCTGAAAGATAAAAATGGAGTCTTGTTTGATGCCCAGGCTACATGGGCTCTGAAGAAGCCACCTTGAGCTTAACGGAGAAAGTCGGCCTAGCGACTATAAAATCTAGAGCTTGTAAATCGACTTTTTTTTTATTTTGGGACTTTTTGGACCTTGTTGTTCAGTTTGCTTTAGGTTTTGGACATTGTTTTAAGGATTATACTATTGTGGGTATTTCTTTTCTAACGAATCTTGCAGGTATGAAAAAAAAAAAAAGCTACAGTCTTGTCGACATGGAGGTAAGTTTTCGACATCGACAAACCACATCGAGCAAGCCTGTGGTCGAGAAGATCACCCTGGAGGCAACAGGAAGAACTCGATGTTGAGGAGATGTTGTCGACATCAACAAGTCCTCGAGATCGACTAAGTTGTCGAGATCGACAAGCACTGCAGCACCTTCTTCGCTTGATTTTTCGACACCTGTCTTGTGAGTTCTTTTCTCTTCCCTTGTCTTTTATACAGTGAGGACACTGTAATGTTTAAGTATGGGGTGGGGGAAGGGCTCACTTTATGCATATTGATCATATTTGACATTTTTTGTGCATTATTTGTGCATTATGTCCTTGAATTACTTATACATGGCCATGTTGGAATGCATTATTGATTTATGTGCTTATATGCATGTTTTCCAAAAATTTGAGAAAAATGACCCCCATTGAAATTTTTGAATAAATGTCATGGAAGCTTTATATTGAACTCGACGATGCAAAATTGGATTCATTAGAGATATAGCATGAAATTGCCTAGTAAAGGGAAGTCACAATAAAGTGCATATTTTGATGAAAACAATAAAAGGAGGTAAAATTTGAAGTTGCTTTTTGACATGTTGCATGATAAGATGATGGAGGACTTTTATATTTCCATATAATGCCCATTGTTTATATCCTAGCCTTACCTATGCTTATGCATCACAAAAAGCCATAATATGCCTTATTTCAAATATTGCTCCACATGATCTAAATATTGCCATTCTTTACCTTATCCGGGGATTATGTTGAGAATGATGTTACATTATGGAGAGGTTATATGGTTGTTGTTGTTATCATATTTGGAGTTTGGAAGGAAATTGTTTGAAATATATGGAAAATTTAATGAGTGAAAGAAAATCCAATCACCTCAGGAGATAAAGGTAGATTGACCCTGCTCTCTAAGATAATAGTTTGGAGAGATGGGACACATTGTGAGGAGTCCAAAGCATTAAGTATCCGGGGCCATTCATGACACCCATGTTTGCGACTCGCGAGAAGGCAGTGCTGAGGTTAGAGAGGTAAAAGCATTATTATTAAGAAAAGCAATATGAAAGGTGATGAATCAAATGGAGAAAGAATGTGGAATGAAACTCAAAGTTTGAAAGTGATCCATTTCCCCAGATCAAAAGCACCACATTGCCAAAAATTGCCCACCTTTTTAGCCTTTTACCAATCTACTCCTTGATGAGCTTAAATTAAAGTCTTCTTGATTATCAATGCTTTGTCGCGAATGAATGTTTTGCATAAACCTCCTTTTGTGAGTAAATGTTGCTTTGATGTATTTGCACATGCATGGATCTATGACACTAGTACCTTTTCGAGGATGGTAATTGATTGCAGGGTTATATGGCAATGAATCTAATATGTTGAGAGTCTTGATTTCTTCCCCTGAATTACAATTAAAAGTATTGCTTGAGGACAAGCAAGCTTAAGTATGGGGTGTTTGTTGTGAGCCTAATTTGCCATGTTTTACACTTACTTTTATATCGATTTCTGCATACATTGCATACATTTGGGTTAGAATAATACAGAATCTGTGTAGTTTACACTTGTTTGCAATATATGGAGGTCTACAGAAGTTTTTGTTATATTTCACAGAAATCGGACGCATTCTGGAGCTTAAAGGAAAGTCATGGAGAAGCCAAGAATGGTGCAGCTGGAGAGAAGGCCAATTTCCGGCTTTCATCATTCTGAATCAGGCTGTGATGTCTTCATGAGAGTTGTATCCCTCGAAAAGAGCTTTCCAACGCATGGTCATATGCGTCAATCCGACAACCGAGGCATCGGGAAAGTGCGTTTTACGAACAGAGTTGGGAGCTGAGGAAAGTTATCGATATCGACAAGATTTATCGACATCGAGGAGTTATCAACTCGACATGTGTTCTAGACGTTGAGCACGAGCACCAGACGAAGAAACTTCTAGACATCGACAACTTTTGTCGATATCGAGAAGTCATGTCGAGAAGATTTGTCGAGCAGCTCCGGAATCCGAGATCGAGGAGAAGTCCGAGCGGGATTGGATACTTGCAAGCTAAGGTTCGTCCAATTCTATCAAGATCTATCAAGACCAAAGAAGACGTCCACACATTAGATATAATCCTAGTCTATCTAGTTTATTTAATTCCATGTTTTATCTTTATGTTATTAGATATAATTTTAGATATAGATATAGTTATTCTATCCTTGGCTAACAAGGAATAGATCACTATAAATAAGGCCCTAGGGGGCTCAGTTTTATTCATTCAATTTCAGTTAGATTCCGAATTTCACACACAATTAGTTAGTTCCATTCAGAGCAGTTTAGGAGTTCTAAAGTTTTTAGGGTTTTGGCTTTTTGCGAAAGTTGATTGCCAAGATTGTAAAGGCTTTGAATTTAGTTAATACAAGTTATTTCTTCTAATTCAAAAATGTCTGCGATTGCGATGAGGCGTGAGTAGTCCACCCACTTCTGGGGCTGGGGTGAGCCCGACGGTGGCCATGTGAGGCGATGCGATAAAGGTCAGATCTTTTGTGCGATTCATCTTCTATCCCTATGAGCATGATTCTTTTGCGACAGTTGAAGGTGATCCTTGTTTGTGTTATTGAAGCGAAAGTGATCTTAATGCAACTTGGATTAATTATGTGAAAAGGGTTAGTAACAATTAGGGTTTATGCGAAAGCCTCTATATTCCTATTTGTTAATAACGAAAGTTATTTAGATGGAAAGCATGATCTTTTATGCCTTTATGTGTTACATTGCATGGTTACTGTTGTGGTGTTGAAACCCTAGCTTTGGAAGTCTTTAGTTTATTCTTTGCTTTTATTTTGTTTACCCTTGCCGGGTTTATTTGTTTATTTGCTTTGCTTGCTTTTGTCTTCGTTTCTGTGCTTTTCTGCTGTGTCTGTGATAATCTGATAGCTATCTGAGAACTGCTGACGTGCTTCCTCGTGGATTCGATCCTGACTTTTCTCTTACTACAACGGGAGGAAGTCTTGTATCTATTTGCTGAGACAGGGAAGTCAATCTGAACTATATTTCATATTTATTTCATACTTGACCATCCTCCTGCAACAACATAATCCTCTACTATAGTTGGATATTGGGCAAGCTCAGCTTCTGCTTGCTCCCTTGCTGCTTTCTCAGCGGTGATAGCAGCATCTTTGGTGGCTAGTTTCCTTGTAAGCCTTGCAATCAACTGTTCTTGCGTTTCAGCGGCTGCCGTGATCCTTTTGAGTTTAAAGTGGATGTGTAGGAAACGCTCCGGCTCGTCTAAGCTGTCAAACTCAGGTGGTTGACCAGAACAGCGCATACACCTGTATAGTAACTCAAAGAAGATGTGAGATTTAACTACCTAAGGCGCGAATGATAACCTCCCCGGCAACGGCGCCAATTTGTTGTTAGGAGGAAATCGAGAATGCAAATTAAAATATAAATAAATCACAGCAAACCAGATTCCGTCCCTTGCAAATAATTACAAGACCTCCTCCTGATGTAGCAGCGCGAAGTCAGGATCGTTCCACGAGGAAGCGTGTCAGCGGATCCTAGGCAGCGAAGAAATCTAACGGAAGTCGACCACATATGTCCTCGATCTCTACTAGGGTTAGTCGACAGAAGATCGGACCAGTCGAGCAGAGTAGCAGACAAAGAAACTGAGTCTCGTCGATCTCGACTAGAGGCTACTCGATATCGAGTAGGGTTCTTGTCGACTTCGGCCTGAGCTTTGTCGAGCACCTCCACACAGAAGCTACAGAGATGCTAGATCGAATATTAGTAACTCGAGGTCGACCAGACTTGGTCGAGATCAAGTAAGGGCAGAAAAACGAAACAAATAAATAAAGTAAAGGCAAAGGCTTTGGGGATTCGAACTAAACTGTATGAAAAAGGACTTCCAAGATTGGGGTTTGCAACAACGATAACCAAGCATGCATAAGGCAGAGATAAAACAGATAATCATGTGAATTGCATCAAAGGACAAGCTTTCGCCTTTTCCAACAATTAGACAACTCTTTGAAGAAACCCTAATTGTCTCTACCGATTTTATGTTTACAATCCAAGTTGTTAGCATGGATCTCCATTAGATGGGTAATAAACACATAAACAAGTAGTAGATTCTCAAAACATGATAAAAGTCGGATCTTTACCTCAAATGCGCATGGCTATCGTCGGGCTCGCCCCAACCCTAGAAGTGGGTGGACTACTCGCGCTTCATCGCAACCTTAGACATTGATTGATGAAAAGAAAACTAATTGCATTAGAATAAACGAAAGTTTACAGCCGCTTGAAGCCAATTCCGCTCTCGCTTCACAACTCCAATCGGCCGCTCACTCTCTCTCTCTCTACTTCTCCTACTTATTTCTCTCTGAAATTGAATAAATAGAAATCAGCCCCATGGGATTTATTTATAGGCTTCTAAACCTTGCTACTCAAGGATAGAAATCTTTATCTATATCTAAAACTATATCTAAAAGCATTAAAGATAAATAAAAGCAACAACATAATTAAATCTAAATAAGGAAAATATATCTAAAGTGTCTCCAAGTGGATAAATCTCTTTCTTCCATGATGTATCTTGATAGATCAGATAGAATCGGCAAACATCGAGCCCAAGGAATCCCAATCTGAGTAGAACTCCCAAAATCGTGTTACGCAGTTTCTGTAGTCCTCCTCGATCTCGAGTAAGGCTAGTCGAGATCGAGTAGAATTGTTGGTCGACTGGCTGGCTCGGCGTCTCGGGTTGCTGGTGCTCAACAGGCTCGGACATGGCTCCTGGGCGTCGTCGATCTCGAGGACCCCTTTTCGACATCGAGTAGAGAGGCTCGTCGACTAGGTCTGGCTTGGCTGGTCGGGCAAGTCTTCTCGATGTGCTTCGGTCATGGCTCCTCGGCTTTGTTGACCTCGAGTACCTCTTGTCGACATCGAGTAAGGATGTGCGAGCATGGTTGGTCGATCTCTCCTCGGCATGCTTTCCTCGACTCCGGGTTGTCTCCGAGGTCTTGTAGATCTCGAGGAGGGTGTGGAGCTGGGTCCTTCGTCTTCAGCTTCTCGACATAGGCTCCTCGATCCTGGGTGTGTCTAGACGTGATTCGCCGAGATCGACTAAGGCTACTCGATGTCGAGTAGCTTCGAGCTCCGCTTCTCACTTCTTGGTTTTCTCCCGAAATGTTTCCATATTCTACAATATTAAACAGAAACTTATGTAGATCTCCATTTCTGACAAATAAGCATATGCTACATAAATCCGACATATTCCCAACCTGAAATATGCAAAAATGTAAAGAATATGGAACTAAAATATGCATAAAGACATGGCTACTTTGGAGACATCAACTTCCCGCTGCTACATCAAGAGGAGGTCTTGTAATTATTTACGTGGGCAAGATCTGGTTTGATTTATTTTATTATATTTTGAACTTGATTTCCTCCTACAACAAATTGGCGTCATTGCCGGGAAAGCAATCATTCGCGCCTTAGGTAGTTAGATCTCATGTTTTCCTTAAGTTTCCCTCTACAGGTGGATGCAAGACACCTTCGAGTGTTTTGAAACATGGGACGAAAGGGAAAGAGAAAGACGGTATGCAAAAGAATTTGAATATTTGAGATGGCTATACATCGTTGATGAGGAGGCATGGCTTGAGGGTATACGCGCATTTAGAAAGCTACGAGATTCCTCAAAACCACCGCCAAAAGTCCCAATACCGCTAGAAGGAGGATCCGAACCTGAGGTCGACCTCGACCAACGCCCAATCGATGTCGACCCATCTCCAGTCGATATCGACCTATCTACAGTCGATACCTAGGTATGCCCTTCCACGATCTCAATTCCAAATTTGCTACCTGTCTTTGAAAAACCATTTGAAGGACCCCAAGAAGAAGAAGAGCTAGAAAAGAAGAAGTCGGTTATCGTTGCCCATGTTGTTTCAAAGTCTCTTTTACCTTACAAGGTGAAGGTTATCCCCGATGATTTTGAGCAATCGATGTTCATATTCAAGTATGGGGTCCTAGCAAAGTAGGATGAAGCTCCGCATGATGAGGTAGAAATATCTCTTCCCACTCCACCGTTTTGTTGTGGTGGAGACGTGCAAACAAATCAACCAATGAAGCGGAAGAGGTATGATGATGAGGTATGTATATTTTCTTTATATCTTCCTTTATGCATGCCAACTAGAGCCCAGGAAGATGAATGGGCGAAGCCATGGAGCGTTCACTCGGGGACGTTTAAGCTTCTTCACATGATGCCCCCAGATGACATCTCACGCTTCCCACCACCGGAGGAACCACCAGACCCACCTATACCTCCGGACAATAATGAGCCATGCTAATGCTCAAGCGGAGAAGTCGGCCTAGCAACTCTAAAATCTAGAGCATGTACATAAAACTTCTGAATTTTGGGACTTTAAAACTTTTGGTTTTGGTTTTGGTTTTTTTTTTTTTTTTTAGTTTTTGAATACTTCATGTGGAAGGTGTTGTTGCAGGAGGATGGTCAAGTATGAAATAAATATAAAATAAAGTTCAGACTGACTTCCCTGTCTCAGCAAATAAATACAAGACTTCCTCCCGTTGTAGTAAGAGAATAGTCAGGATCGAATCCACGAGGAAGTACGTCAGCAGTTCTCAGGTAGCGACAGATTCTCACAGACAAAGCAGCAGAAAGATAGAAACACAGAAAGAAACATAAATAAAAGCAGAAAATAACAAACAAAAGCAAAGAACAAAGCAAAACAGGAAATAAAGCAAAGACAGAAAATAAAAGCAAAGGCAGAGGCTCGTCGATCTCGACCAACAACTACTCGAGATCGACCACAGGTAAGTCGTCAGAAACTTGAAATCGAAAAGAACAGAAGAAAACTTCATCTCGACCTAGACAAGTCCTACTCGAGATCGACAAAGGGTGTACTCGATCTCGACAAAGCTCTCCTCTGTGTCAACAAGAATGCAGAAAATATAAATTCACAGATTTCGAACACAGAACTCAGATTTTTGACAGAAATAAATTCAATATATTAAAAGGCTTCCAAAACCAGGGTTTCAACACCACAACGATAACCATGCAAAGTAACACATAAAGGCATAAAAGATCATGCTTTCCATCAAATAACTTTCGTCATTAACAAATAGGCAAATAGAGGCTTTCGCATAAACCCTAATTGTTACTAACCCTTTTTCACATAATTAACCCAAGTTGCATTAAGATCACTTTCGCTTCAATAACACAAACAAGGATCACCTTCAACTCTCGCAAAAGAATCATGCTCATAGGGATAGAAGATGAATTGCACAAAAAGATCTGACCTTTATCGCATTGCCTCACATGGCCACCGTCGGGCTCACCCCAGCCCCAGAAGTGGGTGAACTACTCACGCCTAATTGCAATAACAGACATTGATTGATGAAAAGAACTAACTTGCATTAACTAAATTCAAAAGCCTTTACAATCCTGACAATCAACTTTCGTAGAAAGCCAAAACCCTAAAAACCTTAGAACTCCTAAACTTCTCTGTGGAACTACTTGTTTTTCTCTGAAATTGAATTGAATATAACTGAGCCCCTAGGGATTTATTTATAGACTTCTAACCCTTGCTATTCAAGGATAGAATCTTCTATCTATATCTAAAATTAAATCTAAAGCTTTAAAAGATAAATAAAATGTTTTAAGGAAATAAATCTATAAGGAAAAGATAATTCTAAAGTGGGTAAGTCTTCATGATGTTGATAGATCTCCTTCCTTGGATAGATGATGATAGAATCGGATAGATCTTTGGCCTTCGGCCCCAAGGAATCCCAAGTCGAGTAGGACTCGTCACGTCGACGCGTTTCTGGAGACTGGGCTACTCGACCTCGACAAGGGCTCGTCGAACTTTGGTTGAGCAACTTCTCCTCGGCATGGTCTCGGAGTTGCACTAGGTGGCTCGTCGATCTCGACTAGGGCTTTGTCGAGATCGAGTAGGGTTGTGCTTGGCTTCTCGTCCTCGGCTTCTCGTCATCCACTCCGGGTGTGGCATTGAGGTGTAGTCGATCTCGACTAGGGTTTGTCGAGATCGAGTTGGCTCCGGACGTCGGGTTGACTCAGCACTCTCGATCAGGCTTGCTCGACCAAGGTTGCTCAGACATGCTCGTCGAGGTCGAGTAAGGTCTACTCGAGATCGAGTAACCTTGACTCTCAGATTGATTCGGTTGGTTCCGCTGCTTCCTTGACCTTGGACTTCTGTAGCTGTTTTCCGAGCTTTTCCGAGCTTCTGTAGAATTGCTGTAATATGCCTCGATTTCTGCGAATTAAACAGAAACTGGTGTAGATTCCATAATTTGGCAAATAAACATAAACTACATAGATTCTGTACTATCTAAGCCCAAATGAATGCAATGTATGCAGAAATCGATATAAAAGTTATTGTAAAACATGGCAGATTCAGCTCACAACAGAAGGTCTTGTCTTCGTGCAAAAAATCTAACATTTTTTCAGGCCGAGAAGCATAAAGGATCGCTAAGAGAGAAAGAAGAAGTCCCGGCCAACAGTTGAAATCGACTAGGCCAAGTCGAGATCGACTACGAAGAGGATCGAGTACAACACCGTACTCGACGTCGAGTAGGCCACTCGACGTCGACCAACCAGAAAGCATCCTCGACTTCATCTTTCACTCGACACAGCAGATCTGTACTCGACGTCGATCACGCCTACTCGACGTCGATCAGCACATTTACTCGACTGCCATGTTTTGACTCTACGACGCGTTATTCGGTGAGTTCCTTCCTTTACCCTTGTTTTACATTATTTTATACAGTGGGGACACTGTATATTTGAAGTATGGGGTGGGGGGAAAGCTCATTATCATTATTTTATATTTTATTCTTGCTTTTGGTTTTACATGGTGAATTTTGAGTGAATTTTTAATTTTTTGTGCATAATTGTTTAAACTCAAAGTTCTATGAGACATCTCCCAAAAGCTTGTAAATTTTTCAAAGAAATAGTGTCAAGGAAGCTTAAATTGAACTCGACGATGCAAAATTGGATTCATTAGAGATATAGCATGAAATTGCCTAGTAAAAGGAAGTCACAATGAAGTTGCACTATTTCTTGAAAACCATGAAATGAGGTAAAATTTGAAGTTGCTTTTGACATGTTGCATGATAAGAGGATGGAGGAGTTTATATTTCCATATAATGCTCATATTGTTTACATATCCTAGCCTTACCTATGCTTATGCATCACACGAGTCGTATTATGCCTTATTTTAATTATTGTTCCAGGTGATCTAAATATTGCCATTCTTTACCTTATTTCCTATCCGGGGACTATGTTGAGAATGAAGTCACATTATTGAGATATTATATGGTGTTTGTGTTGTTGTTATATATCATATATGGAGTTTGGGAGGAAAGTTTGAAATATATGGAAAATTTAATGAGTGAAAAAAAAATCCGATCACCTCAGGAGATAAAGGTAGATCGACCCTGCTTGCTGAGATAATAGTTCAGTGAGATGGGACACACATGTGAGAAGTCCAAAGCACTAAGTATCCGGGGCCATTCATGACACCCATGTTTGCGACTCGCGAGAAGGCAGTGCTCAGGTTAGAGAGGTAAAAGCAATATTATTGGAAAAAGCATTGAGCGATTGAGAGAAAGGCGATGAATCTTCTGAAGAAGGAATGTGGAAATTCAGTTTGGAAAGTACTCCATTTCCCCGGATTATTAGCAACACGTTACCAAATATTACCCGCCTTGAGCCTTTTACAAAATCTACTCCTTATTGAGATTGATTATAGTCCTCTTGATTATTGTTGCTTTGTCACTTATGAATTGTTTTTGCACAACCCTCCTTTTGTGAGTAGATATTGCTTTTTATTGCACATGTATGGATTTGTGGCACAAGTACCTTTTCGATGATGGTAATTGAATGTAGGGACAGATAAGAGTTAATCTATGATGTTGAGAGTTTGAATTCTTCCCCTGAATGACAATCCAAGTTATTGCTTGGGGATAAGCAAGCTTAAGTATGGGGTGATTTGATGTCCATGTTTTGTGCCATGTTTTATATCTACTTTTATGTCGATTTCTGTATGCATTTCATGCATTTAGGTTATAATAGTACATAATCTATGTAGTTTATGTTTATTTGCCAAATTATGGAGTCTACACTAGTTTGTGTTTAATTTCGCAGAAATCGGACGCACTTTGGAGCTTAAAGGAAATTCATGAAGAAGCTAAGGATGGCGCAACTGAAGAAAAGCTCAGTTTCAAGATCATATGCGTCAATCTGACAAACGAGGACTCAGGAAAGTGCGTTTCAAGATCAGAGAAAAATGATGAGAGCTGACGCGTACTCGACGTCGACCACACCTTACTCGAGGTCGACTAGAAATGGGAGGCTACCTGAGCTTGACGAGGAGAAGCACTTGAAAAGCTGAAGATTACTCGAAGTCGAGTACACCCTACTCGACGTCGACCAGACTTGGTCGAAGTCGACTACCACAGTGCTCGAAATCGAGATAGTCCGGGTCTTATTAAGGTTCTATCCCGAATCCCATGGAGATATTTTCGAGACGAGATTCCCAACACATGAAGATTTAGATATTTTAATCTTTTTATCTTTCTATTTATCCTAAGGGTGGAACATTTAATTACCCTAGGATTTATTGAGTTTTACTTATTTAGGTATATTTATTTCCTAAGTAGAATTATATCTTCTATTTTAGATAGAGATATAGATAGAAATTCCTTCTTTGATTAGCAATGATTGGAAGCCTATAAATAAAGCCCATGGGGCTAGTTTTTGTTCATTCAATTCTAGAGGAAGAAGAGGAGAAGGAGGAGAGTAGAGAGGGAGAGAGTGTGTGGCCAAGAGGAGTTTGTGAAGCGAAAGCGGAATTGGTTTCCTTTGGTTGTAAGCTCTATTTAGTTTTATTAATGCAAGTTTATTTCTTTTATTATTGATGTCTTTAATTATGATGAAGCGCGAGTAGTTCACCTACTTCTAGCGTCAGGGCGAGCCCGACGATAGCAAGGCGTGTTTGAGGTAAAGATACGACCTTTATTGTGTTTTAAACATCTACTACCTTTTATGTGTTTATTCTCTGCTTAATAGAAATCCATGCTAACAACTTGGATTATTAAACATAAAATCGGTAGATACAATTAGGGTTTCTTGAAAGAGTTTCTTAATTGTTGGAAAAGGCAAAAGCTTGATCCTTCGATGCGATTTGCGTAATTACCGTTCTTTATGTTGCCTTATGCATGTTTGGTTATCGTTGTCGCAACCCCCGATCTTTGATGTCTTTTTCATACATAGTTTAATTCGAGACTTGCATTAGTTTATTTTACTGTTCCTACTCGACTTCGACCACCCCTTGGTCGACGTCGACCACTGATTTTCGATCGAGCAAAGATCGTTGTTGCTTGTGTCTTTGCAGGAACTCGACTACGACCAGACCGTACTTGACGTCAAGTACGGCCTAGTCGACGTCGACCACCACCAGTGACTTCTGTTGCTCGAAATCGGACTTGCCTGGGGCTTGTCGACTACCACTTAGTAGAGGTCGAGCACCCTGAAGTCGATTTCTGCCCGTGAGATTTCTCCACTGCCTAGGATCCGCTGACCAACTTCCTCGATGATCGATCCTGACTTCCCGCTGCTACATCAGGAGGAGGTCTTGTAATTATTTGCGTGGGCAAGATCTGGTTTGATTTATTTTATTATATTTTGAACTCGATTTTCTCCTACAACATTTTGTAAGATATAAGTGTTTAGCAATGACAAACGTATTGCAACAATATCTGTCGTTACGAAAGCCTTTCGCTACGCCCCGACGCGCAACGACCCTGCAACGACAAATGTCGTTGCTATAACTCGTTATGGCAATGACAATGGGCTTTTCGCAACGACTTTTGCCGTTGCAAAAACCTATTTTTCTTGTAATAAATAAAAGCGAGGGCATTTAGCAACATATAGTTATATCTCAAATAATTTGGTTGTCATTCCAATTGGTTCAAGATTATTCGAAATTACCAATTTCCATTTCCTTCTTTAGAATTGAACCATTTTATCACTCTTTCAAATAAGATGAAGGCAACATCTTATTGATTGACCTTGTTTCTTTTAGATATGTTGTCTCAAGATTACGTTCTATACAATTGTATAGGAGGTCTAGTGCTCGTAATTATATAATATATCTGATCTAAAATACTTGATTTTTTTTATTAATTCTCATAATTTTTAATAAAATTTAAAATTATATAAAATAGCAAATGTTTAAATATTTTTTTAAAAATAATTTCCTGCAATTAGTAATAAGCATAGAATTGTTTTTAATATTTTTTAGAGTTTTTATCTTCTTAAAAAATGTGATAAGAGATCAAAAATCAAATACTATCGATCGGAGGGAGTATTACACAAAACAAATAAATATCAAAGTGGAGGGATTATCACACAATACAAATACATATAAAAGTTGATTTGAAAATGAAAGATCAAGTGATTTTAATTATAAAATGTAATAAATTAGAATTGTTTTTAATATTTTTGACGCGGCTGCTTGTTTTCTTGCAATTGGCATGGTTGTAATCTTATCGACATGGACTGAGAATTGGTAATCTTTTTGGCCTATTAGCTCAATTGGTAGAGTAACGTGTGTATGCAAAAAGATGTGGTTTCAAATCTCACATGGGTTACATTATAGACAAGAACACACCAATCCCAAATTGTTAATCATGCACATTATAATCTTAGTATGCAATTTTTAACCATAATTATGCACTTTTTAATCTTAATTTTTCACTTTAATTTGGAATTGTTATAGGTAAAAAAAATCGATTTCAAACTCACATCTTTCTACATAAACTATGCCAGAGTTTAACCCAAACTCTTAAAAGTAAAAGGGAAAAATTAAGACATCGATTTCAAAACCCATCGTGTGTCTCATTCATGCCCTTTATGATCTTATTTTGCACTTTATCATTTTATTTATGAACTTTAGAATCTTAGTTGTGTACTTCATAATCTTATTCATGCACTTCATATTATTATTCAAACACATCGTCATTTTATTCTTGCACCTTATCATTTTATTTATGCACTTTATAATCATAATTGTGGACTTCATACTCTTATTGTAAATGCTCGGATTTTTAAATCCTAAATTCTCGGAAAAAGAAAATAAAAATGAATTTAAAAGCGGAATTTAATGAAAAATCATCCCATATCCAAGTGTCAACTAGATGTGACAATCCTAGTTGCACTTGCAGGGGCGTGTTGAGATGTAAATGGACAAAAATCGTCCCATATCGAAAGTTTCAACAAATCAAGCCTAATATATAAGATGGTGAGCTACTCCTCATATTGCCAATTGGTGCACATGCGCACATGCACACGACCCCCGGGTATTGGTCTGAGTCGGACTTTAATATGGTATCAGATCCCCGCTTATTGGTTCGACTCTGTCGTCTTTGCCGTCGCGAGCCTCCTGACCGAGTCCCTGTCTTCGATCTCCATGCACGGTAAGCTATTTCCTCTTCTTCTTGAGCTTGAAAACCCCATAAAACTTCACCTTTATAACCCTTGCCTCCTTCCTAGGCCATCCCCTTCATCGGTGAGCTTCCTTCCTCGTTCACTCTCCTCCTGTCTCGTTTATTTTCATTTTGAATCCATGGAAACCTTGCTCCCGGGGTGGGTAGGGAGACCTTGAGAGCGAGAGCAGTGAGAAAGAGAGAGAAAGCGAGAGTCGGGAGGGGGTTCATGCCCTGTTCTTCGAACAGTCCAGGGAAGCCAAAGGGGAAAGAAGAGGATGTGGGTCCCGTCGTCTCCATTTCATCTGCCACCTCAGCATGGGCTCCTCTTTTTTTTTTTGTTTCTCTACTTTTGATCAGATTGAGGAAATGAAGGGGATGGCTTTTGGGCCTAATTTTGTTCAGGAAATCAAGAATGATTTGGGCTTGTTTGCAAAAGGAGATTTGATTTTGGTACATTTAACAAATGGCTGAATTTTTGGGTTTTGGGATATAAGGGGCGTTTTTGGTAATGTAAAGAAAGGTTGATTTTATTAAATGGGAATGGTTGGAATTTTAAAGGATTTGAAAAAAATATTTTATGAAAGTGCTTAAAAAATGGTATTTAAAATATTCTATAGTATTATTTGAGATTAAAAGATAAAATGTTATTCTTTATATTTAAAGATATAATATTACAATGATTATAAGAAAATATAATATTACGAGACATGGAGATTTAGAAAGGTGTGATCGGATTTAAATAGAAAAAGAAATTTGGCGAACATTTTTCCAAAGTCAGGATTTCTAACTATTTGACTTGAATTTCCAATATATTTGTATTAACTTGGGAATCTGAATTGTTCGATAACTGACTAGCATGATGTTATGATATGATTGATTGACTAATAGCAGGATTGTGTGGACTAATGGCATGTATGAATGACTAACGACATGATGAGATGTTAAGTTATGTATCGTTTGTCTTATAGCTTATGAACTATGATGAATATGGTGAACTTTGATATATATGGCTATGCGGATATACCATTACGGAATGATTGATCGGTGCTGGATCTTCTATTATGCTTTTCTACAAAGCCAGGTAAGTCTCTTCGGAGCTTACTCAGATTGAAATAGAGATATTCCCAGCTTTAGGTGCATGATATACTAGGTGCTTCCATCCATGATCAGCATATCATGTAGTACCATGCTAGGTTGCATTGACCGTTGAGCATTCTATTTCTTTATGCGTATGTAAATAGAATGGCCGTTATCTGTGAAGTATCTAGAGTCTTTGCTAGGGTCATAGGACGGCCCAGTCTTATCGGGTCTCGTCCTGAGTCATCAAATCATATGGAACTTCCTTTACATATATTATGAGCATGATTGCGAAAGCTGCATGCGGGCTTTATTTTTATTGTGGTTACGGGTTGGGCCTGCCGGCCGCCCAATTATAATGGAATGCATTCATGAGCTGGCCAGTCTCCGCCCTATCGGAAGGGGGTGGAGGTAGGAGAGGGATATATCACTTGGTATTCTATGCTAAGGCCTTATTATTATTACGCACTTGATCTTAGGAGCATGTTAGTGTGTTAATGTTCCGCCTTGCCTCTAGAAGCATCTTTATTAGGTATAGCGTATGTGTGTGCTTAGGGCTGAGATGCAGAGCTAAAGTGGCCATCGATCTGATCCCGCCCGCTATCAATTTTTTTTATGTATCCGTTATGCTTCTTCTATTGATGCTGATTTGGCTCCATGACCGTGTGGTCTAACATGACAGAAAGAGAAAGTTGAGACTTCGACTTCACCGATTTAATTACGGTTTGGACTTATCTACATGGATCCTGTTTTGACCCGGCTCCGCCGTGACAACATTATGTATGATTTTTCAAACTCACATGTTGTATGGTAAATGGATTTTACGACCTAGGTCATAGGGCAGGTACAGGGGACTTACCCCGGGCAGTCCAACGGTCCCTCTCGGTTTTTGGGTATCAAATCCCACCTTTAAAGCGAAATTGTTGATTTCAAACCTTCAACCTGTACTCGGGGCGCAAGATCCTAACGAGAGGTTTCATCATTCGAAATGTAACCCGGGAATCATAATCCCGGGCAGTTACACTTATTAATTCACTTTATATTATTACTAGTCCAGTATCCGCACTATTTGCGTTTTTTTTTAAATTTAAATAAATTTGTTACTAAAACCCGTTCATTCAATTAATTAATTTACTAGGTTTATTACCCGCGCATTTCGGGGTTTCTTAATTAATAAATTATATATATTATTTTATTATATATTTTTTTTTATCATAGTTATTACTAATAAATATGAGATTGTAATTTTTTTATATTTCATATTGTTTTTAAAGCATACACTTTGACATTTTAGACCTAATAACATGAATAAGATAATAAACTTCTCTCATGCATTATTTAAATTTATATTTTTTTTATGGACAACCAAACTTTATTAATCCAAATAGTTCAAATCACATGTCCCTAAATCACCCGTCCCCAAATAGCTCAAATCACCTGTCCACAAATTTATATTTCTCTCATGCCCCTTTTCACTTGTTTAGAAGGCTCCAAATCACCTGTCCCCAATTATGACCCCTCCCTCACAAGCCTTAGCTAAAAGAAAAAGAAAATATCTATATTTATATATAAAAAGAGAGGAAGGGCCTCTTGAATAGTAAAATGACGTTATTACCCCTAATCTTTATAAAATTTCCATTTTCACATCCTGTGCACCTTCCTCCTTCCGCTGAAATGCGCCAGCCTGTGGTCTTATTTTGATTTTGATGGGCGAGAATCAATGAGTTGCTCTCATCCTTACTTTTTTGCCCCAATTAATTGTGTAACAATGTTAAGCCTTCTGTGTGTGTAGAGTAATTCATTCAAAGGATTGTCTTGTTTGGATCTAAGCAGTTGTTTGTTCAATGCCCTACTTTGGGTATTGTTTAATTGATTTGGGTTTGGATTTAAAAGCATCACACCCCATGTAGTTATACGATATAAATCCTAAAACGTGGTCGACATCGAGGAAGGGCAGAATGAGATTGAGAAAACTGCAGCACCTCCGACATCTGTTCTGGCTCCAAATAGGAAAAAAGAAGCTGCCTTTCCCCACAAAATCTCCAAAGGACCCGGCGGAAAAGAAATTCCAGCGCTTCATCAAGATGCTTCAATAGCTCAACATCACCATCCCCTTCACATAAGCTCTCAATGAAATGCCATCCTATGTCAAGTTCCTGAAGGAGATTCTGAACAAAAAGCGATCAATGGCTGAAATTAAAGAGCAATGCAGCCATTTGGACATACTAGAGAAGAGGCCAGATCCAGGTAAGTTTGCTATAACCATTGGATTTGGTCCATATAAAATTAACGCTTTATGTGATCTTGGAGCTAGTGGAAGTATAATGTCTTTAACAATTTGGTCCAAGATTAAGATAGGTGCCCTAGAGCCTGTGAATGCTAGACTTTATATGTCCAACAACACGGTGGTCATTCCAACATGCATGGTGGACAATGTGCCAGTACAAGTAGGTAAATTCTTTGTCCCTACTGATTTCTTAGTTGTTGATATGCAAGAAGATCATGCTTGTCCAATTATTTTAGGAAGACCCTTCTTGGCGACGGTGGATGCCAACATAAGCGTAAGGAAAGGAGTGCTCACCATCAACATCAGCAATGAGGTAATTGAGTATTCCTTTAATAAAACTGAAAGGCATACATCTCCAATGGAAGAGGTAAAATCTATCTCAGCTGGCTACATCACCTGCGGGGAACCCAAGGTAAGAAATATGACCCCTGATGAGCTGGAAAAGAGGGATATGGAAGCCCAGGTGGAGGAGATCATGGCAATCCTAAAGGAGGACACAGAAAATCCAATCGACACAGACCAAGGTACGTCGTTATGGACTAACTATTTTTCGGATGCCTTGACAGAAACCAAGTATGGGGTCAAAATCGACCAAGATTCCTCGACATCGAGGACCCTAGTCGATCTCGACCAAAATCAGCAACCTCCACCAGCACCAGCGTCGTCAAGCAGCCAGACAGAAGCCGAGCCCTACTCGAGATCGAGTACCCTACTCGAGATCGACCAAGAACTCGCGGCCTCGACTTCACCTTCCTCGACGCTTAAGCCACCAAAAGAGAAAGTCTACTCTAGATCGACTACGCTAGTCGAGATCGACCAACCTCCCCTGGCACCTGCATCCTCGACCAGCACCCAACCAGACGGGCCACCCTACTCGAGATCGACCAGGCTTGTCGATGTCGACCAACTTTCACCAGCTTCTGCATCCTCGAGCAGCTCACCACCAGAACCAGAAATCTCGTTGAGATCGAGTACTCCTACTCGAGATCGACCAAACACTGTTGTCCCCGATTCCGTCTCCGCGAAGGTAAGCTAATGTATGGATCTTTCTTCTCCTATTTCCATTAAAGATCTATCTATACATGCGAGAGGTTTGCCTTGGTATGTGCGATTATGTAGGATTTCCAATGATGAGCCCAAAGAGTATGAAGTTGGAGACAAGCTCTATGTCTCTAAATCAAAGGATCTTTGGTTCCCTAACAAATTCAACAAGAAGAGGATTGGACCTTTCGTGGTAAACAAGATCCATTCTGGAGGATTACAGCTGATGGATAAGAATGAAGTCCTATTTGAAGCCCAAGCTACATGGGCCCTGCAGATGCCACCTTGAGCATAAATGGAAAGTCGGCCTAGCGGCTATAAAATCTAGAGCTTGTACATAGACATTTATTTTTGGACATTGTTTTGTTTGTTTTTGGTTTTGAACACTTTTAGTTTTTATTATGGGTATATGTCTTCTATACTTTTCAGAACCATGGATAGAAGTAAGCTATATTCAGACTCGGCCCAGGCGGTTCCTTTTTATCAAGAGGCCCTGCACACCTGTCTAGTGAGTTTCTTTCTTTACCCTTGTTTTTTTAGAGTGAGGACACTGTAATGTTTAAGTATGGGGTGGGGGAAGGGCTTACTTTATGCATATTTGGCTTTATTTGACATTATGTGTGCATATTTAGAGTTTAATTCTTGAATTGCTTATACATGGCTATTTTGGAATGCATTATTGATTTATGAGCTTATATGCATGTTTTCCAAAATTTTGAGAAAAATGACCCCCATTGAAATTTTTTGAATAAATGTCATGGAAGCTTTAATTGAACTCGACGATGCAAAATTGGATTCATTAGAGATATAGCATGAAATTGCCTAGTAAAGGTAAGTCGCAATGAAATGCATATTTTCTTGAAAACCATGAAAGGAGGTAAAATTTGAAGTTGCTTTTGACATGTTGCATGATAAGAGGATTGAGGACTTTAGATTTGCATATAATGCTCATATTGTTATATCCTAGCCTTACCTATGCTTATGCATTACACAAAAGCCATAATATGCCTTATTTCAATTATTGCTTCACATGATCTAAATATTTGTCATTCTTTACCTTATCCGGGGATGTTACATTATGGAGATTGTTATATGGTTGTTGTGTTGTTGTTATCATTATTGGCGTTTGGCGGGAAAATATTTGAAATATATGGAAAATTTAATGACTGAGAAAAAATCCAATCACCTCAGGAGATAAAGGTAGATTGACCCTGCTCTCTAAGATAATTGTTTGGAGAGATGGGACACATTGTGAGGAGTCCAAAGCACTAAGTATCCGGGCCCTTTCATGACACCCATGTTTGCAACTCGCGAGAAGGCAGTGCTGAGGTCAGAGAGGTAAAAGCATTATTATTGATAAAAGCATTATGAAAGGTGATGAATCTTATGGAGAAGGAATGTGGAAATTCAGTTTGGAAATACTCCATTTCCCCGGATCACTAACACCACATTGCCAGAAATTGCCCACCTTTAGCCTTTTACCAATCTACTCCTTATTTGAGCTTAAATTAAAGTCCTCTTGATTATTAATGCTTTGTCACTTGTGAATGTTTTGACCCGGCTCCTTTTGTGAGTAGATGTTGGTTTTGTATATTTGCACATGCATGGATCTGTGACACTAGTACTTTTTCGAGAATGGTAATTGATTGCAGGGGAAATATGAGAATGAATCTAAAATGTTCAGAGTTTGAATTCTTCCCCTGAATGACAATTAAAAGTATTGCTTGAGGACAAGCAAGCTTAAGTATGGGGTGTTTGTTGTGAGCCTAATTTGGCATGTTTTACACTTACTTTTATATCGATTTCTGCATACATTGCATGCATTTGGGTTAGAATAATACAGAATTTGTGTATTTTACACTTATTTGCAATATATGGAGGTCTACACAAGTTTTGGTTATATTTCGCAGAAATCGGACGCACTTTAGAGCTTAAAGAAAACTCATGGAGAAGCTAAGAATGGTGCAGCTTGAGAAAGGGCCATTTTTCGGTATTAATCATTCAGAATCAAGCTTTGATATCTTCATGAAAGTTGTAGACCTCGAAAAGTGTTTTCCAACGCAAGGTCATATGCGTCAATCCGACAAACGAGGACTCGGGAAAGTGCGTTTCAAGAACAGAGCACAAAACTGAGAGAACTCTACTCGAGATCGACTAGCCTCTACTCGATCTCGACAAAGGCTGTCCGAGCACACCTGGTCGAGCAGAGCTGATCGAGGACACTGAGTCAGAGACAACCTGATCCCGGAACCCAACTCGATCTCGAGTACCACCTAGTCGAGATCGACGACACTGTGAGTCCATGTCCGGAGTCGATGAGTTGAGACAAGTGGAGAAGACGAAAACGGAGAAGCCGAGCACCACCTCTACTCGATGTCGAGGAGGGTTAGTCGAGATCGACGATGCCCAGGAGCCATGTCTGAGCCTGTCGAGCACCAGCTAGCCGAGACGCCGAGCCAGCCCAGTCGTCGACGAATTCTACTCGATGTCGAGGAGCCCTACTAGAGATCGAGGAGCCGCGTCCCGGGAGTGCGTTACGCGGTTTGACGAATCATACTCGGTTTGGGAGTCCTTGGGGCCGAAGGAAGCCGAGATCTATCCTACATCTATCTATCAACTATCCATGGAAGATAAGATCTATCAACAAGAAGATATTTACCTATTTTTAGATTTATTTTTCCCTTTTAGATTTAATTCCAAAAGTGTATTTATTTATCTTTTTAGCCTTTAGATATAGATTTAGATAAAGATAGATATTTCTATCCTTGCATAGCAAGGAATAGAAAGCTATAAATAAAGCCCTAGGGGCTGGCTTTTCGAAAAATTCAACTTTCAGTCAAAGACAAGTAGTCCCACAGAGAAGTTTTAGGAGTTCAAAGGTTTTAGGGTTTTGGCATTCTGCGAAAGTTTGATTGCCGGGATTGTAAAGGCTTTGAATATAGTTTAATGCAAGTTTCTTTTTATACATCAATGCTTGCTATTGCGATGAAGAGTGAGTAGTCCACCCACTTCTGGGGCTAGGGTGAGCCCGACGGTGGCCATGTAAGGTGATGCGGTAAAGGTCAGATCTTGTTATGCAATTAGTCTTCTATCCCTATGAGCATGATTCTTTTGCTAGAGTTGAAGGTGATCTTTGTTTGTATTATTGAAGCGAAAGTGATCTTAATGCAACTTGGGTTAATTATTTGAAAAGGGTTAGTAATAATTAGGGTTTATGCGAAAGCCTCTATATGCCTATTTGTTAGCAACGAAAGTTATTTTGATGGAAAGCATGATCTTTTATGCCTTTATGTGTTACTTTGCATGGTTATCGTTGTGGTGTTGATACCCTGGCTTTGGAAGTTCTTTATTATATTGAGTTTATTTCTGTCGAATTTCTGAGTTCTGTGTTCGAATCTGCAAATTTACAACATTCTGTGTTTTAGTCGATACAGAGTAGAGTTAAGTCGAGACAGAGGAGAGGCTCATCGAGATCGAGTAGGACCTTAGTCGATCTCGAGTTGTCTCTGGTCTACATCGAGTTGAATTTCTGTTTCTGGTTTCGATTATGCAATTTCTGTTTTTACTATTTCTTGTCGATCTCGAGTAGCATCTTGTCGAGATGGAGTACTGTGTTGTCTGAGTCGAGTTTCTGTCATCGTTTTTCAGTTTCTGTCTTTACTGTCCCTTGTCGATCTCGAGTTACTGCTCGTCGAGATCGAGTAAAGTTGCTGTCTTGCTTTTATTCCTTGTCTTCGTTTGTTATTTCTGTTATTTCTTTCTTTGTTCCTTTGTTTTTGTCTTCTGTTGCTTTTCTGTGAGATTTACAGCTGCCTAGGATCCGCTGACACGCTTCCTCGAGGATTCGATCCTGACTTTTTCTTACTGCATTGGAGGAGTCTTGTATTTATTTGTGTGGGCCTAAATCTGGTTTGATTTATTTTATTATATTTCATACTTGATTTCCTCCTCACTACAAATTGGCGTCGTTGCCGGGGATGCTATCTTTCGCACCTTAGGTAGTCAGTTCTCACTTTTTCTTTGAGTTACTTTACAGGTGTATGCGCTGTTCTGGTCAACCACCTGAGTTTGACGACTTAGACGAACCAGAGCGCCTTCTACACATCAGAGCTAAACTACAAAGAGCCATGGCAGCTGCGGAGACACAGGAACAGCTGATCAAGAGGCTCACAAGGGATCTAGCCGCCAGGGATGCTGCTCTCGCCGCTGAGAGAGCAGGAAGGGAACAAGAAGCTGAACGTGCGAGGCAGCTAGCAGATGAGCTTGCCCTCTACCCAACCACTGCAGAGGATTATATGCACCCGACTCTCGTCGTGCCTGAATCGGCAATTCTAATCCATGAAAACAACTATGAAATTCGCACTCAATTTCTTATTAAAATTAAAAATCATGCATTTCATGGTAGATTTAATGAATTCCCTCTCCGCCATATTACCAACTTTACTGACATGTGTCGTACTCTTTCTGAAGGTACCACCTTGGAGTACATCCTGATGAAAGCTTTCCGTTGGTCTCTGGCTGGGCCTGCACTGAAATGGTTGGAAGGGCTGAAACAACGATCTCTCACGACATGGGATCAAGTGAAGCAGGAATTTCTGACCAAGTTCTTTACTCTTGCCAAGACAGCACTCCTGCGCCAAAAGATCACATCTTTCAAACAGCAGTCCGGGGAGACACTGGCAAAGGCATGGGAACGCTATAAGGATCTACTGCGATCTTGCCGTACACATGGACAACAACCCTGCGTGGTTCAAGAGATCTTCTTCAACTCTCTAGACTTGGCTGCAAAGGACAGAATCAACACATATACTCACTATGAGTATCTGACAATGCCGCCTCCTGACGCATGGGCTGCTCTAGACAAGCTGACCAACTATGATAACAAATATGGGACTCCAGTCAACTATGAGGAGAACCCCTACGCCAGGCCAGCACCATCCATGCCCCTATATGAGCCCCCTAAAGAGATTGATCCAGATGTTAGGCAGCAATACTACAGACACCAGAATAAGAAGCTCCTCAAACAAGTAAAATACCTTTCTGTCAACCAGCCTTGTATTGAATGCGGATCGTAGAGGCACACCACTACTGAGTGCCCACATACAGAGCAAGTCAGGCTGGCAGAATACCATGAAGAGGCAGCTTATGCAGGGGGTCTCAATCGCTACATGGGGGACCAAAAGTTTCAGCAACCACAATGGAACCAAGGTGCCCCTAGGAACCCACGCCCTACGGAGCTCCAGGACATCCGGAAAGGGACTAGAAAAAGGATGATCTACAGACTGTCTTCGAGGAAATAAGGAGGAATCATACAAAAACCAGGCAATCCTTCAACTCAGTCTACACTCAGATTCAGGGTGTCAACTCTAGGCATGGGGAAATTGTTATATGGAGGAAAACAGTTGATACACAGATTGGTCAGCTAGCAGCATGAATCCCTAGACAGACAGGGTCACTCCCAGGATCATCAGAACCAAATCCCAAAGGAAAGACCGGACACATATGGGAAGTCATTGGAAAGTCGGCCTAGCGACTATAAAATCTAGAGCTTGTACATAGACATTTATTTTTGGACATTGTTTTGTTTGTTTTTGGTTTTGAACACTTTTAGTTTTTATTATGGGTATATGTCTTCTATACTTTTCAGGACCATGGATAGAAGTAAGCTATATTCAGACTCGGCCCAAGCGGTTCCTTTTTATCAAGAGGCCATGCACACCTTTCTAGTGAGTTTCTTTCTTTACCCTTGTTTTTATACAGTGATGACACAGTAATGTTTAAGTATGGGGTGGGGGAAGGGCTTACTTTATGCATATTTGACATTATGTGTGCATATTTAGAGTTTAATTCTTGAATTGCTTATACATGGCTATTTTGGAATGCATTATTGATTAATGAGTTTATATGCATGTTTTCCAAAATTTTGAGAAAAAATGACCCCCATTGAAATTTTTTGAATAAATGTCATGGAAGCTTTAATTGAACTCGACGATGCAAAATTGGATTCATTAGAGATATAGCATGAAATTAGAGATATAGCATATTTTCTTGAAAACCATGAAAGGAGGTAAAATTTGAAGTTGCTTTTGACATGTTGCATGATAAGAGGGTTGAGGACTTTAGATTTCCATATAATGCTCATATTGTTATATCCTAGCCTTACCTATGCTTATGCATTACACAAAAGCCATAATATGCCTTATTTCAATTATTACTCCACATGATCTAAATATTTTCCATTCTTTACCTTATCCGGGGATTATGTGGAGACTGATGTTACATTATGGAGATTGTTATATGGTTGTTGTGTTGTTGTTATCATTATTGGAGTTTGGCGGGAAAATGTTTGAAATATATGGAAAATTTAATGAGTGAGAAAAAATCCAATCACCTCAGGAGATAAAGGTAGATTGACCCTGCTCTCTAAGATAATAGTTTGGAGAGATTGGACACATTGTGAGGAGTTCAAAGCACTAAGTATCCGGGGCCATTCATGAAACCGATGTTTGCGACTCGCGAGAAGGCAGTGCTGAGGTCAGAGAGGTAAAAACATTATTATTGATAAAAGCATTATGAAAGGTGAAGGAATGTGGAAATTCAGTTTGGAAATACTCCATTTCCCCGGATCACTAACACCACATTGCCAGAAATTGCCCACCTTTAGCCTTTTACCAATCTACTCCTTATTTGAGCTTAAATTAAAGTCCTCTTGATTATTAATGCTTTGTCACTTATGAATGTTTTTGCATAACCCTCCTTTTGTGAGTAGATGTTGCTTTTGTATATTTGCACATGCATGGATCTGTGACACTAGTACCTTTTCGAGGATGGTAATTGATTGCAGGGGACATATGAGAATGAATCTAAAATGTTGAGAGTTTGAATTCTTCCCCTGAATGACAATTAAAAGTATTGCTTGAGGACAAGCAAGCTTAAGTATGGGGTGTTTGTTGTGAGCCTAATTGGCCATGTTTTACACTTACTTTTATATCGATTTCTGCATACATTGCATGCATTTGGGTTAGAATAATACATAATCTATGTATTTTACACTTATTTGCAATATATGGAGGTCTACACAAGTTTTGGTTATATTTCGCAGAAATCGGACGCACTTTGGAGCTTAAAGGAAACTCATGGAGAAGCTAAAAATGATGCAGCTGGAGAAAGGGCCATTTTTCGGTATTCATCATTCCGAATCAAGCTTTGATGTCTTCATGAAAGTAGTAGCCCTCGAAAAGAGCTTTCCAACGCATGGTCATATGCGTCAATCCGACAAACGAGGACTCAGGAAAGTGCGTTTCAAGAACAGAGCAGAAAACTGAGAGAACTCTACTCGAGATCGACTAGCCTCTACTCGATCTCGACAAAGGCTGTCCGAGCACACCTGGTCGAGCAGAGCTGATCGAGGACATTGAGTCAGAGACAACCCGATCCCGGAACCCAACTCGATCTCGAGTACCACCTAGTCGAGATCGACGACACTGAGAGGCCTGTCCGGAGTCGATGAGTTGAGACAAGTCGAGAAGCCGAAAATGGAGAAGCCGAGCACCACCTCTACTCGATCTCGAGGAGGCTTAGTCGAGATCGACGACGCCCAGGAGCCATGTCCGAGCCTGTCGAGCACCAGCTAGCTGAGACGCCGAGCCAGCTCAGTCGACGACAAATTCTACTCGATGTCGAGGCGCTTACTCGAGATCGAGGAGCCGCGTCCCAGGAGCGCGTTACGCGGTTTGACGAATCCTACTCGGTTTTGGAGTCCTTGACGCCGAAGGAAGCCGAGATCTATCCTACATCTATCTATCAACTATCCATGGAAGACAAGATCTATCAACTATCCATGGAAGACAAGATCTATCAACTATCCATGGAAGACAAGATCTATCAACAAGGAGATGTTATATGGTTGTTGTGTTGTTATTGGAGTTTGGCAAGGAAATTGTTTGAATTATATGGAAAATTTAATGAGTGAAAGAAAATCCAATCACCTCACTAGATAAAGGTAGATTGACCCTGCTCTCTGAGATAATAGTTTGAAGAGATGGGACACATTGTGAGGAGTCCAAAGCACTAAGTATCCGGAGCCATTCATGACACGCATGTTTGCGACTCGCGAGAAGGCAGTGCTGAGGTTAGAGAGGTAAAAGCATTATTATTGAGAAAAGCAATATGAAAGGGGATGAATTATATGGAGAGAGAATGTGGAATGAAACTCAAGTTTGGAAATGATCCATTTCCCCGGATCATTAAGCACAACATTGCCAAAGATTGTCCACCTTTAGCCTTTTACCAATTCTACTCCTTATTTGAGCTTAAATTGAAGTCTTCTTGATTATCAAGGCTTTGTCACATGAATTATTTGTGCATAACCCTCCTTTTATGAGTAGATGTTGCTTTTACATATTTTGCACATGCATGAATCTGTGACACTAGTACCTTTTCGATGATGGAAATTGATTGCAGGGTTATATAAGAATGAATCTAATATGTTGAGAGTTTTGATTTCTTCCCCTGAATGACAATTAAAAGTATTGCTTGAGGACAAGCAAGCTTAAGTATGGGGTGCTTGTTGTGAGCCTAATTAGCCGTGTCTTTATGCATACTTCAGTTCCATATTCTTTACATTTTGCATATTTCAGGGTGGGAATATGTCGAATTTATATAGTTTATGCTTAATTGTCAGAAATGGAGATCTACATAAGTTTCTGTTTAATATCGCAGAATATGGAACCATTTCGGAAGAAAACCAAGAAAGCGAAAATCAGAGGCAAAGCCACTCGATATCGACTAGGCTTAGTCGATATCGACAAAGACTTGCCTAGGCACCAGCCATCATCGAGGAGCCTGTGTCGAGAAACAGAAGACAAGGAACCCGAGCCCTACTCGACATCGAGTACAGCTACTCGAGGTCGACAAAGAGGGGAGCCAGGACCCAGACTCGAGGAGAAGGCTGCCCGACCTGACCAGGAGGCCGACAACCCTACTAGACCTCGACGAAATCTTATCGAGATCGACGAGCCTCCCAGCGCCTTCCCGAGCCCATGCCGAGGAGAAGCTACTCGACCAGAGAGGACCACACCCTAGTCAATCTCGAGAAGCCCTAGTCGAGATCGATGAGCGCCGAGTCCAGAATCCGAGCCTGTCGAGTAGAGCCACCCGAGAAGACCTAGTCGGCAAGGCCACTCTACTCGATGTCGACAAGAACTACTCGAGGTCGACGAGAACCAGGATCCATGTCCGAGCCTGTCGAGGACTAGCTAGCCGAGACGACAAGCCAAGCCAGTCGATCACTTTCCTACTCGAGGTCGACAAGGCTCTTGTCGAGGTCGACGAGGATTCCCGAAGCTGCGCGACGCGGTTTGATCAACTCTACTCGGATTGGGAGTCCTTGGAGCCGAAGTTTGCCAAAGTCTATCCGATTTATCCACATCTATCATGAAGAGAAGGAGTTCTATCCATTGAAGACCTTTTAGATATATTTTCCTATTTTGGATTTAATTATGTTATGACTTTTATTTATCTTTTTAAGTTTTAGATAAACTTTTAGATATAGATAGATATCTTCTTTCCTAGAATAGCTTGGGAATGAAGCCTATAAATAAAGCCCATGAGGCTCAGTTCTATTCATTCAATTCCAGAGCAAGACAAGTAGTTCCACAGAGACAGTTTAGGGAGTTCGAAGGTTTTAGGGTTTTGGCATTCGACGAGAGTTGGATTGCCGGGATTGTAAAGTCTTTGAATTTAGTTTAATGCAAGTTGTTTTCTTTCAATCGATGATGTCTAAGTTTGCGATGAAGAGCGAGTAGTCCACCCACTTCTAGGGTTGGGGCGAGCCCGACGATAGCCATGCATAATTGAGGTAAAAGATCGGACCTTTATCATGTTTTGAGCATTTTCCTACTTGTTGATGTGTTTATTGCCCGTCTAATGGAGATCCATGCTAACAACTTGGATGATAAACATAAAATCGGTAGAGACAATCAGGGTTTCTTGAGAGAGTTGTCTAATTGTTGGATAAGGCGAAAGCTTAATCCTTTAATGCGATTCACATGATTATCTGTTTGGTTCTACCTTATGCATGCTTGGTTATTGTCGTTGCAAACCCCAATCTTGGAAGTCCTTTTACATTAAGTTTAGACAAAACCCCAAAGCATTTGTTTTTACTTTCTTTTATTTCGTTTTACTCCCTGCCCTCGTCGATCTCGACCAAGCTTGGTCGACCTCGACCACTGATCTTCGACCCAGAGTCGTCGTAGCTTACCTGTGCAGGATCTCGACCAGACCAACTCAACCTAGACGAAGGCTACTCGATTTCGAGTAGAGCCTTGTCGAGATCGACCACCGTTGCCGAGCTGTTGTGCCCTGTTCGACTGTCCGAGCTTCTGTCGACTAACCCCTAGTCGAGCTCGAGGACCCTGTTGTCGATTTCTGATCATGAGATTTCTCCGCTACCTAGGATCCGCTGACACGCTTCCTCGAGGATCGATCCTGACATCCCGCTGCTACATCAGGAGGAGGTCTTGTAATTATTTGTGTGGGCAAAATCTGGTTTGATTTATTTTGTTATATTTCATACTCGATTTCCTCCTACAACAGGTTTGGGTCCCCAATTACTGTCATAGATTAGTACCCATGAGTAAGATCTTGTAAAAAAATATATTGATATGTAATGGAAGTGGGTAAATCTCATACATCTCATGTAAAACAATTCACCCATACCGGATTTACATGACACGTTATGTATTTTACTTGACACATGAATTTTTTTACTTGACATGTCAAAACTCATTTGCTTCACTTCCAAGCCAATAATGTACAATCATATGTATTTGCCATCTTCTTCATTACTGTATTTTCAATGTGAAAGACTAACAATTCTCCACTGAAATCACAAAATGTAGTATTGTTATAAAGCAATGTACATAAAACCAGCTGAGTGAAATTGTGAGCTTCCACAAAAATGTCACCAAAACCTATTTCTACTCAAACCTTGAACCAGGTTACACGGGGTTGACACTTTTCTTATTTCATTTGAGCTATTACCTGAAGCATGAAGAAATTGATTCCGTACAACACTAAAAATTTCCAACTCAAAACTGCAATCGGAAGCCTCCTGTGGAATTCATATTTCTTCGAAGCAGAATATTACACATCACAATCTGTCAGCCTTTTTGAGTTCATCCGGATCCCCAACGATGCAGCTAAAACTAATCAAGGGACTTTAATCATATTTAATGCATTAGTCGGTTATCTTCATTTGTACCATCCAGTAAGAAACCACTGCCGCAGGAAACAGAAGGACCATCCCAGAGCCTGTTCGACAAACATCAGAATCCATCAATCCATGTAGTCATATGGAGCGTTCAGAAGAATGATTCTAGTATGGAATATAAAAAGTATTGAAGAATCCATAATAGTTACCATCTATGTTGAGAGTATACCATTAGATTTGACCCCTGCAAGAAGGAAAGCTAGAAGATCGATCCAGTTACGTAGAAAGAGACCGTTCAAATCCAATGAGTCCATTACTTCTGAGAATGGTCGGAGAAGCTTGGTAGCCCCTAGAGCTCCCTAAGGTCTCATCTGAATAAATGACTTCAACAGAGAAGGTCCATATCTAGCAGCAGCAGTTGAAAGAACTCCCAAGTTTCTCTGATTTACAAAGGAGAGAGAGCCATTGCAGCTGTAGACATGGGTAGTATGCCATCCTGAAACAGATTGAAAATTGTAAAATTTAGATACCGAGAGAGCGGATGAAGCTTATAGTATTTGGATAGAATAATTTTTAACATGCTTATAAGGATAATACCACACTTTATCCTTTAAGAGTGCATAATTCATGATGTGCAGGCAATAGCAGAAACTAATTGATGTGTGGTAAGTCCAGGAGACTTACAAGAAGCTTTTTCCACTCTCTTCATGCATTTAAACTTGCATATTTTTCAAGGTACTGAAAGAGAGCAGTCGGTTGTACAAGAGTAAATAAAAGTAATGCTAAACTATACCAGTAAAGACCAAGCGCAGCTGACACCATAAAGTATGTATGTGAGTGTAGTTTCTTTAAAATGGATATCATAAAATGGAAGGTATGGAATCACCTTATAGATATCCTTTAGGCCAATACGTGACAAGAATTCTGCTTCAGGTATGTAAACCATCCATGAATCATATTTGGCACAAAGAACCGACTCACCCAGTGCATATAATACCTATCATGCACAAATAACAACATTTTTAATAGGATGGATGTATAATTGGAATTTGTGCAAAGCTTGGTTGCAAAAAGTTAACCATGTTCTTAAAGTTTCCATTTCTGATAAACTGTATTACAATCTCTAAACTTCCCCTATTCCGTTTCAGTGCCGAGAGTTTGTATATCTTCTCAAAAGTCTATGTTCACATCTAGTGGACAAGTGATACTAAGCAATAATCAATTCTTACTTCTAATCTATGTCAGTGCAATGCAGTCAAATTAAGGTATTACATCAAGTATAAGGTTGGAACCGATATCAAATAAAAAAATCGATACATGGTGTTTGGAATGGCCTAGTATTGGTATCAAACTGATATCAGCCCTCCTACCCCGATATGAGCTATTCTGTTGCCTTATACTGATACCGAGACGAAGACTTCATAGCTTTCCTACTTGAAGCTATGTTTTTTCATTTAATTATTGATCAAACACAAGACAATCTACCCTCCATTACCTCAAAATCAAAGTTCCTATGGCTAATGAAAACCAATTCTTCAGAATTCAGTCGAAACATGATCAAACACAAGAGCATCTACCCTCCCTTACCTCACCGATGATTCTTGGAGGTGTTCAAAGATATACAGATGATAGGCAAAAAGAAGGAAATTCGGGGGCTTACATCACAGGCGTCACAGGACGGGGATGAGGTCGGACTTCCTCTCGCTATTTTTCTATCCCTCATCTGCCTCCTCCGTCTCCCCTCTCCTGATCACCCTCATTTGCGTCCTCTCCGCCGCCTTCCTCCAAGCTCTGCAAGTGGGGCCGCTCATCTGCCGCCTTCGCCTCCAATCTGCCGCCTTTGCCTCCGTCTCTCTATCCCCCTCCGCCTCTATCTCTGATTTCGCCTTTAGATCCCTCAATCTCTCTCTCTCTCTCTCTCTCTCTCTCTCTCTCTCTCTCTTATTTTTCTTCCATCGATGGGCAGGAGAGAGGCAAAGGAAAGGAGACCGGTTACTCCAGGTTAAAATTACCGCCTAGGTGCAATTTTTTTAAGGGGGAGGGTTAACCCTTGTAAATTGTTTAGATATTGGGTTATGGGGTGCAAAGCAAACTGGATTGGGGGTTATTTACTACAATTTCCTCTATTCATAATTTGTGCTTCCCTTATTTCTAATGGCATAACTTCAGGTGTGTTTGGATTCCATTGCATTCTAATTATAATGCAATTATTTTACCTCGTTTTATGTGAGCGTTTGGTTGTAAAAATAAAAATCTCCTAACGACTAAAATCATAATTTTACCAAATAATTAAAAAATTGAGAGAAAATAATTGCATTATAATTAATACATAGTGAAATCCAAAAACACCATAATTTAAACATTTAAAAATTATGTTAACCAAACACCGCCGTATCATTTTTCATTATAAACATAATGCATTTGAAATCCAAACACACACTTCTTTCATATTTTTTCATATTAAATTACCTTTCCAAATTAACACATTTCAATAATACACCTTAGTATTACATAATAAGAATCATATTCAATATATATTAAAAAAATTAATGAAAATTAATTTTAACATCAAACTTAAGAACAAATATTCATATATTTGCTTTCCACTTGCGAAGCAAGTGGAATTCAACTAGTATATATAAGATAGATCATGTGTAAGCGACGCTTACGGTGTAATATCTGAGCAAATCTGGATCGTGAATAGTGACATTATTCGTAGGTACCATGTGATTATTTGTATGCACATATATAGGAACAATCCTTTGGTATATATATACGAATAATTATACTTGTTGGTAGAGCTGGCAATTCGGGTCATCCGGTCGGGCTCGGGTCGATCACATTCAAGTTGGGTCACTGATGAGTCGGGTCAACTCGGTCAAAATTTCTGTGTCGGGCTTGGTCGGGTCGGGTCGGGCCAGGTCGGGTCGGATTCGGTCAAAATGAAATTCAGATTGGTCGGGTTTCGGCCAGAATTGGGTTGGACCTATTCCGGTTGTCAGTCAGAATCAGGTCGATCTCGTTCGGGTTTCGGGTTGATACTTGGGTCGGTCTCATTGATTTTTTAAGTAGAAGCTGTTCTACGTTTGTTTCAAACTTTTAATTGTTTGGGTTGAATTTGTTGAATCATGTTCGTTCAGGACTTCCGGGTAATCAATTTTATTAAATTGAATATGTAATTCATGTTATTTATGTCTTTTAAAAAGCATTTTAGTAATTAAAATTAAATAGGATTCAATATATTATCTACTCATTGGTTCATAAGCTCCAATATTGTTAAAATCTCGATTAGATCTTACGATTCCAAATTTCCAACGATCCTACTATCTAAAAATGGAAAAACGATCTCGATCGTTTTTTCGTGATTATAACGATCCTATAAAATGTCTATTATAAGAAATTTCTAACATTTACCCTTTAAATCTAAGAAATTTATAATACATTTAGTTAATCTATATTATATTTAGTTTATTTTTAAAAATTTACAAACTTTATGGATATTTTTTATGATTTAACATAATATTTATCTAATATTAAACATATTAACTTCATTTTAAAAAAAATTCATCCATATGGGGGGATCTTACGATCCTACGATTCGATTCTACGATCCGATCCGTACACCTATTTACCGATCCGATTTAGAATCCCAATTTTAATAACATTGGTAAGCTCATTCTATTCATCATTAATTTCATTGAAATTTGGCAATATATTGTTATCAAAATTATACTTGATTCCCCATGTAAAAGATGTAAAGGCCCAGGTATAAATACTCGGGTTACGTTTCGAATGTCGGATACCTTCGTTCGGATCTTGTAATACAGGTACGGATCGAGGTTTGAAACCTCTTTTAAAGATTAGTATGAAAGCGGGGATATCGAACCCCAAAACCATCGTAGGGCCGTTGGGTACTTTTAACCCTTTCTAATGACTAAGTCGTAGAAATTCATTTAAGGAAGCGGAATGGAAAACGAGAATAAGATACAACTTGCCACGGCGGAGCCGGGTCAAAACCAAAGGCATGAATATAATTGATTACCACTTAGCCAAGTTAGCGGGTTAGAGCGGTTCTTCAATTTCGTCCAAGGAGATTTCCCGTCATATAAGCATGGAGCAAGGAAGAAGCAAGTACCTAACACTATCCACGAATTCAGGCCCAGTATTCATCGGCGAGCCCTAAGGACCGCGTTGAGGCCATATAATATGTCTATACCTAGATAAAGGATGGTCTAATGCAGTACAAGATTTAAATACGCAAGCATGCTTTCATTAGATATAATGATATGTAGAAAAACTGTAAAGCCGCCCAAAGAATGCAAAGTGGCATATCCCTCTCTTACTCCGCCCCCTTTTTCATGAGCGGACCCAGCCAGTACGGTACCCACTTCCTCGTGGTGGTGCACAAACTATGACATCATCATATCATATTATCATATTATTGTAAAGGCTCGGATTTTCAAAATCCTAATTGTTCGGAAAAAGAGGATTAAAAATGAATTTAAATCAAATTAAAAGCTCGTTTAACGGATTCCGGCTCAAATTTAAAATAATTATCGGATGACGATATCCTTGTCTATTTTAAAAATCTAATTGATCGAGAAAGCGAGAGTCAGAGAAACTAACATTCAAGAACTAATTTTAGTATCCAAAATTCACATATTCAGAATTTAATTCCGGGTATTTATTAACCAATTCAACACCCAATCTTCAACCACTCCCTCACCTTACCTCACCATACCCTTTCAAATCAACTTATCTCCCTCCATAAGCCATTGAGGATCACCCCATTCCCTTCACCTGCTCTCCATCACCATCTTTCACCGTCAACCTTTCCTCCATCTCTCGCCCCTATTTTGTCGAGAGCCAGGAACCCCAATGCCACCCACCTTGCTCGTCGCCTCCTCCCATCCTCCATTGAAGCTGAGTCAAGAGCCCTCAAGCCTCTCTCTCCGTTTCCAGTAGCAGCGGGTCAGCACCACCCCTCGGGTTCCCCTGTTTCAACGCCACCGAGCCGCCACCTCTAGCTCCCCGATGCTTCATCAATCACCGCCAATCACCACCTTTAGCCGCCGTTCTGTCGTTGCCGGACCACCACCAGCGCCGCCAGCATCCGCCAAGGCGCCACCAGCAGCATCGGAGCCACCAGCGCCGTCGACGAGCCACTGAACAGCCTCCTTGCTCTGTTTCGGGAAGCCTCGTTCCGGTAAGCCGTTCTCCTTCGTTTCCGATCGAAATCACCTTCGGTCTTCACCGACACACTCACCCATGTCCGGTACAGGTCCGACGAGCCATCGCGAGCCACCGACGAAGCCCAGAACTCCGATCGAGAGCTCCAAAGTCGCGAAAAATCCATCTCGGTGAGCTCCAAAATTATACTCGTTTCGATTCGTTTTTTTTAGTCTTTTTCGATGTTTAGATTAGTCGGGAGTGAGCGAGGGCTGAGTGCGGGACGATTGGGTAGCTCGAGAACTTCGGCGAGCTCGAGAGAGGCGTGGGCGAGCAACACCGAGCCGAGAGCGTGAGGCGAGAGCGCGGGAGCAGCAGGCACGTGAAAGGGAGAGCGAGCGAGCTGAGGGTGGGGTGGGTCCATGGAGTCGGAGCCGGTGAGCCACGACTGGACGTTGCCGGCGAGGTCGAGCTCCATCGGCCAAATCCATGGCGGGAGCTTCGTCTTCTTTGGAAATCCGGGGAGGAAGACAACCTACATGGCGGGAGCTTCGTCTTCTTTACTAACATTGTATATATATATTTGTTATTTAACCGGTTTAGATTATTTAAACGGGTTCGGTTCGGTCCGGTACGGTTCGGGTTATCCGTTTATTATTTAACTAATTAACGGTAATTAAAATATATTATAATAGTAATTGAGGATTTAAAAGATAAATTATTATATTTTGGAAGAATTATAAGGGTTGATTTATTAAATAAAAATGGTCGAGATTTTAGGGGGATTTGGAAATAATTTATAAAAGTGTTAAATGAATGGTATTTGAGATTTAAAATATATTATTGGGATTTCAAGATTTATAAAGAATTTGGAAAAGAATTTCAAGGTTGGGAAGTAATCTAATAAATAAATTTAAAAGGGAATTTGGCGATTATTTTCAAGGGTCGGAATACATAACTATTTAACTGGGATTTGAAACGGTTCTGAAACTAACTTGGGAATAAGACTTATTCGATGACTAACTAGCATGATAATATGATCGTTTGACTAACATTATGATGTGTATGACTAATAGCATGACTTGTGGTGAATTATTATATGAGATTAAATGTTGGATAATTACGACGATCTAGTAGGATTTTATATCACACAAATTATGTCTTATGATTTTGATGAACCGTTGAGGTATATGCGGAAATGATATATATGAACATGTGGAATTGGTTTATCAATGATTTATGGAAAACGATGTAGTCTTGAGGAGCGGATGATGCGATGAAATGACTTCCATAATATGTTACTTGTTCTAATGATTGAGGTGTGCTTGACTGCTTAATAGTTGGATGTAGACTTATGTATATTCCATTATGTACTAGGTGATACTCTGTGATTGTGAATATTGTGTGCTGGATTCTCCTGTTGCCGATCTGCTAGCCAGGTAAGTCCTCCGGGGCTTACTCAGTAACCAGTACCTCCTGCCTGATGTGTCATATAGTATGTAGGTGTTGCATATGCATAAGAGCATCATGTAGTATCATGCTTAGGAGTTGCATTTACGAATGAGCATCCTTATTCTATATGCGTTTGAATACAGAACGGCCGTTATCTGTGAGTCCTAGAGTCCTTGCTAGGGTCATAGGGCAGCCCAGCTTCATCGGGTGTTGTCCTTCTCGAGTCATTTATATATATCACGAGATACGAGATGGGCATGAGATATGATATGATGATGAGATATGATATGATGATGAGATATGATATGATGATGAGATTTGATATGATTATAGCATCGAACTGGCCAGTCTCCACCCTATCTGTAGGGGGGGTGGTAGAAGAGGGATATACCACTTGGTATTCTTTGTTAAGGCCTTACTTAATATTCTGCACATATGAATTAGGAACATGATAGTGTGGTTAATATTCCAGTATTGCATGAAGGCATCCTTTATTCTAGGTATAGGCGTATTATATGTCCTCAGCGCGGTCAGAGGACCCACGGGCGGACTCTTGGCCTGACTTGGTGGTATAGTTTCAGGTACCCTATACACTGCTTGATTTTATTATGTTATGACGGGGTCCATTCATATGGCGGAGAGTGAGTGTTTGAAACCTGACTTCACCAGATTCATGTTTTGGGATTTCTCCCTATTTATATTCTGTTTTGACCCGGCTCTGCCGTGGCGCCCGTTGTATCGTTTTCAGAACCTATGCCCTTTGCATGATAAACGATTTCCCGCGTTGTAGACTTAGGACAGGTACATGGGTTTGCCCCGGGGTCTCTAACGGACCTTCCAGATTTGGGTGCGAAATCCCACTTTAAACTACAAATCTTCGGTTTCAAACCTTCAACTTGTACTCGGAGCGCAAGATCCTAACGAGGGGTTTTATCCCTCGAAACGTAACTCGGGAATCATAATCCCGGGCCGTTACAAAGGTGGTATCAGAGCCAGGTTTAGCAATCCGAGTACAATAGGTTGAAGAGGTTTTGTATATCGCCCAATGTTTTTAAACGGTTTTGGAAAATATTTTATAAAGGGCAAAATGAATTTAATTGGACTTAAAACCTAAAATGAATATAGGGGAAATAATCTTGTGGGTAGAGACCCAAGCGGTAGACATCCCTTATGGATGTAGAATTCGGGGAATGGTAGACAAAATACTAGCTTTTATTTACAGATGGGCCTAGAAGACTCCAAGGGACACCACGGAGGTTGGAGTGTTGAGTTAGGAGGCCGTGAGGTTTTGCCCCTCCGGTCAGCCGTCCCTCGAAGGACGGCATAGATCGGCTCTATGCTTACGTTTATATATATACATATATGCAATTAGGCCCGAGGGCGATCCTCCTTGAAGAGGATCATATTAATCTTGTTGATTGCTTCCGTGATGAGTGCTCTATTGTGCTTAGGGTAGCGAACTAATTAGTATGCCTTGACTTGAATCATGTGTTGAATGACTGTATGTTTAAACGGGATAGCGGGAGGGAACCTTGTCCTTATGTAATCAGATTTTCTGTCTTGTCGGAATAGTTATTCCATAGTACAACCCCCTTGATAATCCCGATTCCATCGTCCGTCCCACCAAAGCACTTGGATGTGTTAGTAAGGGTCGAGAGTGTCCATTCCTTTTGACTTGAGTCCTATTTGTATTCCAACCATAGATGTTCATCGAGTCTCATACCTAATGTCAACGTTCTCTACGGGCAATTGGGTCGGTCAACTAACTACTTCCGGGGATTATGTATGATGTGAGGGTGATCTGAGGATGATGATTGACAATATTCCAAGTTATGAGTGCATTGTCTTATGGAGTCACCCCTCTTGAGTCTCGTAATGGTCAACCGTGTCTCCTTGCCAAACGAGTCTAAACACGAATTCTACCATCTTCTCTCGGAAACAGTGTAAATGTCTTCGTGTTCTACCAAACCAGTCATACTAGTGTCCCACGGGGAAACAGGGTGAAGAGTCGGTGATTGCCCTTAGAGAATTCTGTCAAGTTATAATGATACCCTCCTTGTGATTTCATGAAATTGTATATTGGTATAATTCAGCATGACTTGCCTCGTACCTTGCATGGTTGCACTCATGAGTGGATGTATGTGCCGTATGTATTGAATTCCCATGATTACTGTCTCCCCATGAACTAGGTCCATGATAGTGGGGTCAACTCTCGTTGCATGTTTAACACGTGAATCAGATGACTTAGCATGCCAAATTAACCTAATCGGACCTCGTTGACTGTGTACATGTTTAAGGAGTATTGCTAGTATCATGTAAGACATATACCTCCCAGTTATAGGCCCTCGTATGATTGTGTGACTTCCTAGTCTTAATATGCGGATATGGATGTATGTGATGAGATATTTGCTATACCAACCCTGCATGAACTGAATATACCCTTAACATGTTTTTTTTTTATGGTACATCTTAGCATGCTTGTCTCAACCCCGTAACATTATGACTTGCTTAATTGTGTCTCTAAATGAGTGATAAATTGTGCATATGATATCTTGTGATGTTTTCTAGGTCTTGCATAACTTATGCCATATATGTCCCATCTTAGTCTTTGCATACATGTTCTTGGTCTCTCAAGCATGATTGGTGAATGAAATGATAGGTTGCTAGCTTGTTCTGCGCACATATAAAGATGATTATATGAACATGTTATGAATGCATAAAACGATATTCCTTGAGATAGGTACATACTAGTGTGAAATAATGTGACGATACCTCTTGAATTTTATATGTTTGTGTGCCACAATTATAAGGGCATCGTTGTAACTCTCGGGTTGGGACATCCTCCTTGGTCTCGTCGTCCCTAGTCCTGGTCCATGTTAAGTAAGTTGTGTTGTCCGCCCTTGTCTCTCCCCTATCTCCGTAACTACTAACCCTTACGATCTTTCGATGAGCGCCGACATGCGAGAAAGAACCGACGACCAAGTGGCACCGGAGCGGCGCAACGGAAGTGTGATAGGTCCATGACCCATAGACCACAGGACTGACGTCGCCAAAAGTATACAAAGAACGAACACATTTGAAAAATGGTAGCCGCGTACGTGATTCTCTTAGATGACTCAAGGAAGGACGTTCTTAATTCAATCGTGGATTCTTCTATACTAATCGGAATTGATGTTGTGTGATAGGCCAAGAACTGACATAATTGAATGCGTGATGACGGATGTGCTGAACTAGTAGCAATGATTGCCTGACTAACGTGTTTCTATGATGATGTGCCTTGGTGCTTGGTATACTGACTTACTGGGGAGTAGGTTATGGGTTATATGTCTGGTGGTGCTTCTTCTTGGGCACGAGTTGAGAGATTCTTCGGTAAGCTAGGTCGGAAAGTGGCAGAGGGATTGAAGTCTTTGTTCTTGGTCATGAGATGGGCGAGAGGGTGTGCAGGATGGATGCGTTAGCTTCGGTAGAGTCGAGTGAGTTGGGACTGGTCGGAGATAGTGGTCAGTGAGTATAGTTGAGCTCCATGCATGTCTTAGGTGAGGAGTGGAGTACTATGGCGAGACTTCGAGGGAAATGTCCTAGTGAGATGTGGTAGTCTAGGTAGGTAGTGTGGGTGGGTAGTATAAGATAGTGGTTGGTTTGGGTCTAGACTAGTTTCATTAGGGTGATCTTGAGTTTGGGTGTGGGTAGAGGTAGTTAGGATAGTTCTAGAGGTGGATGGGCGAGCTAGGAGTTGATCGGGGGATTTTTGAGGGGAGGTGTTGTGAGACGGATTGGTGCGCTAAGGAGGGTGTCTAGATAGTCTAGGAGCGGATCGTGGGCGGTGTCGAGGATGATCGATTAAGTAACGTCTGAGGAATCGTAGAATATGGGACTAGGTGATGTGTGTTGTGCGTGGGAGCGATTTCGGTAAGGGGTGAGGTGAGGAATTGCCAAGGAAGAGTAGTTTGAGGTTGCTTGGGAATTTATCGATCGAGGATATTAGGTTATTCACATCAGGGTTGGTCGTATGATGAGTATTTGGGGTTGTTTAGATAGGATTGGTAATGTTTGGGGAAATTATGAGTGAAAGATTTCTAGATCGTTGTTGGAGGATTTTGGCATAGGGAATGAATCGAGATTTATGAGTGGAGGTTATTGTGACTATTGAGGTATTTGAGGATGTGAGATGAATCTTCGAGGAAAGGCTGGTAGTTAGGCAAGGATGTAGTTGAGATTCCTAGTAAGACTGTGGGCTTAAGGTTGAGATAGGGAGATTATGAGTATAGATTTGGGAATTAGGCAAAGCAGAAGGCATTGAGGATGCTAGAGGATAAGAGATTTTTGAAGGTTGGTGAAGGAGTGGTAACTTGAGTGGTTCAGGTTTTGTGAGTTCTGGAATGGGATGAGTAGGTAAAATCATTGGCCGGTCTTTCAGGATAGGCATTGGTGATGAGGGTCTTGGTAATTCGTGGTTGGGAGTAGCACGAGATGGATTCTGCATTAGAGCTGGTTGAGAGTGATAGGTGTAAGATGATTAGTATGTGTTGGATTCTTAGAGGTGGATGGTTGGTGAGAGTGGTCAGTAGTGCGTGGAATATGATCAGGTTAGCAAGGGGATTCGAGATATCTCTTTGGGCGATGATGTTCAGGCGGAGTCTTGAGAGCCTAGAAAGAGTAAGCGAGATTGTTAAGAGGTGTCTAGATCAATCGTGAGAGCGGTTTAGTTGAGGATATAGAATTTCTCTTAGAGGGTAAAGATGAGACTAATAGAGGACCCCTAGGGCAAGGACGTATTATATATGGAGTCTTGGTAGTAGACCGAGTTGTTCAGCTTGTCGGAATAAGGGAATGTTGTGATTTGGGAACCCCGAGAGATAGGTTTAAATGGTCGAACGGAAGGAATGACTTTAGATTGGGATGTCGAAGTGGTTGGAGTTGGTAGAACTTGGTGAATTTAATCTTAATTAATGCAAGAGTTGATGGGTAGTGGTCGTGTTTCGTCATGATTGGTAGTTATAGGCAGGTTCTCTGGATGATGTGATCTAGCGTATGCTTTACTTGGGGCCGAATGTGGTGCGAATTTTATGCTATAGACTATGTTGATTATATGATGTGTTGTCGTTGACAATAGGGAACTGTAGTACTAACATAGTTATCCCTGAACTCGATGGAATGCTACTGTACGAAAGTAGTTGTTTACCTCTAATTCGATGACGCTTGGTAGTTAGAATGAGTATGATGTACTTATCTAATTGATATGGCGTGCTTATATGATTGATATGATGTGTAACTTCCGTGAGATGATGTGATAAATTCTACCATATATGATACGATGCTAGATATGCTATGCTATGTGGCTATTCTTGAGGTGATTATGTTATGCTATTAGACGTGAGGTGCTATTGTTATTCGATATATATATACAATATGCTTGATGATGGAAATGATAGAAATTGAACTGTTGAACCTTGATTATGTCTTAGAACCTACGAAGAGAATATGAGATTAGCCTTTAGAAGTTGATGGTAGGATGAGTGAAGAGGTTAGGAATGCTTTTGACTAATACTGAACTTGAAGTTTTGAACGGTGTTTTAGACAGGACGTTGTGATGTTTTGAGTTATGATATGACCGAGGAGTCGGAGTAAGGATGTGGTAGGGGCCCATATCACATTCTTGCTATGGTCTATTGGGGATATTATGATCACGGCAACGCTACTGTGAGGATCTCATAGGGGCACTTATGAGATACTTACGGGATCAATGACATGATCCTTGGACACACCAATTTCAAACTTCATCCCCTATTTTAAAATGATTTTTGTCTCGGGGACGAGACTTGTTTTTAGAGGTGGATGATGTAAAGGCTCGGATTTTCAAAATCCTAATTGTTCGGAAAAAGAGGATTAAAAATGAATTTAAATCAAATTAAAAGCTCGTTTAACGGATTCCGGCTCAAATTTAAAATAATTATCGGATGACGATATCCTTGTCTAAAATCTAATTGATCGAGAAAGCGAGAGTCAGAGAAACTAACATTCAAGAACTAATTTTAGTATCCAAAATTCACGTATTCAGAATTTAATTCCGGGTATTTATTAACCAATTCAACACCCAATCTTCAACCACTCCCTCACCTTACCTCACCATACCCTTTCAAATCAACTTATCTCCCTCCATAAGCCATTGAGGATCACCCCATTCCCTTCACCTGCTCTCCATCACCATCTTTCACCGTCAACCTTTCCTCCATCTCTCACCCCTATTTTGTCGAGAGCCAGGAACCCCAACGCTACCCACCTTGCTCGTAGCCTCCTCCCATCCTCCATTGAAGCTGAGTTAAGAGCCCTCAAGCCTCTCTCTCCGTTTCCAGTAGCAGCGGGTCAGCACCACCCCTCGGGTTCCCCTGTTTCAACGCCACCGAGCCGCCACCTCTAGCTCCCCGATGCTTCATCAATCACCGCCAATCACCACCTTTAGCCGCCGTTCTGTCGTTGCCGGACCACCACCAGCGCCGCCAGCATCCGCCAAGGCGCCACCAGCAGCATCGGAGCCACCAGCGCCGTCGACGAGCCACTGAACAGCCTCCTTGCTCTGTTTCGGGAAGCCTCGTTCCGGTAAGCCGTTCTCCTTCGTTTCCGATCGAAATCACCTTCGGTCTTCACCAACACACTCACCCATGTCCGGTACAGGTCCGACGAGCCATCGCGAGCCACCGACGAAGCCCAGAACTCCGATCGAGAGCTCCGAAGTCGCGAAAAATCCATCTCGGTGAGCTCCAAAATTATACTCGTTTCGATTCGTTTTTTTTAGTCTTTTCCGATGTTTAGATTAGTCAGGAGTGAGCAAGGGCTGAGTGCGGGACGATTGGGTTAGCTCGAGAACTCCGGAGAGCTCGAGAGAGGCGTGGGCGAGCAACACCGAGCCGAGAGCGTGAGGCGAGAGCGCGGGAGCAGCAGGCACGTGAAAGGGAGAGCGAGCGAGCTGAGGGTGGGGCGGGTCCATGGAGTCGGAGCCGGTGAGCCACGACTGGATGTTGCCGGCGAGGTCGAGCTCCATCGGCCAAATCCATGGCGGGAGCTTCGTCTTCTTTGGAAATCCGGGGAGGAAGACAACCTACATGGCGGGAGCTTCGTCTTCTTTACTAACATTGTATATATATATTTGTTATTTAACCGGTTTAGATTATTTAAACGGGTTCGGTTCGGTCCGGTACGGTTCGGGTTATCCGTTTATTATTTAACTAATTAACGGTAATTAAAATATATTATAATAGTAATTGAGGATTTAAAAGATAAATTATTATATTTTGGAAGAATTATAAGGGTTGATTTATTAAATAAAAATGGTCGAGATTTTAGGGGGATTTGGAAATAATTTATAAAAGTGTTAAATGAATGGTATTTGAGATTTAAAATATATTATTGGGATTTCAAGATTTATAAAGAATTTGGAAAAGAATTTCAAGGTTGGGAAGTAATCTAATAAATAAATTTAAAAGGGAATTTGGCGATTATTTTCAAGGGTCGGAATACTTAACTATTTAACTGGGATTTGAAACGGTTCTGAAACTAACTTGGGAATAAGACTTATTCGATGACTAACTAGCATGATAATATGATCGTTTGACTAACATTATGATGTGTATGACTAATAGCATGACTTGTGGTGAATTATTATATGAGATTAAATGTTGGATAATTACGACGATCTAGTAGGATTTTATATCACACAAATTATGTCTTATTATTTTGATGAACCGTTGAGGTATATGCGGAAATGATATATATGAACATGTGGAATTGGTTTATCAATGATTTATGGAAAACGATGTAGTCTTGAGGAGCGGATGATGCGATGAAATGACTTCCATAATATGTTACTTGTTCTAATGATTGAGGTGTGCTTGAGTGCTTAATAGTTGGATGTAGACTTATGTATATTCCATTATGTACTAGGTGATACTCTGTGATTGTGAATATTGTGTGCTGGATTCTCCTGTTGCCGATCTGCTAGCCAGGTAAGTCCTCCGGGGCTTACTCAGTAACCAGTACCTCCTGCCTGATGTGTCATATAGTATGTAGGTGTTGCATATGCATAAGAGCATCATGTAGTATCATGCTTAGGAGTTGCATTTACGAATGAGCATCCTTATTCTATATGCGTTTGAATACAGAACGACCGTTATCTATGAGTCCTAGAGTCCTTGCTAGGGTCATAGGGCAGCCCAGCTTCATCGGGTGTTGTCCTTCTCGAGTCATTTATATATATCACGAGATACGAGATGGGCATGAGATATGATATGATGATGAGATATGATATGATGATGAGATATGATATGATGATGAGATTTGATATGATTATAGCATCGAACTGGCCAGTCTCCACCCTATCTGTAAGGGGGGTGGTGGTAGAAGAGGGATATACCACTTGGTATTCTTTGTTAAGGCCTTACTTAATATTCTGCACATATGAATTAGGAACATGATAGTGTGGTTAATATTCCAGTATTGCATGAAGGCATCCTTTATTCTAGGTATAGGCGTATTATATGTCCTCAGCGCGGTCAGAGGACCCGCGGGCGGACTCTTTGCCTGACTTGGTGGTATAGTTTCAGGTACCCGATACACTGCTTGATTTTATGCTGTTATGACGGGGTCCATTCATATGGCGGAGAGTGAGTGTTTGAAACCTGACTTCACCAGATTCATGTTTTGGGATTTCTCCCTATTTATATTCTGTTTTGACCCGGCTCTGCCGTGGCGCCCGTTGTATCGTTTTCAGAACCTATGCCCTTTGCATGATAAACGATTTCCCACGTTGTAGACATAGGACAGGTACATGGGTTTGCCCCGGGGTCTCCAACGGACCTTCCAGATTTGGGTGCGAAATCCCACTTTAAACTACAAATCTTCGGTTTCAAACCTTCAACTTGTACTCGGAGCGCAAGATCCTAACGAGGGGTTTTATCCCTCGAAACGTAACTCGGGAATCATAATCCCGGGCCGTTACAATTATACTCCTGCCCGATGGTGCTTGGCTATCATGCTCACGTAACGACAATACTGACTCAGGGAAAGCCCGATAGGGCTAGCTACCCTATGACCCTAGCAAAAGGCTCTAGGACTCCTAGATAACGACCATTCTCTTTTCAAAAGCATAAAGATTAAGGATGTTCAAATCATCATATCATACTCATGCCCAATGGTCATGGGCTACTGATAATGCATATTTCATGTAGGCATTATACACTACTAGAATTCTGTTCATAGACATCAGACTTTTGACATCGGTCAGAAAAACGCATGATTTTAAAAATAACTATAACATCTGTTTGAAAATTTTCGATGTTACTAAGACTAGATACATCGGTCTTATTTGGTAGACAATGTTAAAATGTCATTTTAAAAAAAATTGAAAACGCGCCTATAATATTTAGAAGGAGTTTGAGGCGGTAAAGTAACTAGTTGCAAACACTTAACCAATTTTTTTTTAACACCAGCCCATACTTGAAAAATACACATCTAAACACTATATCCCCAAATAACTCTACATTCCCCCGTTCACATTCACATCCACTGACACCCATCTCTCTCTCTTCGCGATAGACGATTGAAGAACCCTAGACTGTTCTTCTGTATCGAATAACCCACTTCCGCCGCTGATTCCACCAACCGGGACTCAATCTCATAGTTCTCGATCCTTTCTTAGCGATTCTTTGTCGTTGTGCTCCGGTGGAGACCGCTCTTTCTTCTCCTCTCCACTTGCGAATCTGCGATGAATTTCAAGCTTCTGGCTATAGGCCCGCAACTCCCTGAACAACTATGGCAAAGGAGAAGTGAAGAAGCGCCTAAAGGAAGATGAGGAGCTCTATGACTCCCTGTACAACAGATCGTATTCACTCAAGTGCAGCTATACCTGAGGACCTTCTCCTCTTTCACCCTCGTTTCTCTCCCTCCACTTGCGAATCTGCGATGAATTTCAAGCTTCTGGCTATAGGCCCGCAACTCCCTGAACAACTATGGAAAAGGAGAAGTGAAGAAGCGCCTAAAGGAAGATGAAGAGCTCTATGACTCCCTGTACAACATATCGTATTCACTCAAGTGCAGCTATACCTGAGGACCTTCTCCTCTTTCACCCTTGTTTCTCTCCCTCTACTTGTTGTCATTCGTCGAGGCGCCGACTTTCCTGTATCACTTCACATCCTCCATCTCTTGTAAGATTTCATATCCCCCATCTCTTCCTTGGTCTTCAATTGCTACTCAAATCTTGGTTTCGCATAGAAAAAACCCTAGAATGGGCTAGATCTAGGTTTAGGGGTTTTTTGGTTTTATTCTGATTTTTAGGGTTTGTACTAATTTGACTAGGCTCGGCGATTGTGCAAGATCAACAGCCATCAAATCCTTCAGTTCGCTCTCTGCCCTTTCACTCTCAGGTATTACAAACTCATCGCTTGTTAGTTAGTCTCTTTCCCTCTCCCTCTCTCTATGTAAATGTGATACCTGATTGAGGAATGTCAGTTTAAATTTGATTGGGGGGTTCTCCCTTTTAAGATCTCTGAACTTCTGTTTGTTCTTCATTTCTGTGGTCTTTAGGGTTTTGCTGGCTCAGATTCAAGGCAAATGGGGATTTGTCTCAGCTCCCGTATCAAGGCTGAAAGCCCCTATAACACAGGTAGTACTCAATTTCTTCATTATTGAACTCATCTTAAGATCATTCAAGAGTTTGATTTGTCTTTTTGGGTGATTAAATTGAAGGTGGTTAAAAGGTATTTGTGCTGTTTTCACAGTAATTGAACTCTGAAATTGGTCAAATTTGGTATCTGTGCTGGTTAAGGTTTAATTAAATCCCTAGATTCTGAATATTGGTCTCTCTAGGTAGTAAACACACTTTGACTATATTTTATATTTATACCTATCTCTTGATTCCCTCTGCCCAATTTGATAAACTAATAGTGGTACTGATTCACCATTTTCATGTGATTGTTTAGGGGAAAGTTTAAGGAGTGTTAACCCACATGACAGTACTAGTGGTAGTAGTAGTAGTAAGGCCTCATCTGCATCACTGCCAAGGCTGGGACCGGTATGATCATTGCTGTAAAGAGGCTCAATCAGGAAAGTTTCCAGGGTCACAGGGAATGGTTGGTAAGTTCTAGAACCTTTCATTCATTTATTCATCTGATATGCGCGAGGTGGTTGGTTGTACATGGTTTTTGTCATGCTGAAATGTGTTGGAAAGGCGAAAAACACAATGAATGACTACCTTTTATCGGTCTTGCAGGCGGAGGTTAATTATCTTGGGTAGCTCTATCACCCTAATTTAGTTAAATTGATAGGATATTGCTTGGAGGATGAGCACCGGCTTTTGGTGTACGAGTTCATGCCCCGTGGAAGCTTGGAGAATCACTTGTTTAGAAGTATGATTTCCAAGACCGGTTAACATTTTTTGCTGTTTGATTTCGAAAAAGTTTTGAAACTGAAGTAGCTTTACAAATGCTATTCCACAGGAGGTTCTTACTTCCAGCCGCTTTCTTGGGACATTTGGTTGAAGGTTGCCCTAGGGGCTGCGAAGAGGCTGGCTTTTCTCTATAGCGCCGAAACAAAAGTGATTTATAGGGATTTTAAGACTTCTAATGTTCTGCTTGATTCGATATGTGACTTGTCTAGATGACCATCTTACATTTTTGTCTTCCTTCTGTATGACAATGTTTATGAGAACTTACCGCAATTTGATCACAGTACTAGTGGTAGTGGTACTGATTCACCATTTTCATTGTGTATTGTGTATTAAGACTATAAATTCGTTCTTTTCTTATTGCTTTCCTTGCAGATTGTGGATCTATTCTTTAGCACCTCTCATTCTCTTCCAAAGCCTGGGAATTCAGGATTAGCGTTTGATGTGGAATTGTCCCACAGAGTTGTCCTCTCTTGAGCATATTATAGCTGTGTTAAAAAGAGTAAGATAATCTGTTACCTTTTTTTTCTTTTAACATGTTAATCATCTTAAGGTTGAAATAGTTTCTTTTTTTTTTCCTTCTACATTTCATCAATAAGTTGAAGTTATGACCTAGATCAAAGGCTGATTTTTACACTAGGCTACTTACATATTATGGGATTAGACTAGGCTAGGTTTTCTTGCTTGCTTTTCATGAATGCCCTTGACTTCCATTGTTAACAAATCAGATAGACAAATACTACTTTTCCATTGGTTTACTTTTTCCTGTGCTGATCAATGCTTAGTTTGTGTGTCATGATTCATAAACTATCGATTTCATAATACCTAGAATATCAGTTTGTGTATTTGGTGGATTTTCAATTGTTTGAAAGTCTTATTCCTACTTGTTTACTAGTATGTGGCTTAGTATGTCACTGATATAACGAGGATAGTGTAAAGATCCTTATTACCTGAAGTTATGTTGATTTAAGATCCTTTATACCATTATACCTGCAATTTTTTCTTTGCACATCACTGTTTTTCCTTCAACGTTCAGATAAAATAGTAAACTTGCATGTGGACTATGTTGTTTCCATGACTAAATAAATCTGAATTACAATATTTTATTTGTTTTGTTTTCTTTATCTCGAGTCTTTACTGATTTCTTGCTAATTATTTGGACATTGCTGGATCCAATGGATTTGAAATCTTCTTCTACTATTCTTTTTTTTTAGATCAAGTTCCATTATTCTTTTATAAATTGTAATTTGTAGGCTTTCAATCACTTATCAGCACGATTCACCCCAGGGATTACACAAACCCAAATCTTCTTGTTCTTTTATAAATTGTAATTTGTAAGCTTTTATAAATTGTAATTTGTTAACTTAAATCATCTTGTTCTTTTCGGGGACTACACAAACCCAAATCTTCCTACAGACCAAAGGGGCAGCAGCAGGATTCCACAAGTTTCTGATTTTGATCCGTAAATATTCGAGGAATTTGTGCTTTTCTTTTTAATTTGAGAAGAATGGAAATCTCATATGTTTAGACATGATTGTATTTCCACCTTTAAGAAGAATGTTGCAGAATTTTGATGCAACTGAATTTGTTTTCTTTCACAATTTAGGGAACTATGGTTATCACTATTGACATTTCAATTGTAATTAACAGGTGTGTTTGAACGTGTGAAATATATAGCTAATAAATGAAAGATATCGGACATCCTGACAAAAAGCGATGTCTATTTTTGTACATATGTTGACCGCAAAGATACAAAACGATTTTATAAGCCTCGAATATATCAAAACTGCAATGCTACCTGATCTCAATAGGAAACAGTTACATCATTAAACTAGTATAAACCGATATTTTACAACATAAAAACATCATTTTTCTACTGAAAAACGATTTCAAAATATACGAATAACATCGACTTTAAAATATTCAATATGATACATTATATTTATATAATTAATATCATAAACTTATAAATGAAAAAAGAGTGCACACAAAATGAATAATGTATTACCGATGTGTATATCAACCTAAAACATCTCTTTTAAAAAATTTAGTGATGTTAATGTCAATTTTTTTATTACCCTACAATGTTTGAAACATCTAGAAATGCAAAATAACAATGGTTGAACATTAGGTTAATCAACCAAAACGTAATTATATCAACGTACTGAAATCGTTATCAACAATAAAAACAATGTTATAAATAATTATAGACATCGGTTAAAAACTGATGTGGTAAAGTTGGGATCTTTAACACCACCCACTAACACGTCGAATTTTTTTTTATTAACATCGGTTTATACCCGATGTCTATGAACAAAATTCTAGTAGTGATATGTGTTTCTTATTGCTATTAGGTAATGGTTTTGTTATGATTTGAGTCTAGTTCTGTTTATTGCTTATGAAGTATTCGAGTTCGGAATCTATGCGTTTTTAGTGTTTATTCTGCAGAATTACATTCCGACCTTGAATGGACTTTGAGAAGATCTTAAGAAGCATGTTTTGGAGCATATGGAGGCTAAGGAGGAGCTAAGAAAGAGCAAGGAGACACGTCATTGGAATCCATTGAAGGAAATTAAGGAACATCGGACACTGCAGAGACGGCGCCCGCCACCCCTTGCACGACGCCCGCCGTGGGTTCAGATTCCGGATACGCAGTTTTGGATCTAAAGACCAATATTTTATATTATATCCTATTATTTCCTACTATGGTTTGACCGACCTTTGGGAGGCTTTATTAGTTGTTTTTCAGTTCTTTTGAGCGTAAGTGTTGTTATTAGAGACTATGAACTCAATTAGAGAGAGAGAATTGGCCTATGAGTGGCTAAACTAATAGTTTCGCTTGTGATTCGAAGACATGGTTGGTTGGATTGTGAGGATTTGATTCTATTTGATTATTCATGTTCTTAGTTATCATCTTGTCCTTAATTTATATTTGTGTTCCTTTCTATGCCTGATAAACATGTTAGGAATTGCATCTCTATCTATGAATTCGTTGTTGTTTTCTCGATAGCAAACAAAGGTATTGATGATAGTGATGTGTCTTTCTCTTTGTAGTTGATGATTTTAATTGATCTATGTGAGGATATTCGATTAGGGCTGAGTTCGGTATACGCGTATTAGTCTTAATTGTGTAGAGTGAATGTGCCAATTAGTCTTGATTACTTGAGTTCTTAATGCTATTCTTTAGTGATATTGAATAAGATGAGTGAATCTCTGCGTATCTCTTAACCTTAGTCAAGTAGACCTAGGTAGACATGGCCACGGGTCCGACCCGCCAGGTCAACGGGTCGGACCCGGCGGGTCGACAGCCCGGGGGGCATGACCCTAACCTTGACCCGGGATTCACACGGGTTGGCAGGTTCAGGTCACCCGCCGGGTCGACGAGTTGGCAGGTCGGAGTCCCGGGTCGGCCACGTGGCAGTGAAATATGGAAATAGGCCGACCCGCCGGGTCAGGGCCAGGTCGACCCGTTGACCCGCCAAGTCACATTATTTTTAAAAAAAAAATTTAAAAACTAACTATTAAAAATAAATAAATAAATGTTATGTGAAGATAAAATCTTCACATCACATTTTATCACTTTGATATGAAGTGTTAAAAATGTGGGAAGATTTTATATCTACATACCAAATCATTCATCCACAATGATTTCAATGTGGGATGTAAGAGGAAAAAATATGAGGATATATTTTTACTCAAACTTCATTTCCAACTTCATTTCCAATGTAGGAAATGTAGGAAACAAGTGAAGTGAGGGAAATAGGATAGTGAGACATACATATAGCCTCATGGCTTATCATTCTAACTCCATATTTTTTATGTGGGATGTAGTGGTTGTCCCACATTGGAAATGAGGGGATGGAAGGAAGACTTCCAAGTTTATAAAAGGAGAAGAATGGGGGATTATTTGTCTCACATTGCCATTGCATATTAGTTTATGTAATATTATGAATTATTCTAAGAATAATTTATATAATTTACATAATAATTATAGATTTATTTTATAAAAAATAAATTTTTCAAAAAACAAAAATTTGAAATGAAGGGTTGACTCGCCGGGTCGACCCGGGTTGGATCTGCCGGGTCACGGGTTCTAATTCCCTCGACCCTAACCCTGACACTCAACCTAAGCCGACCCTCGGACCCGTGGACCATGACCAGACAGGTCACCAACCTGGCGGGTCACGGATCGACCCACCCGACCTGTGACCCGTGGCTATGTCTAGACCTAGGAATATGAATTCCAACCATTATCAGAGAATTACAAGTGAAATGTTCTTTCTACTTTGATATCTATTTGCTTTGTGATTTACATTCTGGTTACTTTTACATATTTGCTATTTGTCAAGAATCGTTGCTTTGCTATAAGAGTGTTTGTTTAGAGTTATTGAATAGGAAATCGCTTCTCCATGTGGGTTCGACATCGGACTTCATCGGTATACTAGTAGTTATTTGGTTTATCAAGTGATTGGGTGCCTAATCTATTGGTTATGTGTTTAGGTTTGGATATTATTACTATTTGGCAAAGGGCGAAAGTGCCAACGAAGTTCATCCCGCACCAAATTCTTGGCCCTATTGTCGGGGAGAAGAAAGGAGTTTGTTTTTCCTTAACTTTTTCAAATACTCTTTACTTTGAGTCTATTGTGTCTTTGTATGGTTCAAACTAGATCTCCTAATTCATTTCCTTTACCTTTTGATCCCGAGATTGAAAGATCTCTTAGGTTGAAGAGGAAGCTTGTGTTTGAGACAGACAAAGAGATGACAAACGTTGTTGTTAATCCAAGAAGGACCCTGAGAAACCTAAAGAAACCTGATTTGAGTGCTCAACCACTTGCAATTAGTCTTTCTGATCTCCCTGAGGGTTCAAGATTTGAGTTCAAGTCGAATTGGCCATCTATTTTGCCCTACTTTCATGGATTACCTGGGGAGGAACCAAACAAGCACATTGCTAACTTTGTGAGCGTGTGTGATAGACTGAGACCCCAAGGTTTGTCTGATGACCAATTGATGTTGAGAGTGTTCCCCTTTACTTTGAACGATGTTGTGAGCGATAAGCTTTACTACCTACCCCCCCCCCCCCCCCAAGAAAGGATTACTACTTGGGTGCAATTGAAGAAAGTTTTCCTACAAAAGTACTTTCCTGCGCCTCGCCTCAACAAACTTAAGAAGGAGTTGTCCAGTATTGAGCAATCACTTACGGAGAGTCTTTATGAGTATGTTCTATGGTTCGGGAAGCTTAAGGGTAGTTGTCCGCAAAACGGTATACCCGAGGATGATCTAGTGATGTATCTGTATGAATGCTTACTTGACACCGACATGAGTTTCATCAATGCTACTAGCGGAGGAGATATTTTGGATAAAACACTCGAGAAACAATGCTGATTTTTGAAGGGTTGCCTAATGCATCACAACAATATGGGATACACCAAGGAGTTAGAGGAGTTCATAAGTTGGATAGTTCGAGAGATGGACACAAGGATGAGATTAATAGGCTTATGGAGTTAGTGAACAAGATGGCTATGCAAATGAATCAACCCTATCAGCCTAGACCTTGTGGTGTTTGTGGAGATCCAACTCATCTGAATGATAAGTGCCCCTTGATTGAGGAGGACACCACTGAAGTGAATGCTATGGATTATGGACCTCACCACAAATTTGGGAACAATGACAATCAAAGCTACAATTCAAACTACCAAAGTGGATTCAACGAAAGAGGCCAGCAACAACAAGTTCCTTTTCATAGAGGACAATTCTAGACTCGTCCTAGAAACACTCAACAAGACGAGAGAGATGAGACATTGAGGTTGTTGTTGGACAAGATGAGTGTTCAAGAGAAGTTGCTGAGTCAAATGGCTAAGGAGATTGGTGAATTGAAAGTGGAAGATTCGGGTAAGTTGCCATCGCAGGTGGCAGTGAATCCGAAAGAGAATGTTAGCGACATGACCCTTAGAGGAGGTAAACAAGTGAATGTACCCACTAGGAGTGTTGAAGAGAGGCCTAGAGAGGAAGTTGAATTAGGAAATAAGGAGGAAGACACGGAATTGGAGACGCACTGCATAGACGGCGCCCATCGCCACTCACCACGGCGCCCGCCGCCACCTCCATTGACGGATCCGACTTCTGACGTTGTTCAATCCCCGAAGAAAGCTTCTAAAGAGTGGTCTTCTGAGGTTTCAAGACCTGCACCACCCTTTCCTCATGCCTTAAGATATGATCGTAAGTGGGAAGATGAACAAATTCTTTATGACACCTTTGCTCATTGTGAGGTAAATATTGCACTTTTCAATTTGATTAAAAATGTGCCTCGCTATGCGAAATTCTTGAAAGGGCTATGCACAATGAAGCGCAAGCAAAAGATGAAAAATAAAGAAAAGGTAAGTTTAAGTGAAAATGTTTCTGCTTTGCTTCAGAAACGATTGCCTGAAATGTGCGGAGATACAAGTATGTTTACTATACCATGTGCAATAGGTAATGCTAGCTTCACCAAATCTATGTTATACCTAGGTTCTTCGATCAATGTTATGTCTTATAACTTGTACATGTTTTGACATTTCCAGCTGATTTCTTCATTCTAGACATGGAACAAGGTACGCCTAAAACCCCGATTATCTTGGGAAGGCCATTCTTGCGAACAGCTAAGACTAAGATTGATTGTTTTGAAGGTTCACTAACCATGGAGTTTGATGGTAGAAAGATTTAGTTTTCTATATTTGAGCCTATTGTTTCTTCTGCCAATGATTCCGTAGATGTTCTTGACTCTAATGAAAATAATCACAGGAATGAATCAAATGGTTTGTTAGATGCTTCTCTTGAACAGAATCTATGAATCTTGAGTTTTCTAACAAAGATGAAATTGGATTAGGGAAAGATGATATTGAAAGGAAAATTGAGAATTTGTTTAAGTCGCATGGAAATGTGTCTCATTCAAATGATTCTATTGTTAGTTCCTATGAGAAATTGATTCCTAAAAATGTTGAGGTTTTTGCAATTGTAGGACAATCTCCATGAGTAACTCATTTCAAGAAGGAATCGATGGATGCAATTGATGGATATGTTGGAGAAGCGTGGGGGATCTTGGTGGAATAACTTGATCAAGAATGCATCACGTCGAGCCAAAGACGTGAAATAAAGGAGCTTCTTGGGAGGCAACCCAAGGTAACTATGTAGTTTTTCTATTTTTGCATTAGTTTTCAATTCAATAAAGTAGGATCAATCGTGTCGCCAGATTTCGAAAGTTACTGTAAGTGAAATCGATGTTTGGATTAAGTTTGGTTTGATTTAAAAGACGGAGTCACATTCTGTGGACATGGCGCCCGCTGTCCCATCCACGGCGCCCGCCACCTGTCTGTCCGCTTGACGAATTCGAATTTTGGTAAAATTGAAAGGGAAGTTTCTATCTTTTTATTTTTGGTTATTCTCGTTCTAGGATTAGTGTATTTTTATATTTTTAGGATTAGTTTGTTTTTCTTTTTTTTTTCTATAGGATTAGATTATTTTCTATCTATCTTTGGTTAGTATTTTATCTTCTACTTATTTTCTATTTTATTTTAGGACTAGATTTTTCTTTTTATAATTAGTTTCCTTATTTCCTAGGATTAGATTTCTATCTTTTCTATATCTACTTTTATCTAGATCTAATATTTTTCCTTTTTCTTTTTGGATAGATATTCCTTCCAACTCACCAATATATTGCTACTCCTTATTTGGATTACTCAAGCTTGCTCAAGAGGAATCTCAAGAATACCAAAAGCCTATTGGAATCCATTCCAACTGCCTAAAGCGTTGCGTTTCAATCGATTCTATCCAAAAAAACACTTTCCACCATTACCCTACATCCACAAAATTCAACCTGTTCCCATTCCATCCCCTTACCTATCACAAAAGAACCCTTTGAAACCAAGTTGTTCAAGAAAGTTTGAAGTTTGGAAAAGTGATCGTCGGTTTTCCAACACTTTCACTCGGATTTGTGGTTCTGCGTACACGGTGCCCGCCGTCCCTGCCACGAAGCCCGCTTCCACTTCAATAAGCCCGTCTTTTGTGGTTTTCCGTCGGTTTTACCTCGAGTTACATCATGTATGTCCCTGCTATGAAGAGGCCCCATTTGCTGTCTTGGGAAGAAGAGGATCATTGGATCAAGCTTGAAAAGAGGCAATATGAATCCACCATATTCTTTTATCCTCTGACATTGAAGAAATTAGGAATATTTGAGGAGGTTTATCGACTCCTACAAGATGAGGGATTGGGTGATTTCTTGGATGTGTCTGCTTTACCTATCTGGCATTAGTGAGAGAGTTCTTGGCTACCCTGGATTACCGTTTTGATATGGAGATTCGTTTTCAGCATGAGGAATCGGATGTTCGTGGTCACTAAGGATCTCATTGTACAAGCCTTTGGTGTTACCGAGTGGTCTGCTGATGCCAGATTTGCGGATAAGTTATGTGCTCGAAATCCTCTTGATATGTGGAAAGAGACTATAGTAGAGTTCGCTGATTGTGACGAACAACACCATGCATCTATGATTACTCATCATGCGTTGAGGTTGTGTTATTTGGTACTTTGTAACTCTTTCTTGGGTGTGGAGAATTATCCCGTTGTTACTATGAGAGCCTGGAGCTATATTTGCCGCGTCACTCCGGGAGGGTTTTACATCCCTGATTGGGTTGAACTATTTTTGGGAAATTGTATGGAGGTGATTAGAGCTACTTATGTGAGGCTGGAACGTATTATTATTTTCGAAGGTTTGATATCGCTAATTTCTCACTAAGTAGGTGTGTGCCTTGATGATTTGGCACCTCTCGATGATAAGAATGTTTATGATCTTGCCAGCCTACAATGGTGGGGCATGCTTGATTGGGCCCAGCGTCCGGATAAAACTTGGTGTTTTAAATGGAAGTCGGGACTAGGAGAAAAGCATCACAATTATCTACCTGCAGAACTACCCTATTGCCTGAGCGCGTCAGATTTCAATCTCTATCAAAACAAGTTTCCTTTAGATCCTGTAGAGAATAGTTGGTCAAGACGATGACATGTTGTTGATGATGAGGCCACCAATGATGAGGTTATTGATGAGGATATTGTTGTTTTGCCTGCTGAGGTTACAGAAGCTGCTGAAGAAGTTGTGGTCGTAGAGAATGAAGAAGTTGCTAAAGAAGACGTCGAGCCGACATGTGTTACTTTGGATGATCTTGAGCATCGATTTGCTGATTTTGAGTCGATCACTACTGATAAGCTCACCAGTCTTGCAGAGAAGCTCTCTAGTCTTCAGAACGCCGTGTTGATTGCCCTTCAGGACATCAATGAGCGGTCTGGACCACAGACCCCGCCTTCACAGTAATTGGTCAATCATTTGCTTCTTTCGAACCCTTTATTTTTATATTTTCATTGTTCCTTTTTGTGTCTCTATGCATTGAGGATAATGCAACATGTAAGTACGTGTGGGGGGGGGGGGGGGGGAGGAGAATGAAGTGAATTAGTTAGGTCAGTCCATGTTTGAATTTCTGTTGTTTTTAATTTCTGCTTTTGAGTCTTTGTTATTTTTTTTATGTTATTACTATTATAGAAAATGTCAAAAATAAAAAAAAATTTGAAAAATGTCAAAAAATATGTAAAAAAGTGAGTTTTGTTTTAATGTTTTGCATATTGTGTTATTAAAGATACCCATCTAATTTGAGTTTGTCCTGACATGATCTTATAAATCCCATGGAATTCTGGAATGATTTGATCTTATCCTGAAAATTTGTTTTTATGAGAAATATGATTGAGCATATATAATCGAGGATGTATGATCTAAGCTTGGGAGTATACTTGAAAGTCAACAGAAATTTATCTAGTGAGATAATTTTGGCCTTATAAGGGATACTTTTTTATTCCTTTTGCTTTTCTTGTGTGATATACTCTTTATATGCATTTATCATTGAGTATTGCCATGGTTATCTATTTTCAAGCCCAATTATATAGATGTTCAATGCTTGATAAGTTCAAATGATAGAGGCAACCTTTTAGCCACATATTTATCCATACATACCTTATGTTATATCTTGCTTTGAAATCAATTTGAGCCTTTATTAGACTTTTTATTGATAATTCCACAAAATTATTAATCCTAGCCTATGATGAATTGAGATTTTGAGCCTTTATTAGCCTTACCCTTATTCCGGAGGAATTGAGGTTTTGAGTGGGTTATGGAATCTATTTTGAAGATTGACGAGAATGAAGCTAAAGTATCTTATGGTTTATAGTTTTGAGAAGTGATTGTTGACGGGTAAAATTATATGAGTCCCCAAATCATTAATTAGCCTCAAAATGCTAATATAATCGGTTCTATGCCTTAGTCTCAAGTTGGACAATTTTTTTTAACCAGACCTACCTCCTAGTCATCGATTATAGTGGGTGACAATCTGATAAGATAATTGTTACCCCTAATATTTGTTATCGAAACAACTCTATGGATAAATATTCCGTTTTTTAGGTAAAGATAAAAGATGATTGAAAAAAAAAAGAAATGAGCCCTAAATAAAAATGGCGGAGGCTTTTAATCCATTAAAAGAGAGGGGCACCAGTTACAAATTTAATGGACACCGGTTACAAAGGCTACCGATTATATGCAAATGTAACGAATATGCTAATGATGGCCAGCCACAAATGCCACCGGTTACAAACAAATGTAACGCATGGCTCATCATCGCCACAAATGCCAATGTCGTTACTGCACAATACACACATGTTCGTGTTATATATATATATATATATGATGGAGTTCCGAAAGAAGGGGGGAGGCCATAGTTCTTCTCCCCAAAAACAAAACAAAAAAGAAGAAGAAGAGGAAGAAGGCGTATATCTCTGCTCGGAGGCATATCTTCACCAATTCAAAACACCAAAAAAAAAAAAAAAAAAAAAAAGAGACAGTGTGGTTGCATTTGCTTTACAAAGGGACCAGTACGTCATTGCTCCATCGATGGCTTGCCGCCACAATTGCTCGATCGGCTGAGTAAAGGTATAATTTCTTTTCCCTTTCCATGTCAACACCGATGTAGGTATAACCCGGAGTTTGTACGGCAAGCCTGACATCTCCATCTCCCTCAAGCTTGGTGATGCACATGTCGCGCCCGCCTTCCTGCGGCCTCGATATTCTCCGTCTCAATGCTCGACTACCCACAAGGCATCGCAATGGTAGTTCTCTCGTAAGCCAAAAAAAAATTAAAAAAAGAGAGAGAAAAGAGAGCATAAAAAATAAAGAGTGGGCTACGAGGGACTTACCTACTGCATACCCTTGTTACAGCAAAGAACTCCGTCAACCACCGCCTTGGAAATCAACATATATATTGCAGCAATCGGATGCCTATTCCGTACCTCCTACCACCGAAGGTCAACAAATTCTCCTAAAAAGTAGTCGAAGCGGCCTCGAATGCCCGGCAAAATCAAGTACAAAAATAGGCCTGAAATCATGCTTTTACAGAGGAAACACTGCCCAGGCAGTCAATTTCTGGACGTTGGTCCGAACAGCTCGAAGGGTAACCAAGACCGTGGAAAATTGGTTCCAAAAGAAGGCTATGCAATGAGTATGTCAGAAGAAACGGAGGCACAAACGGAGCTCTATGGTGGCCGCAAGTGATGTCAGAAGTTGACCTCTCGTCCACAATTTTCAACAAACTTGTCGGCAAGGTTTCAGTTCTCTTACGATGGCCCACGGAATCAATGTTCTTGAAGGGTCATGCAGTGATGTCCGTAACTTCTCGCTGCCTCAATATCCACCAAAAAGGAGCCAAGACAACCTTCGCATACAACGCAAGATTGGTTAAGACGAGCTTGGGCTGATATGCACACAACAAGGCGTCTTTACGCGCTCCTCGAGCACCCGACGATGATCTCTGCTTGCCCCCGACCGAAATTTCCGATTTTATGCCATGTCAACTACATCCTAAGGCCCACAAATGCCCCTGGGGGTCGATCGAGGAAGTCTCGAACACCACGCAAAAAGATCCACGAAGACCATATATATGCTATATAACAAAAATATCTATATAGCAGTCAAGTTGGCGATACTCTTGGGAACAACTCCTTCTATTTAAACGTATAAAAAGATGTGGGATGAATAGAGGGTACTGCAAAGATAGCGTCCAAACAAAGAGCAGCAAAAATGGAGCTCTGTAGCAGTAGTGACGAAACTGCAAAGTTGACACGTTCATGCAGTTTCTGCAAATGAACTGCACAGCAGCCCACTTTAAGAGAGAAGACGTTGCAAGAAACACGCTGAAATAAAAATCAATGAAATCGAAGCTTTGTAGAAGCTGTGGCAAGGCTCCAAATTGGCATGTTTACATAGTTTTTGCAAGTTCTTCGGCAACAGTTCGGGTCCAATCACGGCGAGCTGCTGTGTCGGCACTTGCTAGAGAGCCTCCTAGATGATTGGCAAGCATAATGGCGGTGCTTGGAAACCTTGGTCATGCCCACCGAGTTATCTGTCGAGCTCGTCATATACGTTAGTCTAGTTCAGCGACTAAGGCGGATGAAGTTCGACACAATCTCGATGCAAAGCAACATCAAGCTCAGCCATTGTTAAATCTCGCCTCAAAGCTCAGACCAAAAATAATGTGAAATTCAAAGGAGGAACTACGGGTGATTTGATCCCTTCAAAAGGGTATGTAGGACACTCGATACAAAGTCAAAGCTCATCGAGTTCAATCGCCAAAAGCAAATCAAATAAAGTTGTTCGATAAGAACTACGTTAAGATTTGATTTTGATACTCTTTACGAGCTACGTAGGAAATCCGGTAAAATCATGTGTATCTCGGATTCAATCACGTACCCCAAAATCAAATGATGTTCCCCAAGAACTACGTCATGAAACTTGACCCGAGTCAAATTCTCGTTGAGTTCAGTCGTTCAAAAAATTACTAAATTTCCCTCAAATTCAAGATGTCCAGTCAAACTCAATACAAAGCTTTCGCTCGTTGAGTTCAATCGTCCCAAAAACCAAATTTCCATCAAATCCAAAGTATCCACTCTTACTCGATACAAAGCTTTCGCTTGTCGAGTTTGGTCACACCAAAAATAAACCCAAGTTCCACCAAATTCAAATTTGTCCTTCTTAAGAACTACATAAGATTTGATTCCGAGTCATCGGATATGTAGGAAACTCGATGATAAGCCAAAGCCCATCGAGTCCAATCCCAAATTTCAAAAAGATTTGCTCCGGTTCCAAACGAAGTTAAGCCAATCATGCAAAAATCCGTTCGGAAGGAACTACGGAGACTTGATTCTGTCTCAAACGGATACGTAGGAAGCTCAATACAAAGTCAATATTGATTGAGTTCAGTCACAATCCAAAGTCAAGGATCATACTCAAGAAAGAACTACGGAGACTTGATTCCACTACATATGAGTGGATACGTAGGAAATCCGATGTAAACACACATAATATATATCGGATCCAGTCACAGGTTCAAAATCAAATGAGGTTGTTCGGGGGAACTACAACGACTTGTTACAAATGGCGACATTTCTCGTGGGATCCAGCCACAAGTTCGAAAGCAATTTCACACCTTGGAACTACGAGTGATTTTATTCCGTCATGACGGATACGTAGGAAACACATATCCGGGTTCAATCACAAACATCGAAGAAAACAAATCAAACTCGATGCTCTATCGAGTTGAAACCTAAACACATACCCAAACTCAAATCAGACACCAAGTCTAAATCATAACAGACACCAAGTCTAAACCAAATCAAATCCAAACACCCTACCACATACCAAGTCAGACACAAAGTCTAACCAAACCAACCCCAAATACATAAAACCCATTACATCGAAATACGTTGGACTTGATCCTTCCTATGAAGGTACATAGGCAACCCACATCAACGGGTGCAGTCCAAACCACCAAAAACCCAAATCCCTGTCCTTTTAAAGTTTCTGTATAATTTGAGATTGTATGGAAGTACAGATAAGGGTCGAACTTTATAAAAATAATTCAAATTGAAATGTGTTATGCGAGATTGTTCCTTTAACAAGTTTTGCCTAACAGTGATGTCCACTAAAATAGGCATGTTGAAATCCACATTTTAGCTCCATATTCTATATACTTTGCATATTTCGGGCTGAAAATATGTTGAATTTATGTAATATATGCTTATTTGCAAGAAATAGAGGTCTACATAAGTTTTGGTCTAATATTACAGAATTCGGAGCCATTTCGGGACAAAACCAAAGAAGAGAAAATGGAAGGCAAAAGTTACTCGATTTCGAGGAAAACTCCTCGATATCTACAAAGAAGTGCGAGCAAAGCCTGGTCGAGAAGAGCTGATCAAGAATCCGATGAGAGAAGCAAGACAACACGAGCAACCTTTCCTCGATGTCAAGGAGACTTCCTCGATGTCGACAAAAGTTGTGAACCAAAGCTGCTCAAAGAGAACCTGATCGAGAAAACTAATCGAGAAACAGGACAACTCGAGAAACATTTTTACTCGATGTCGAGGAAACTCCTCGATATCGACCAAACCAAAAGCAACACCTGATCGAGGATCCGAGGAGAGGCAACTCGAGTTAGCCAGACAAGCCGAGATCGACAACACTTTTCCTCGACGTCGAGGAAATTCCTCGATGTCGACCAAAAATTCTTTTGGGCCTTGTAACGCTGTTGGGATGTCCGAGTCGAGTTGGGTTGTTGGGATCCGAGTCTATCAAAGATATATCAAGTATATCAAGATCTATCCATGGAGAGAGGGTTTATCTACCACATGAAGATATTTAGATATTTTAGATATATGTCATTTTAAGATAAATGTTCCCTTTATTAAAGTATTATCTTTAGAAATTAGATATACTTTATTTTCTTGATTAGCAAGGATTGAAAGCCTATAGATAAAGCCTATAGGGCTGAGTTTTTTTAATTCAATTCAGAAGCTAGAGAAGTAGTTCCACGGAGAAGTTTAGGAGTTCAAAGGTTTTAGGGTTTTGGCGTTCAACGAAAGTTGAAGTGGCGGGAATATAAAGACTATGATTTTAGTTAATGCAAGTTATTTCTTTTCAATCAAGGATGTCTGTAATTGCGAAGAGGCGCAAGTAGTCCACCCACTTCTAGGGTCGGGACGAGCCTGACGATAGTCATGCGTGTTTGAGGTAAAGATCCGACTTTTATCATTTTTTTAGCGTCTACTAGATTTTATGTGTTTATTACCCATTCAATGGAGATCCATCCTACCAACTTGGATTGTAAACATAAAATCGGTAGATACAATTAGGGTTTCTTGAGAGAGTTGTCTAAATTCTTGAAAAAGGCGAAAGCTTGATCCTTCTATGCGATTTGCATGATTATTGTTATTTATCTTGCCTTATGCATGCTTAGTTATTGTTGTTGCAAACCCCAATCTTGGAAGTTTTCTTTCACATAGTTTATTTCGAGTTTCACAAAGCCTTGTTCTTTATTTTATTTCGTTTTAGTTTCTGCCTTCCTCGATCTTGACAAAAACTGGTCAACATCGACTACTGATATTCGATCACAAGGATCGTCGTAGCTTCTGGACTGCAGGTACCCGAGATCGACCAAAATTTTCCTCGACATCGAGGAAATTTACTCGATATCGAGTAAAACCAGTGACTTCTGCCTGCCCTGTTTCGACTTGTCTGATCCTCTGTCGAGTAACTTTACTCGAGATCGAGCAACTTGTGGTCGACTTCTGCCTTGAGACTTTTCCGCTGCCTAGGATCCGCTGACCAGCTTCCTCGAGGATTGAACCATACTTTCTCTTGCTACATCGGGAGGGAGTTTTGAACATTATTTGCTGGGATCCAATCGGTTTGCTTTATTTTATTCGTATTTTATTTGCAATCTCGATTTTCTCCTCTCAACAAGAAGATGTAATGTTATGTGCTTATTTAGTCCCTCATTCTTATGCATTTTATTTTTATTTATCTAGGGTCAAGAAAAAGAAATAAGAAGCTTGGGCCTATGGAGGATAAAATTCACCTAGCGGTAAAAGTAAATAAAAAAAAATATCCGAAAAAAAAAATAGAAAATAAAGAGTCATTTATCTTATGTTTGCATAATGAGAAAGAATTGGGATTTGTGTTGGTTATGAGATACATTGGTTGGGTGTTGAGATTGCATGATATGTGAGAAGATGAGATGAGATTTGATGATATTTGGAGTTATTTTGATGATATATATTGAGAGATGTTGTGCATTTGTGAGCTTGATTTAGTGAGTTGGTTTGTGTTATGTTAGGAGTTTTGGAATCTTGTTTTCCTGGAATTTATTGCACCACATGACTAAATACAATTCATTTCTACCAAGCCCCATTACAACCCCGCCGAATGGAATCTTCTATCAAGGTTTCCATTGAGCGAAAGTACTCTTGATGTCCTTATTTTTGCATTGACGTATCCGGTGGAGATTTTGTGATATAAATGTCAATATTTGAGTTGATGCTTGATAGAGTCTATTTTAGTCTTTATTTAGTATAGATTTGCATATTAATTTAGAGCATATTTACATATTTTATAGTTAATTTGTATTATTTGGTTTTCGGAGTCTACACTTGTATTTTATTATATTTCAGGTATTTATGGGTTGGGACGTTTGAATTTGGAAGTTGATGATAACTTACGGGATTATTATGCAATTTGGAAGAAGGGATGGGCTGAGCTAAGTTCGTATGGTCACCTGTTGAATCGGAGGAGAAAGATGGCGCAACTTCATTATATATTCTATTCGATAGTTTAGTTAGAAAAAAACGGAGTATAGAATTGGATATTTTATATTATTATATTTTATGATAGATAGAATTAGAATACAAAACACTATATATTCAATCATTCGGCAAACAGAAGGGGAAGGCCGAACAAACTTGAGGCCGAGAGGCCGAGACTGTTATTCCTTCTAAACCCTAATTGTCTTTTGTTTTATGTTGATGGAGATCTAAAATCTTTTCGTTCTATCTACAATTTGAAGTATTGTTTGGATTAAGTTGTCAGTTTCTGAATTTTGTTCCTTATTTCCTATATTTAATGTTTCAGCTTCTTTGTGCTTGAATGTTTGATTGTTTTATTCTATCTTGTCTGATCAACTTGGTAGAATCAATTCAATTGCTAAGGTTTTGTAGATTCCTGATTGTGAACTTTAACCCAAGTAGCAAACTTATCCCTTTAGGGCTGATTAAACTAATTGGATGGGTAGGAAGTTGGATGTGTTGTTAAATCCCTCTTTAGGGACTGCAAATACCTTGGTTAATCTCTGAACGTAAAACTATCAATTGGGTTAAATCCTACTTTAGCGAATGTTCAATTGATAAGGGTTTCTAGGACTGATTGGACTAGTAACTATTAGGTCGGGAGAAGGGCATTCATAGGAAGACTAAAAGGACAAGAGGAAGTTACAATATCAATTCAACCAAATAAAGTGGATAGTTGTAGGTAAAGCGATCTTTTCTAAATTATTTTTGCATCAATTTGTTTATAGTTTAGCTTGATTTCTTTCTTATTTCAATCAACCAAAACCCCCCTTTCTACTAATTGGTAAATACACATTGCCGAGAAATACTTGATTCTCTGTCTGATCGAACTCTTACTTACTTTCTATACTAGTTTGTAGGTTTGAGTTTTATTTTGATACGATTTACGCGTCTAAAAGTCGTCCATCAAATTGGCGCCGTTGTCGAGGAATCAAAGTTTATTTCTTTGTTTTGTGTGTTTGCCGATTATTGTATATAATTACTTAACTTTGTTGTGAACCTATCTTACGGTTCACGATAACCTTACTACTAACATTTAAAGATGAGATTAATGCAGCGTCAAGGGGAAAATTTTCACCATTATTTCACAAGAGTGCATCATTTATTGGGCGCCCGTTATGCAAGGGGTTACCAAGATAGTTTACAAGATATGGTTGTTTGTGTACTTGAGGGCATGACTCCTGAGACCAAATAACTTGTCGAGTCCATGAGTAACGAAGGTTTTGCGAGTTTTAATTTATCAGAGATGTGGGATTTTTTATGCTACATGGGTCACTAGGTGGAGCAGGAAGAAGCTTTCACACACCAGGTTATATTGGAGCAGGGTTTTAAAAGGATGGAGAGATTTGAGGAACAATTGAACCAACTTAATCAACCGGTGAGTGAGTTGGTAGTAGAGCAATGCTTTATTCCTCAAGTCGATGAGAGCCCGATGCTCCCTTACATGGAGTCTCATGAGTGCAAGCATGAGGATCCATGTGTTTTGGCTCCCTTACATGGAGTCGATGAGAGCACGAATGAGAGCTGGAAAGACAAGGAAGGAAGAAAAGGGATATTATGAAAGCGACCACCTATCAGCTGAGCTTGCATACTATAATCAGGACATAGATGATCCAGGAGAAGGGCCAAGCACAAAGGGGGCCCACATTGACTGCACTTAAAGCACAAGCGGAGAAGTCAGCCTAGTGACTCTAAAATCTAGAGCATGTATATAAAACATTTGAATTTTGGGAAAAACTAACAAATTTGTTTTTTAGAATACTTCATGTGGAATCTTGTTTTCGGGAAAAACTAACAAATTTACAGGTCGAAGAAAACTGGAGTCGACCAAACCTGGTCGATAGCGACTAAAACTTAGTTGATATGGGCTCCTGAGGTGGAAATCGACAAGGGGAGGAGGAGAAGCAGCTAGTCGATTTTGACCAACATTACTCGATATCAAGTAAGTTGGTCGATATCGACCAAAATTGTCCGACATCGACCGAGACAATACTCGTCAGGCCCTGTTTTAACTTCCTCAATGCATTATTCGGTGAGTTCCTTCCTTTAACCTTTATTTTATTTGATTTAATACAGTGTGGACACTGTATATTTTATGTATGGGGTGGGGGAAGAGCTCATTATCATTATTATATGTTTTATTCTTGTTTTTGGTTTTACATGGTGAATTTTTTAGTAAAATTTTAAATTTTTTTGCATAAGGCTAAACTCAAAATTCTATGAGACATCTCCCATTGCTTGTAAACTGTTCAAAGAAATAGTGTCATGGAGGCTTTAATTGAACTCGACGATGCAAAATTTGACTCATTAGAGATATAGCATAAAATTACCTAGTAAAGGGAAGTCACAATGAAGTGCATATTTTATTGAAAACCATGAAAAGAGGTAAAATTTGATATTGCTTTTGACATGTTGCATGATAACATGATGGAGGACTTTGTATTTCCATATAATGCTCATATTGTTATAATCCTATCCATACCTATGCTTGTGCATCACAAAAGCCATAATATGCCTTATTTCATATATTGCTCCACATGATCCAAATATTGCCATTCTTTACCTTATTTCCTATCCGGGGATTATGTTGAGAATGATGTTACATTATGGAGATATTTTATGGTGTTTGTGTTGTTGTTATCATTATTGGAGTTTGGAAGGAATGTTTGAAATATATGGAAAATTTAATGAGTGAAAGAAAATCCGGTCACCTCAGGAGATAAAGGTAGATCGACCCTGCTCGCTAAGATAATAGTTTGGCGAGGTGTAACACCAAGTGAGGAGTCCAAAGCACTAAGTATCCGGGGCCATTCATGACACCCATGTTTGCGACTCGCGAGAAGGCAGTGCCGAGGTCAGAGAGGTAAAAGCATTATTATTGATAAAAGCATTATGAAAGGTGATGAGTCTTATGAAGAAGGAATGTGGTTGAGAAAGTTTGGAAAGAAAGCATTTCCCCGGATTTAACACCACATTGCCAAATATTACCCACCTTTAGCCTTTTACCAAATCTACTCCCTATTGAGCTTAAATTAAAGTCCTTTTGATTATTAATGCTTTGACACATATGAAGGGTTTGCATAACCCTTCTTTTGTGAGATGTTGCTTTTTATTTGCACATGCATGGATTTGTGACACAAGTACCTTTTCGATGATGGTAATTGATTGCAGGGTTATATAAGAATGAATCTATGATGTTGAGAGTTTTAAATTCTTCCCTTGAATGACCATCCAAGTTATTGCTTGGGGAGAAGCAAGCTTAAGTATGTGGTGATTTGATGTCAACTAAAATAGCCATGTTGAAATGCACATTTTAGCTCCATATTCTATATACTTTGCATATTTCGGGCTGGAAATATGTCGAATTTATGTAATATATGCTTATTTGCAAGAAATAGAGGTCTACATAAGTTTTGGTCTAATATTACAAAATTTGGAGCCATTTCGGGACAAAACCAAAGAAGAGAAAACGGAAGGCAAAAGTTACTCGATTTCGAGGAAAACTCCTCGATATCTACAAATAAGTGCGAGCAAAGCCTGGTCGAGAAGAGCTGATCGAGAAGCCGATGCGAGGAGCAAGAAAACACGAGCAGCCTTTCCTCGATGTCGAGGAGACTTCCTCGATATCGACAAAAGCTGTGAACCAAAGCTGCTCGAGGAGAACCTAATCGAGAAAGCTGAGAACAAGACAACTCGAGAAACATTTTTACTTGATGTCGAGGAAACTCCTCGATATCGACCAAACCAGCAGCAACACCTAATCAAGGATCCGAGGAGAGGCTACTCGAGTTAGCTAGACAAGCTGAGATCGACAACACTTTTCCTCGACGTCGAGGAAATTCCTCGATGTCGACCAAAAATTCTTCTAGGCCGCGTAACGCTGTTGGGCTGTCCGAGTCGAGTTGGGCTGTTCGGATCCGAGTCTATCAAAGATCTATCAAGTATATCAAGATCTATCCATGGAGAGAGGATTTATCTACCACATGAAGATATTTAGATATTTTAGATATATTTTATTTTAAGATAAATGTTCCCTATATTAAAGTTTTATCTTTAGAAATTAGATATACTTTCTTTCCTTGATTAGCAAGGATTGAAAGCCTATAAATAAAGCCTATAGGGCTGCGGTTTTTTAATTCAATTCAGAAGCTAGAGAAGTAGTTCCACTGAGAAGTTTAGGAGTTCAAAGGTTTTAGGGTTTTGGCATTCAACGAAAGTTGATGTGCCGAGATTATGAAGACTTTGAATTTAGTTAATGCAAGTTATTTCTTTTCAATAAACGATGTCTGCAATTGCGATGAGGCGTGAGTAGTCCACTCACTTCTAGGGTCGGGGCGAGCCCGACGATAGCCATGCGTGTTTGAGGTAAAGATCCGACTTTTATCATGTTTTGAGCGTCTACTACCTTTTATGTGTTTATTACTCATTCAATGAAGATTCATGCTAACAACTTGGATTGTAAACATAAAATCGGTAGATACAATTAGGGTTTCTTGAAAGAGTTGTCTAAATTGTTGAAAAAGGCAAAAGTTTGATCCTTCGATGCGATTTGCATGATTATTGTTATTTATCTTGCCTTATGCATGCTTGGTTATTGTTGTTGGAAACCCCAATCTTGGAATTTTTCTTTCACATAGTTTATTTCGAGTTTCACAAAGCCTTGTTCTTTATTTTATTTCATTTTAGTTTCTGCCTTCCTCGATCTCGACCAAAACATGTCGACATCGACTGCTGATATTCGATCACAAGGATCGTCGTAGCTTCTGGACTGCAGGTACCCGAGATCTACCAAAGTTTTCCTCGACATCGAGGAAATTTACTCGATATCGAGTAAAACCAGAGACTTCTGCCTGTTCTGTTTCGACTTGTCCGATCTTCTGTCGAGTAACTTTACTCGAGATCGAGCAACCTGTGGTCGACTTCTGCCGTGAGACTTTTCGGCTGCCTAGGATCCGCTAACCAGCTTCCTCGATGATCGAACCTGACTTTCTCTTGCTACATCAGGAGGGAGTCTTGAACATTATTTGCTGGGATCCAATCGGTTTGCTTTATTTTATTCGTATTTTATTTGCAATCTCGATTTCCTCCTCTCAACAAGAAGATGTAATGTTATGTGCTTATTTAGTCCCTCATTCTTATGCATTTTATTTTTATTTATCTTGGCTCAAGAAAAAGAAATAAGAAGCTTGGGCCTATGGAGGATAAAATTCACCTAGCAGTAAAAGTAAGTTAAAAAAAATATCCGAAACAAAAATAGAAAATAAAGAGTCATTTATCTTATGTTTGCATAATGAGGAAGAATTGGGATTTGTGTTGGTTATGAGATACATTGGTTGGGTGTTGAGATTGCATGATATGTGAGAAGATGAGATGAGATTTGATGATATTTGGAGTTATTTTCATGATATATATTGAGAGATGTTGTGCATTTGTGAGCTTGATTTAGTGAGTTGGTTTGTGTTATGTTAGGAGTTTTGGAATCTTGTTTTCCTGGAATTTATTGCACCACATGACTAAATACAATTCATTTCTACCAAGCCCCATTACAACCCCGCCGAATGGAATCTTCTATCAAGGTTTCCATTGAGCGAAAGTACTCTTGATGTCCTTATTTTTGCATTGACGTATCCGGTGGAGATTTTGTGATATATATGTTAATATTTGAGTTGATGCTTGATAGAGTCTATTTTAGTCTTTTTTTAGTATAGATTTGCATATTAATTTAGAGCATATTTACATATTTTATAGTTAATTTGTATTATTTGGTTTTCGGAGTCTACACTTGTATTTTATTATATTTCAGGTATTTATGGGTTGGGACGTTTGAATTTGGAAGTTGATGATAACTTACGGGATTATTATGCAATTTGGAAGAAAGGATGGGTCGAGCTAAGTTCGTATGGTCACCTGTTGAATCGGAGGAGAAAGATGGCGCAACTTCATTATATATTCTATTCGATAGTTTAGTTAGAAAAAAACGGAGTATAGAATTAGATATTTTATATTATTATATTTTATGATAGATAGAATTAGAATACAAAACACTATATATTCATTCATTCGGCAAACAGAAGGGGAAGGCCGAACAAACTTGAGGCCGACACTTTTATTCCTTCTAAACCCTAATTGTCTTTTGTTTTATGTTGATGGAGATCTAAAATCTCTTCGTTCTATGTACAATTTGAAGTATTGTTTGGATTAAGTTGTGAGTTTCTGAATTTTGTTCCTTATTTCCTATATTTAATGTTTCAGCTTCTTTGTGCTTGAATGTTTTATTCTATCTTGTCTGAACAACTTGGTAGAATCAATTCAATTGCTAAGGTTTTGTAGATTCCTGATTGTGAACATTAACCCAAGTAGCAAACTTATCCCTTTAGGGCTGATTAAACTAATTGGATGGGTAGGAAGTTGGATGTGTTGTTAAATCCCTCTTTAGGGACTGCAAATACCTTGGTTAATCTCTGAACGTAAAACTATCAATTGGGTTAAATCCTACTTTAGCGAATGTTCAATTGATAAGGGTTTCTAGGACTGATTGGACTAGTAACTATTAGGTCGGGAGAAGGGCATTCATAGGAAGACTAAAAGGACAAGAGGAAGTTACAATATCAATTCAACCAAATAAAGTGGATAGTTGTAGGTAAAGCGATCTTTTCTAAATTATTTTTGCATCAATCTGTTTATAGTTTAGCTTGATTTCTTTCTTATTTCAATCAACCAAAACCCCCCTTTCTACTAATTGGTAAATACACATTGCCGAGAAATACTTGATTCTCTGTCTGATCGAACTCTTACTTACTTGCTATACTAGTTTGTAGGTTTGAGTTTTATTTTGATACGATTTACGCGTCTAAAAGTCGTCCATCAAATTGGCGCCGTTGTCGAGGAATCAAAGTTTATTTCTTTGTTTTGTGTGTTTGCCGATTATTGTATATAATTACTTAACTTTGTTGTGAACCTATCTTACGGTTCACGACAACCTTACTACTAACATTTAAAGATGAGATTAATGCAGCGTCAAGGGGAAAATTTTCACCATTATTTCACAAGAGTGCATAATTTATTAGGCGCCCGTTATGCAAGGGGTTACCAAGATAGTTTACAAGATATGGTTGTTTGTGTACTTGAGGGCATGACTCCTGAGACCAAATAACTTGTCGAGTCCATGAGTAACGAAGGTTTTGCGAGTTTTAATTTATCAGAGATGTGGGATTTTTTATGCTACATGGGTCACTAGGTGGAGCAGGAAGAAGCTTTCACACACCAGGTTATATTGGAGCAGGGTTTTAAAAGGATGGAGAGATTTGAGGAACAATTGAACCAACTTAATCAACCGGTGAGTGAGTTGGTAGTAGAGCAATGCTTTATTCCTCAAGTCGATGAGAGCCCGATGCTCCCTTACATGGAGTCTCATGAGTGCACGCATGAGGATCCATGTGTTTTGGCTCCTATTTCATCTGAAGAAATCATCCATGACTTGCCTATCAAGGAATCATTGTTGTAAGGAGGAAATTGAGTATGCAAAATAGAATGTAAATAAAATAAGGCAAACCAGATTCCGTCCCTTGCAAATAATTACAAGACCTCCTCCTGATGTAGCAGCGGGAAGTCAAGATCGATCCACGAGGAAGCGTGTCAGCGAATCCTAGGCAACGGTGGAGTCTCACGGTCAGAAGTCGACAACAAGTGCTAGATCTCGACTTAGGGTAAGTCGACAGGAGATCAGGCTAGTCGAACAGCGCAGCAGCTCTCAGCAAAGGCTACTCGATCTCGACAAGGCCTACTCGAGATCGAGTACAGTCCTTGTCGACTTCGGCTTGTCTTGGTCGAGTTCCTGCACAAATAAGCTACAGCGATGCTAGATCGAATATCAGTAACTCGGGATCGAGGAGTGCTATTCGATCTCGAGGAGACAGAGAATAAAACGAATAAAAGTAAATGCAAAGGTTTTGCGGATTTGAACTAAACTGTATGAAAAGGACTTCCAAGATTGGGGTTTGCATCAACGATAACCAAGCATGCATAAGGAAGAGATAAACAGATAATCATGTGAATCGCATCAAAGGACAAGCTTTCGCCTTTTCCAACAATTAGACAACTCTTTCAAGAAACCCTAATTGTCTCTTCCGATTTTATGTTTATAATCCAAGTTGTTAGCATGGACCTCCATTAGATGGGTAATAAACACATAACAAGTAGTAGATGCTAAAAACATGATAAAGGTCGGATCTTTACCTCAAACACGCAGGGCTATCGTCGGGCTCGCCCCAACCCTAGAAGTGGGTGGACTACTCGCGCTTCATCGCAACCTCAGACAGTGATTGATGAAAAGAAATAACTACTTGCATTAAACTAAATTCAAAGACTTTACAATCCCGGCTATCCAACTCTCGTTGAACGCCAAAACCCTAAAACCTTCGAACTCCTAAACCGTCTATGTGAACTACTTTTCTAGCTTGTGAATTGGATTGATGAAAAACCAGCCCCTAGGGCTTTATTTATAGACTTCTATTCCTTGCTACTCAAGGATAGAAGATATCTATCTATATCTAAAATTATATCTAAAACTTTAAAAGATAAATAAAAGCAATTTAGGAATTAAATCTAAAAGGGAAAGATAAATCTAAAATAGGTAAGATGTCTTCTTGTTGATAGATTTCTCTTCTATGGATAGAACTTGATGAAATCGGATAGACTTGGCTTCCTTCGGCCCCAAGGACTCCCAGCTCAACACGGACAGCTCAAGGCGCGTGACGCGGTTTCGGACACGGCGCTCGTCGATCTCGAGTAGGGCTCCTTGACATCGAGTAGGATTGGCTCGTCGACTGGGGCCAGTTGGGCTTCTCGGGCGGCTCTGCTCGACAGGCTCGGATCTGGGCTCTGGGCTCGTCGATCTCGACAAGGACAACTCGAGATCGAGTTGGGTGTGGTCGAGGATGGCTCGCTGGTGATGTCGAGGACTCCTCTTCGGCATGGCTTCGGACTGGGCGCTGGGTGGTCCTCGATCTCGACTAGCTGTACTCGAGATCGAGTAGAGTCGGCTCGACTTCTCCTTCTTCGGCTTCTCGACTTGTCACAACTCGTCGACTCCAGACTTGGCACTGAGGTGTAGTCGATCTCGACAAGGCCTCCTCGAGATCGAGTAGGGTTCCGGGAGTCGGGTTGCTCTGGCTCAGTTTCTCGATCAGTGCTCAGTCGACAAGGCCTGTGCTCGGACACCGTCGTCGAGGTCGATTAGGCTTACTCTAGATCGAGTAACCTAGGCTCCTAGCTTGATTCGACCGGTTCCGCTATATCTTGACCTTGGACTTCTATAGTTGATTTCCGAGCTATTCCGACCTTTCTCAGAACTGCTGTAATTTGCCTCGAATTCTGCGAAATTAAACAGAAACTGGTGTAGATTCCATAATTTGGAAAATAAACATAAACTACATAGATTTTGTACTATCTTAGCCCAAATGCATGAAATGTATGCAGAAATCGATATAAAGGTTACTGTAAAACATGGCAGATTCAGCTCACAACAAACACCGCATACTTAAGCTTGCTTGTCCTCAAGCAATACTTTTATTTGTCATTCATGGGAAGAATTCAAACTCTCAACATCTTAGATTCATTGTTATATAACCCTGCAATCAATTACCATCCTCGAAAAGGTACTAGTGTCATAAATTCATGCATGTGCAATAAAAAGCAACATCTACTCACAAAAGGAGGGTTATGCAAAACATTCTTTCGTGACAAAGCATTGATAATCAAGAGGACTTTAATTTAAGCTCAATAAGGAGTAGATTTGGTAAAACGCTAAAGGTGGGCAGTTTTTGGCCATGTGGTGCTAACGATCCGGGGAAATGGAGTATTTCCAAACTGAATTTCATACCACATTCTTTCTCTTAAGATTCATCACCTTTCATACTGCTTTTTCTCAATAATAATGCTTTTACCTCTCTAACCTCAGCACGGCCTTCTCGCGAGTCACAAACATGGGTGTCATGAATGGCCCAGGATACTTAGTGCTTTGGACTCCTCACAATGTGTCCGATCTCGCCAAACTATTATCTTATTAAGCAGGGTCAATCCAGCTTTATCTCCTGAGGTGAATGGATTTTTTTTCACTCATTAAATTTTCCATATATTTCAAACAATTTCCTTCCAAAATCCAATAATGATAATAACAACACAACAACCATATAACATCTCCATAATGTAACATCATTCTCAACATAATCCCCGGATAAGGTAAAGAATGACAATATTTACAACATGTGGAGCAATAATTGAAATAAGGCATATTATGGCTTTTTGTGATGCATAAGCATAGGTAAGGCTAGGATTATAGTAATATGAGCATTATATGGAAATATAAAGTCCTCCCTCTTCTTATCATGCAACATGTCAAAAGCAACTTCAAATTTTACCTCCTTTCATGGTTTTCAAGAAATAATGCACTTCATTGTGACTCCCCTTTACTAGGCAATTTCATGCTATATCTCTAATGAATCCAATTTTGCATCGTCGAGTTCAATATTAAACTTCCATGACATTTATCAAAAATTTCAATGGGGGTCATTTTTCAAACTTTGGAAAACATGCATGTAAGTACATAAATCAATAATGAATTCCAAAATAGCCATGTAGCAATTCAAAGAAATAAATAATGTCAAATATGGCAATTTAATGTCAAATATGGCAATTATGCATGAAGTAAGCCCTTCCCCCACCCCATACTTAAAATTTACAGTGTCCCCACTGTATAAAAATTAAATAACAACAATAGTAAAGGAAGGAACTCACAGGATAACATATTGAGAAGAGCGAATCAGTGCTGGTCGAGGAAAGTGTCTCGTCGATCTCGAGTACAAGGTACTCGATCTCGAGTAGTTTCGCCTGCGTCCAGTGGCTTCTGAAGTCGAGGAGCTTGGGGTGGCTTAATCGATATCGAGTTGGCCTACTCGACATCGATGAGTTTCTGGGCTGCTCCTCCTTGTCGTCGTCGACTTGGCCGTCGTCGATTCTGACTGATTTTCAGGGACTTCTTTATTCCACTTTTCGCGATTCTTATATGATTGCCGACCTAAAAGTGTTAGATTGCACACAAAAACAAGAGTATCCACATGAAGTATTTTAAAAGACATAAAACCAAAACAAAAAACAAAAACCAAAAAGTTTAAAAGTCCCAAAATTCATAAAGTTTATATACATGCTCTAGATTTTAGTGTCGCTAGGCCGACTTCTCCATTTGCGCTCAAGGACCGTTAGTGTGGGGCCCGCTCATGCTTGGCCCTTCTCCTGGATCATCTAGGTCCTGATGGTAGTATGCAAGCTCAGCTAACAGGGGGTTGCTTGCATCATCTCCCTTCTCTTTCTTCTTCTTCCTTCCAGCTCTTAGCTTCCGCAGATTTTCTCGCCACGGGGCCTTACCTCCCCTTAAATTATTGATAAATTTCTTTATGGACTGAGGGGGAGTAGAATTCATACCTGAACTTACCTTTTCGGACCCAAAACAGAAATCTTTGGGTTTGGGGCTACTCGGTGTCGAGTACTGTTGGTCGACCTCGAGTACAGGGACCCCATACTTAGGCTCTGGGCAAGTCAGTGGCTCAGCAGAGGTTGTCGATGTCGACAAAGTCTTGTCGAGATCGAGGAGAAGCCTAGTCGAGATCGAGTTGGCTTGGTCGATCTCGAGTACAGTGTTGGTGCTTTCCTCCGCTGTTTGCTGGGTCCCGTGGTTGTTGATGCTTTTCACCTCCAGCCATGAAATTTCCTCTTTTGCAGGGCCAAAAGAGAAATCCAAGACCTCATCGCCCATGGTGAAGGTGAGCAAGCGATTCTTAACACTAATTCTGGCATCTGTAGTTGCTAAGAATGGTCTACCAAGAATAATAGGGCTAGTAGGATCTTCAACACAGTCTATAATAAGGAAATCAGCTGGAACAAAGATTTTACCAACCTGGACGGGGACATTCTCAACTATACCTGTAGGGATGACCACCATATTGTTTGCCATGTATAGCTTGGCATCCACAGGTTCTATGCATCCTATTTTTACCTTCCGCCAGATTGATAGAGGAATGATGCTCACACTTGCTCCTAAATCACACAGAGACTCATATTTATATTGTCCAAAACCCATAGTAACAGAAAACTTACCAGGGTCGGGTCTCTTTTCAGGGAAGTGGAGTACTTTGCACTCGCCTGCGATCTCTGAGATGGATTGCTTCTTGCTTAGGATTTCCTTTAGAAATTTGACATATTCAAGCATCTCTTGCAGGGCTTCTGTAAAAGGAATAGAAACATTCAGTTATTGCAGCATATTAACAAATCCGGTAAACCTACCTGCAGTGGGATCTTTTTGTGCTTTTGAAGGAAAAGGCAGTGGCCTTTTTTGCTTCGGAGCCAGATCAGACGTCGGAAGTGCTGCAGAGTCGTCGACGTCGGCTTGCTGTTCCTCGATCTCGACCAGGGTCTCCTTGAGATCGACTAGGGTGGTCGACCTGGAGTTGCAGGGCTGCGCAGTGGAGTTCGAGCTCAGCTTTTGGTCTGTGTCGAGCAGCTTCTTGTCGAGGTCGAGTACGGGCTCCTCGAGATCGAGTAGATTTTGCTCTTTCTAGAGTTGCTGCTCTGCCTTATCTTGCTGTTTCCCGACCTCTGGCTCGTGTAATTGATGCCCACTTCTGAGTTTGATAGTTGCGACGTGTCCGGTCTTCCCCTTAGGATTTGGTTATGTTTGCCCAGGGAGCTGTCCGGATGGTCGTCGGATCTGTGCAGCGATTTGACCCATCTGGGTTTCTATTCCCTTTTTCCAGATGTCCAGTTGTCCAAATTTTGTGGTGATGTTCTGGAACTGGTTGTTGATGGTGCCCTGATTCCGACGCATCTCCTCAAGGATTAACTGCAGATCATCCTTCTTTTGATCTCTTTTTGGATGTCCTGGAGCTCTGTAGGGTGGGGGGTTCCTAGGAGGTCCTTGGTTCCACTGTGGTTGATAGAACCTTTGATCTCCCATGTAGCGATTTGGACCCCCAGCATAGGCTACTTCCTCATGTGTTTCTGCCATTCTGACTTGCTCAGTGTGTGGGCATTGAGTAGTTGTGTGCCTCTGTGATCCGCATTCTATGCAAGGCTGGTTGACAAACACATATTTAACTTGCTTGAGGAGCTTACGATTCTGGTCTCTGTAGAACTGCTCCCTGACATCTGGGTCAATCTCCTTTGCTGGCTCATAGAGTGGCATAGATGGTGCTGGCCTGGCATAGAAGTTCTCCTCATAGTTTGTAGTAGACCCATATTTGTTGTCATAATTGGTGAGCTTGTCTAACACACCCCAGGCGTCGATTGGCGGCATCGTCAGATACTCATAGCGAGTATAATGGTTGATTCTGTCCTTGTCGTCGTCGACTTGGCCTTCGTCGATTCTGACTGCTTTTTAGGGAATTCTTTATTCCACTTTTCGCGATTCTTATATGCTTGCCGACCTAAAAGTGTTAGATTGCACACAAAAAACAAGACTATCCACATGAAGTATTTTAAAAGACACAAAACCAAAAGAAAAAACAAAAACCAAAAAGTTTAAAAGTCCCAAAATTCATAAAGTTTATATACATGCTCTAGATTTTAGAGTCGCTAGGCCGACTTCTCCATTTGCGCTCAAGGACCATTAGTGTGGGGCCCGCTCATGCTTGGCCCTTCTCCTGGATCATCTACGTCCTGATGGTAGTATGCAAGCTCAGCTGACAGGGGGTTGCTTGCATCATCTCCCTTCTCTTTCTTCTTCTACCTTCAATGGCATTTATCAGTTGACAAGGGGTTGCTTGCATCGTCGAGTTCAATATTAATCTTACATGACATTTATCAAAAATTTCAATGGGGGTCATTTTTCAAACTTTGAAAAGCATGCATGTAAGCACATAAATCAATAGTGAATTTCAAAATAGCCATGTAGCAATTCAAAGAAATAAATAATGTCAAATATGGCAATTTAATGTCAAATATGGCAATTATGCAAGAAGTAAGCCCTTCCCCCACCCCATACTTAAACTTTACAGTGTCCCCACTGTATAAAAATTAAATAACAACAAGAGTAAAGGAAGGAACTCACAGGATAACATATCGAGAAGAGCGAATCAGTGATGGTCGAGGAAAGTGTCTCATCGATCTCGAGTACAAGGTACTCGATCTCGAGTAGTTTCGTCTGCGTCCAGTGGCTTCTGAAGTCGAGGAGCTTCTGGTGTCTTAGTCGATATCGAGTTGGCCTACTCGACATCGATGAGTTTCTGGGCTGCTCCTCCTTGTCGTCGTCGACTTGTCCTTCGTCGATTCTAACTCCTTTTCAGGTACTTCTTTATTCCACTTTTCGCGACTCTTATATGCTTGCCGACCTAAAAGTGTTAAATTGCACACAAATACAAGACTATCCATATGAAGTATTTTAAAAGACATAAAACCAAAACAAAAAACAAAAACCAAAAAGTTTAAAAGTCCCAAAATTCATAAAGTTTATATACATGCTCTAGATTTTAGAGTCGCTAGGCCGACTTCTCCAATTGCGCTCAAGGACCATTAGTGTGGGGCCCGCTCATGCTTGGCCCTTCTCCTGGATCATCTAGGTACTGATGGTAGTATGCAAGCTCAGCTGACAGGGGGGTTGCTTGCATCATCTCCCTTCTCTTTCTTCTTCTTCCTTCCAGCTCTTAGCTTCCGCAGATTTTCTCGCCACGGGGCCTTACCTCCCCTTAAATTATTGATAAATTTCTTTATGGACTGAGGGGGAGTAGAATTCATACCTGAACTTACCTTTTCGGACCCAAAACAGAAATCTGTGGGTTTGGGGCTACTCGGTGTCGAGTACTGTTGGTCGACCTCGAGTACAGGGACCCCATACTTAGTCTCTGGGCAAGTCAGTGGCTCAGCAGAGGTTGTCGATGTCGACAAAGTCTTGTCGAGATCGAGGAGAAGCCTAGTCGAGATCGAGTTGGCTTGGTCGATCTCGAGTACAGTGTTGGTGCTTTCCTCCGCTGTTTGCTGGGTCCCGTGGTTGTTGATGCATTTCACCTCCAGCTATGTGTTGTGAGCCTAATCTGCCATATTTTACACTTAAGTTTATATCGTTTTCTGCATGCATTTCATTCATTTGGGCTAAGATAGTACAGAATCTATGTGGTTTATGTTTATTTGCCAAATTATGGAATCTACACCAGTTTCTGTTTAAATCGCAGAATTCAAGGCGTTTTACAGCAATTCTAAGAAAGCTCGGAAAAGCTCGGAAATCCACTACAGAAGTCCAAGGTCAAAGCAGCAACGGAACCAGTCGAATTGAGCCGAGAAACCAGACTACTCGACCTCAAGTAGCCCTTACTCGATTTCGACAAGTATGCCTGAGCTTAGCCTTGTCGACCAGGAGCAACGTCGAACCAGACCAACCCGACTTCCGGACCCAACTCGATCTCGACAAGACCCTAGTCGAGATCGACGAAGCCTAGTGCCACAACCGGAGTCGAGGAGAGAATTGGACGAGGATGTCGAGCAACCCTACTCGATCTCGACAAGACCCTAGTCAAGATTGACAAGCCCCACACCGCCAGTCCGAGTCCGTGCCGAGGAGAAGCTGCTCGACCAAAGAAGGCCACACCCTACTCGATCTCGATGAACCCTTGTCGAGATCGACGAAGCCAGTGTCCAGATCCAGGCTTGTCGAGCACACCTACCCGAGAAGACCTAGTCGACGGATCAATCCTACTCGAGGTCGACTAGGGCTACTCGAGGTCGACGAGCGCCAGGAACCCAGATCCGAGCCTATCGAGCAGATCTAGCCGAGAAGTCCAGTCGACGAACAATCCTTGTCGAGGTCGACGAGCCCTTGTCGATGTCGAGTAGACCATTCTCCAGAAACGCGTCGTCGAGGGTTGTCCTAGTCGAGTTGGGATTCCTTGGGGCCGAAGGAGGAAGATTCTATCCAAATACATCAAGTCTATCTATGGAAGAGGAGTTCTACCTACATTGGAAGATATTTTACCTAATTTAGATATAGTTTTCCTTAGTTGATTTATTTCCCATTAAGCATTTTATTTATCTTTTAGCAAATTAGATATAGATTTAGATATAGAGATAGATGATTATTTCCTTAATTAGCGAGGTTTGATCACTATAAATAAGGCCCTTGGGGCTGGTTTTTCATTCCAATTCCAAGTCACACACAATTCAATTCCAGTAGAGAAGTTTAGGAGTTCTAAGGTTTTTAGGGTTTTGGCTTTCTGCGAAAGTTGATTGCCAGGATTGTAAAGGCTTTGAATTTAGTTTTAATGCAAGTTTCTTTTTATACATCAATGTATGTTATTGCGATGAGGCGTGAGTAGTCCACCCACTTCTAGGGCTGGGGTGAGCCCGACGGTGGCCATGTGAGGCGATGCGATAAAGGTCAGATCTTTTTGTGCAATTCATCTTCTATCCTTATGAGCATGATTCTTTTGCGAGAGTTGAAGGTGATCCTTGTTTGTATTATTGAGGCGAAAGTGATCTTAATGCAATTTGGGTTAATTATGTGAAAAAGGGTTAGTAACAATTAGGGTTTATGCGAAAGCCTCTATATGCCTATTTGTGAATGACGAAAGTTATTTGATGGAAAGCATGATCTTTTGTGCCTTTATGTGTTAATTTGCATGGTTATCGTTGTGGTTTTGAAACCCTAGTCTTGGAAGTCTTTTAATATATTGATTTATTTCTGTCGAAAATCTGAGTTTTAGTTTCGAATTTGCAATTTAAGTTTTCTGTCAATTCTTGTCGATACAGAGGACATCTTGTCGATCTCGAGTAGGTTCTACTTGATCTTGAGTACACTTGGTCTAGGTCGAGTAAAGTTTCTGTCTTTTGTCGATTTCTGAAGTTTCTGTCGACTTACCTTTGTCGATCTCGAGTTGACTGTTGTCGAGATCGACGAGCCCTTTGCTTTGCTTTATTTTCTGTTTTACTTTGTTCTTTGCTTTTGTTTGTTATTTTCTGCTTTTATTTCTATTTCTCTCCTTGTTTTTGTGTTTCTATCTTTCTGCTATTCTGTCTGTGAGATCTGTTGCTACCTGAGAACTGCTGACGTGCTTCCTCGTGGATACGATCCTGACTATTCTCTTACTACAACAGAAGTAAGTCTTGTATTTATTTGCTGAGACAGGGAAGTCAGTCTGAACTTTATTTTATATTTATTTCATACTTGACCATCCTCCTGCAAGTCAACAAATTGGTGCCATTGCCGGGGAAGCTATCAATCGCGCATTAGGTAGTCAGTTCTCACTGTTTCTTTGAGTGAATTTGGAAGTGTATGCGCCGTTCTGGTCAAACACCTGAGTTTGACGCCTTAGACGAACCAGAACGCCTTTTTCACATCAGAGCTACACTACAAAGAGCCATGGCAGCTGCGGAGACACAGGAACAGCTGGTCGCTAAGCTTACCAGGGAATTGGCCGCTAAGGATGCTGCTATCGCCGCTGAGAAAGCAGCAAGGGAACAAGTACATGCTGAGTTTGCCCAATATCCAACCACGGCAGAGGACTGCATGCACTCAACCCTCGTCGTGCCTGAATCGGCGATTCTAATCCCTGATAACTCTTTTGAAATTGGCACTTAATTTCTTATAGAGCTTAAAAATAATGCCTTTTATGGTAGATTTAATGAGTGTCCTCTTGAACATATTACAAACTTTTCTGACATGCGTCGTACTCTTGCTGAAGGTACAACCCTGGAATATGTCAAGATGAAATCTTTTCGCTGGTCTCTCGCTGGGCCTGCACTGAAATGGCTGGAAGGGCTGAAAGCGAGATCACTCACAACCTGGGCCCAAGTAGAGCAAGAGTTTCTAAACAAATTCTTCCCACCCGCCAAAACAGCACATCTCCGCCAGAGAATCACCGCCTTCAAACAAAAGCAAGGGGAACCGCTGGCAAAGGCATGGGAGCGCTACAAGGAACTTCTGCGATCTTGCCCTACGTCATTCAGGAGATCTTCTTCAACTCTCTTGATCAAGTCACTAAGGACAGAATCAACCATTATACTCGCTATGAGTATCTGACAATGCCGCCAAGTGACGCATGGGGTGTGCTAGAGAAGCTCACTAACTACGACAACAAGTATGGGTCTACTGCAACCTATGAAGAGAACCCATACGCCAGGCCAGCACCATCCATGCCCCTCTATGAGCCATCTAAGGAGATTGATCCTAATGTTAGGGAGCAGTACTACAGAGACCAGAATAAGAAGCTCATCAAGCAAGTAAAGTATCTCTCTGCCAACAAGCCTTGTATTGAATGCGGATCGCAAAGCCACACCACTCCTGAGTGCCCACACGCAGAACAAGTCAGGATGGCAGAGCATCATGAGGAGGCAGCTTACGTAGGGGGTCCCAATCGCTACATAGGGGACCAAAGGTTTCAGCAACCACAATGCAACCAAGGTGTCCCTAGGAACCCCCCGCCCTACAGAGCTCCAGGACATCCGGAAAGGGAGAAGAAAAAGGATGATATACAGACAGTCTTGGAGGAAATAAGGAGGAATCACTCAGAAACTAGGCAATCCTTCAACTCAGTTTATACTCAGATGCAAGGTGTCAACTCTAGGCTTGGGGAAATTGATATATGGCGAAAATCAGTTGATACACAAATTGGTCAGCTAGCAGCATGAATCCCCAGACAGTCAGGCTCGCTCCCTGGATCTTCAGAACCAAATCCTAAGGGAAAGACTGGACATATCGCTGCTGTAAAACTCAGAAGCGGCCATCAATTGCAAGAGCCAGAGGTCGGAAAGCAGCAGAACAACGGAGAACAGCTGGTCGACTAGAGCCTGGTCGATGTTGAGGAAGGTCTACTCGATGTCGAGGAGAACCTGCAAAAATCCTCGTCTGCGCCGAACAGCAACTCGACTGCACCCAACCCGGTCGAGATCGACAAGGGCCTAGTCGATGTCGAGGAGCCCTTAGTCGACATAGAGCAGCCTGCAGCACCTCCGACGTCTGTTCTGGCTCCAAATCAGAAAAAGAAGCTGTCTTTCCCCACAAAATCTCTAAAGGACCCGGCAGAAAAGAAATTTCAGCGCTTCATCAAGATGCTTCAGAAGCTCAACGTCACTATACCCTTCACAGAAGGTCTCAATGAAATGCCATCCTATGTCAAGTTCCTGAAGGAGATTCTGAGCAAAAAGCGATCAATGGCTGAAATCACAGAGGAGTGCAGCCATTTGGACATACTGGAGAAGATGCCGGATCCAGGTAAGTTTGCTATAACTATTGGATTTGGTCCATACAAAATTAATGCCTTATGTGATCTTGGAGCTAGTGTGAGTATAATGCCTCTAACAATTTGGTCCAAGATTAAGATAGGTGCCCTAGAGCCTGTGGATGCTAGATTTTACATGGCCAACAACACGGTGGTCATTTCAACAGGCATGGTGGATAATGTGCCAGTACAAGTAGGTAAATTCTTTGTCCCTCCTGATTTTCTAGTTGTTGATATGCAAGAAGATCCTGCTTGTCCAATTATTTTAGGAAGACCATTCTTGGCGATGGTGGATGCCAACATAAGCGTAAGGAAAGGAGTGCTCACCTTCAACATCAGTGATGAGATAATTGAGTATTCCTTTAATAAAATTGAAAGGCATACAGATCCAATGGAAGAGGTCAAATCTATCTCAGTTGGCTACATCACCTGCGGGGAACCCAAGGTCAGAAATATGACCCCTGAGGAGCTGGAAAAGAGGGACATGGAGGCCCAGGTGGAGGAGATCATGGAAATCCTCAAGGAGAACACAGAGAATCCAATCGACACAGACCAAGGTAAGTCGTTGTGGATTAATTATTTTTCGGATGCCTTGACAGGGACTAAGTATGGGGTCAAGATCGACCAAGACTCCTCGACATCGAGGACCCTAGTCGATCTCGACTAGACCAAGGAGACTCCACCAGCACTAGCATCGTCGAGCAGCAAACCAGACAAACCAGGCTCCTCGATCTCGACTAGACTTGTCGAGATCGACCACCACTCGGCCAACTCGACTTCTCCTTCCTCAACGCTGACGACTCCAGCACCAAAGCCCTTGTCGACCTCGAGTAGGCTACTCGATGTCGACCAACTTCAGCATCCTCGGGCACAGTCTTCCTCGACACAGACTCCACCAGACGGACCATCCTCGTCGATCTCGACTAAGCTTGTCGAGATCGACCACCACCCGACTCCACCAGAGCCCTCTTCCTCGACACTGGAGCCACCAGGAGCGGAGCCCTACTCGAGGTCGACCAACCTTGTCGAGATCGACAAGATATCTTCTTCGTCGACTTCTGCATCTTCGAGCAGACCACCACCAGAACCTGCAAACTCGTCGAGATCGACTAGCCCTTGTCGAGATCGACCAAACACAGTTGTCCCCGATTCCGTCTCTGCGAAGGTAAGCCAAGGTATGGATCTTTCTTCTCCTATTTCCATTAAAGATCTATCTATACATGGGAGAGGTTTGCCTTGGTATGTGCGCTTATGTAGGATTTCCAATGATGAGCCTAAAGAGTATGAAGTTGGAGACAAGCTCTATGTCTCTAAATCAAAGGATCATTGGTTCCCTAACAAATTCAACAAGAAGCGGATGGGGCCTTTCGTGGTGAACAAGATCCATTCTGGAGGATTACAACTGATGGACAAGAATGGAGTCTTATTTGAGGCCCAAGCTACATGAGCCCTGCAAATGCCACCTTGAGCTAAATGGAAAAGTCGGCCTAGCGACTATAAAATCTAGAGCATGTACATAGACTTCTTAGGACATTGTTTTGCTTTTGGTTTTGAATATTTTTTGGTTTTTGTTTTTTCTTTTGTGGGTATATGTCTTCTACACTTTTCAGGTCCATGGATAGAACCAAGCAATATACATACTCGGCCCAGGAGGTGGTTCCATTCGAAATTTTGAGGCCCTCCTCACCTGTCTTGTGAGTTCCTTTCTTTACCCTTGTTTTTATACAGTGAGGACACTGTAATGTTTAAGTATGGGGTGGGGGAAGGGCTTACTTTATGCATTATTTTCCATATTTGACATTACTTGTGCATTATTTCTTTGAATTGCTACATGGCTATTTTGGAATGCATTATTGATTTATGTGCTTATATGCATGTTTTCCAAAAAATTTGAAAAATGACCCCCATTGAAAATTTTGAATAATGTCTTGGAAGCTTTATTGAACTCGACGATGCAAAACATGAAATTGCCTAGTAAAGGGAAGTCACAATGAAGTGGATATTTTCTTGAAAACCATGAAAGGAGGTAAAATTTGAAGTTGCTTTTGACATGTTGCATGATAAGATGATTGAGGACTTTATATTTCCATATAATGCTCATATTGTTATAATCCTAGCCTTACCTATGCTTATGCATCACAAAAGCCATAATATGCCTTATTTCATATATTGCTCCACATGATCTAAATATTTGCCATTCTTTACCTTATCCGGGGATTATGTTGAGAATGATGTTACATTATGGAGATTGTTATATGGTTGTTGTGTTATTATCATTAATGGAGTTTGGAAGGAAATTGTTTTAAATATATGGAAAATTTAATGAGTGGAAGAAAATCCAATCACCTCAGGAGATAAAGGTAGATTGACCATGCTCTCTAAGATAATAGTTTGGAGAGATGGGACACATTGTGAAGAGTCCAAAGCACTAAGTATCCGGGGCCATTCATGACACCCATGTTTGCGACTCGCGAGAAGGCAGTGCTGAGGTTAGAGAGGTAAAAGCATTATTATTGAGAAAAGCAATATGAAAGGTGATGAATCTCATGGAGAAGGAATGTGGAAATTCAAATTTGAAAGTACTCTATTTCCCCGGATCATTAGCACCACATTGCCAAAATTTGCCCACCTTTAGCCTTTTACCAATCTACTCCTTATTTGAGCTTAAATTAAAGTCCTCTTGATTATAAATGCTTTGTCACGAATGAATGTTTTGCATAACCCTCCTTTTGTGAGTAGATGTTGCTTTTCTATATTTGCACATGCATGGATCTGTGACACTAGTACCTTTTCGAGGATGGTAATTGATTGCAGGGACATATAAAGAATGAATCTAAGATGTTGAGAGTTTTGATTTCTTCCCCTGAATGACAATTAAAAGTATTGCTTAAGGACAAGCAAGCTTAAGTATGGGGTGTTTGTTGTGAGCCTAATCTGCCATGTTTTACACTTAAGTTTATATCGTTTTTTGCATGCATTTCATTCATTTGGGCTAAGATAGTACATAACCTATGTGGTTTATGTTTATTTGCCAAATTATGGAATCTACACCAGTTTCTGTTTAAATCGCAGAATTCAAGGCGTTTTACAGCAATTCTAAGAAAGGTCGGAAAAGCTCGGAAATCCACTATAGAAGTCCAAGGTCAAAGCAGCAACGGAACCAGTCGAATCGAGCCGAGAAACCAGACTACACGACCTCGAGTAGCCCTTACTTGATTTCGACAAGTATGCCCGAGCTTAGCCTTGTCGACCAGGAGCAACGTCGAACCACACCAACCCGACTTCCGGACCCAACTCGATCTCGACAAGACCCTAGTCGAGATCGACGAAGCCCAGTGCCACACTCGGAGTCGAGGAGAGAACTGGACGAGGATGCCGAGCAACCCTACTCGATCTCGACAAGACCCTAGTCGAGATCGACAATCCCCACAACGCCAGTCCGAGTCCGTGCCGAGGAGAAGCTACTCGACCAGAGAAGGCCACACCCTACTCGATCTCGACGAACCCTTGTCGAGATCGACGAAGCCAGAGTCCATATCCAGGCTTGTCAAGCACACCTACCCGAGAAGACCTAGTCGACGGATCAATCCTACTCGAGGTCGACTAGGGCTACTCGAGGTCGACGAGCGCCAGGAACCCAGATCCGAGCCTATCGAGCAGATCTAGCCGAGAAGTCGAGTCGACGAACAATCCTTGTCGAGGTCGACGAGCCCTTGTCGATGTCGAGTAGACCATTCTCCAGAAACGCGTCGTCGAGGGTTGTCCTAGTCGAGTTGGGATTCCTTGGGGCCGAAGGAGGAAGATTCTATCCAAATACATCAAGTCTATCTATGGAAGAGGAGTTCTACCTACATTGGAAGATATTTTACCTAATTTAGATATAGTTTTCCTTAGTTGATTTATTTCCCATTAAGCATTTTATTTATCTTTTAGCAAATTAGATATAGATTTAGATATAGAGATAGATGATTATTTCCTTGATTAGCGAGGTTTGGTCACTATAAATAAGGCCCTTGGGGCTGGTTTTTCATTCCAATTCCAAGTCACACACAATTCAATTCCAGTAGAGAAGTTTAGGAGTTCTAAGGTTTTTAGGGTTTTGGCTTTCTGCGAAAGTTGATTGTCAGGATTGTAAAGGCTTTGAATTTAGTTTTAATGCAAGTTTCTTTTTATACATCAATGTCTGTTATTTCGATGAGGCGTGAGTAGTCCACCCACTTCTGGGGCTGGGGTGAGCCCGACGGTGGCCATGTGAGGCGATGCGATAAAGGTCAGATCTTTTTGTGCAATTCATCTTCTATCCCTATGAGCATGATTCTTTTGCGAGAGTTGAAGGCGATCCTTGTTTGTATTATTGAAGCGAAAGTGATCTTAATGCAACTTGGGTTAATTATGTGAAAAAGGGTTAGTAACAATTAGGGTTTATGTGAAAGCCTCTATATGCCTATTTGTTAATGACGAAAGTTATTTGATGGAAAGCATGATCTTTTGTGCCTTTATGTGTTACTTTGCATGGTTATCGCTGTGGTGTTGAAACCCTAGTCTTGGAAGTCTTTTAATATATTGATTTATTTCTGTCGAAAATCTGAGTTTTAGTTTCGAATTTGCAATTTAAGTTTTCTGTCAATTCTTGTCGATACAGAGGACATCTTGTCGATCTCGAGTAGGTTCTACTCGATCTCGAGTACACTTGGTCTAGGTCGACTAAAGTTTCTATCTTTTGTCGATTTCTGAAGTTTCTGTCGACTTACTTTTGTCGATCTCGAGTTGACTGTGGTCGAGATCGACGATTTCTGAAGTTGCTGAAGTTGCTTTGCTTTATTTTCTGTTTTGCTTTGTTCTTTGCGTTTGTTTGTTATTTTCTGCTTTTATTTCTGTTTCTTTCCTTGTTTCTGTGTTTCTGTCTTTCAGCTATTCTGTCTGTGAGATCCGTTGCTACCTGAGAACTGCTGACGTTCTTCCTCGTGGATACGATCCTGACTATTCTCTTACTACAACGGGAGGAAGTCTTGTATTTATTTGCTGAGACAGGGAAGTCAGTCTGAACTTTATTTTATATTTTTTTCATACTTGACCATCCTCCTGCAACAACACTATGAAATTTCCTCATTTGCAGGGCCAAAAGAGAAATCCGAAACCACATCGCCCATGGTGAAGGTGAGCGAGCGATTCTTAACACTAATTCTGGCATCTGCAGTTGCTAAAAATGGTCTACCAAGAATAATAGGGCTAGTAGGATCTTCAGCACAGTCTATAATAAGGAAATCAGCTGGAACAAAGATTTTATTAACCTGGACGGGGACATTCTCAACTATACCTGTAGGGATGACTACCGTATTGTTTGCCATGTATAGCTTGGCATCCACAGGTTCTATGCATCCTATTTTTACCTTCCGCCACATTGATAGAGGCATGATGCTCAAACTTTCTCCTAAATCACAAAGAGACTCATATTTATATTGTCCAAAACCCACAGTAACAGAAAACTTACCAGGGTCAGGTCTCTTTTCAGGGAAGTGGAGTACTTTGCACTCGCCTGCGATCTCTGAGATGGATCGCTTCTTGCTTAGGATTTCCTTTAGAAATTTGACATATCCAGGAATCTCTTGCAGGGCTTCTGTAAAAGGAATAGAAACATTCAGTTCTTGCAGCATATTAACAAATCCGGTAAACCTACCTGCAGTGGGATCTTTTTTTGCTTTTAAAGGAAAAGGCAGTGGCCTTTTTTGCTTCGACGCCAGATCAGACGTCGGAGGTGCTGCAGAGTCGTCGACGTCGGCTTGCTGTTCCTCGATCTCGACCAGGGTCTCCTCGAGATCGACTAGGGTGGTCAACCTGGAGTTGCTGGGCTGCGCAGTGGAGTTCGAGCTCAGCTTCTGGTCTGTGTCAAGCAACTTCTTGTCGAGGTCGAGTACGGGCTCCTCGAGATCGAGTAGATTTTTCTCTGTCTCGAGTTGCTGCTCTGCCTTGTCTTGCTGTTTCCCGACCTCTGGCTCGTGTAATTGATGCCCACTTCTGAGTTTGATAGATGCGGCGTGTCCGGTCTTCCCCTTAGGATTGGGTTATATTTGCCCAGGGAGCTGTCCGGATGGTCGTCGGATCTGTGCAGCGATTTGACCCATCTGGGTTTCTATTCCCCTTTTCCAGATGTCCAGTTTGAAGGCGATCATTTGACCCATCTGTGCAGCGATTTGACCCATCTGGGTTTCTGTTTGAAGGCGATGATTTTCTGGCGGAGAAGTGTTGTTTTGGCAGGTGGGAATAATTTATTCAGAAATTCTTGCTCTACTTGGGCCCATGTTGTGAGTGTAAAGGCTCGGATTTTCAAATCCTAATTTTCTGGAATAAGAGAATTAAAAATGAAATTAAGTCGGTTTTAAAACTTGTTTAGCGGATTCCGACCGGAGTATAAATTTAACGAACAATTTCCGTTCTTTTACCTCGAAAATTCAAAATAATTATCGGATAGTGATATCCTTGTCGATTTTAAAAATCTAATTGATCGAGGGAGCGAGAGCCGGGAAAACTAACTTTCGGAAACTAATTGCGGGTTTCAAATTCGCGTATTTGAGATTTCTTTCCGGTATTTATTTGACTAAGGTTTTAACCAATTCCACACTCAATCTCCCTTACCTTTCCCTACCTTACCCTGCAGACCATCCCCTCCTGCCTATTTCATCGACATCCCCCACCTGCTCCACGCCTTGACCATTCCGCCATCATCGTCTCTCCTGTTTTACCGAGAGGAAGAAATCCCAAGCCACCTCTTCCTCCTTGCTTCCTCCTGTCCACCTTGAGCCAGCTGCGGGAGTCCTCCTCGACACCTCCTTGTAGCCATGGGCAGCAGCGGTAGCAGTAGGAGCTGGAGACGAAGCCGCAGCCCCGCGAGCAGTCGTCAACGTCGGTGTCAACCGCGTCCTGTTTTCCCGAGCCTAGAGGCAGCCCCGAGGCGTCCAGCAGTCCATACACTCCCACTCCACCTCCATCGACGTCCATCGACACACCGGAGCTACCTAGGAGCCGCCCAGCGCCGCCGCAGAGCCACCGGAGCTCCAGTTCTCTGTTCGAGCTTGAACGCCGCTTCGGTAAGCCGTTCTCCCCCGTTTTCGATCGGAATTGTCCTCGAGCTCCACCATCACGCTCACCCATGCCTGATGCAGGTCCGATGAGCCATCGCAAGCCACCGACGACGCCCATAACTCCGATCGGGAGCTCCGAAGTCGCGAAAAATCCATCTCGGTGAGCTCCGAATTTATCCTCGTTTCGATTCTTTTTTTTCAGTCTTTTTCGATGCTTATGGGTCGGGAAGAGAGCGTGAGCTGAGTGCGGGTTGATCGGGCGTGCTCGAGAGCTCCGGCGAGCTCGAGAGATCCGGCGATGCGTGAGTGTGAGTCGAGCTTGAGTGCGAGGAGCGGGCGATGCGTGAGATGTGAGCGTGAGCCACACTAGGCGTGGGAGGTGCGAGAGTCCGGTCTGGGCGAGTCCGGGCGAGCAGGCGAGCAGACGGGAGCGCAAGAGGCGGCCGGCGTCCAGCGTCGCAGCGCAGGCGGGAGCAGTTCGATCAGCCGAAATTGAAGGAGGAAGAAGATGAAGGCGGGCCTCTCCTGCCCAGTCAGCGTGGGCCCTCGCCCAGTCAGCCCCGTGGGCCCTCCGTTCTTTTAATTCATTTCGATGTTTGCCGGTTTGGATTTGGGGTTTTGGGTTCGATCCGGTTTGGGTTAAAAGCGTTGGTTCGGCTTGAGTTTATTTGTTATTTATTTATTTATTATTAGATTTATTAATTAATTGCTTAACCGATTTCCGATAATTGATTAATTAGAAATTTATTTGTGTGTCGGTATTTAAAAGGGGTCGGTTTTAAAGTATATAAATTGAATTATTAAGTAATGGTTGAAAGCTAATTAAGTCCCTAGAATGATGATTTTAATTAAAGTAAAGTATGCCGAGATTATTTAATCGGATTTTTGAAAGTAGTTTTAAAGATTAAATATTTTATGTATTAGAAATGGCTAAATATAACTTTGAAGTAATTGTTTTGACTAACAACTTGACGAGCTAGTGAGATTATATGAATTGAAGTATGATTGAGCCAGTTATGGGAATGACAATGGAATAAGATGATATAAGATGTTGAGATAAGTTGAGATAAAGGATGCTGATGATGCTATGATTAATGAATTGGTGGGCATGTTATGTAGTGGTAAATGGATCCCGTTGTGTGCAGTTTACTTATGCATATTTATTAATAATTGCTAGGTGATCTGTAACCTGCTTGCTTATATCTTGCTGCTTTTCATCTTGCTGATCTGCTACTCCAGGTAAGTTCTTTGAACTTACTCATGATGGGCGCTCTATGCACTGGGTGTTATATAGTAGGCTAGTGTCCATGCACCATACGACTTAGAATCATGCTTAGGAGCTAAAATGAAAATCATATGATTGCTATATGTCCTTGCAAGAGAACGGCCGTTATCTGTGATAGTCCTAGAGTCTTTGCTAGGGTCATAGGGTAGCCCAGCCTCATCGGGTACCCTGAGTAAATCGAGTCTATATGAGCATGATATGATAGCCCAGCACCATCGGGCAAGCGATGAGATGATATGATATGATGATGCCGTGGTTTGTGCACCACCACGATGAAATTGATATGCTATAGCACCGAACTGGCCAGTCTCCGCCCTATTGAAAGGGGGTAGAGGTACGAGAGGGACATGCCATTTGGCATTCTGTGTGGATCCATTTATCGCTTTCTGCATTATATTAATCTGTCAGTAGATATATATGTGTGATTTAATTTACGTATGGCATTACACATTTCATCTTAAGAATAGGGTGCTTATTATATGCCTCTCAGAGTGTGTTTACATACGCGCATGAGTGACCTGATGATTGACCCAGATCCCCCTCATTTTTTTAGATTCAGGTAACCGTTAGCCGCTATCGTTGCTTATGTGGATGCTTGGCGGGTTCAGACTTTTGGCGTTAGATCGAGAGGTTGAGAGACCACCACACTTCCTCTCTTTTATACTCCTTTTCGGATTGTATTTAAACTCAACCTTATTTTTTGCTTTCGCTCGATTTCACGATTAGACTAAGGCAGGTATTTGATCCCCAATGGATCCGCGATCTTTAAGGGTTCGAAATCCCTTCTTTTAGTACAAATATTTTGTTTTAAAACTCAACCCGTACCTGGATTGCAAGATCCGAACAAGGGGTTTTATCCCTTGAAACGTAACCCGGAAATCATAATTCTGGGCCGTTACAAAGATGGTATCAGAGCTCAGGTTGTGCAATTCGGGTACACAAGGGTCGAGTGTGTGTTTTGAAAACCGCCCACGAGTTTCAAGGACTTTTTGAAAAGGATTTAAAGGGGCAAAATGAATTTAAGGTGCTTAACTAAAATTGGACTAAGTAATGAACTCGAGTTGTAATAAAAAAGGAGAATCGACGAAACGGGGACACGATTGGGTAGTAAAGGCGCTAGACCCCCCCTATTGGGTGTAGTTGGGAACGGTAGGCAAAATACTAGCTTTCTCTTTACAGAGGGTCCGGAAGACTCCAAGGAGATTGCACCAAGGTGGTTGGAGTGGCGAGTTAGGTAGGATCGCGAGGTTTTTGCCCCTCCGGTCAGTCGCTCCTTGAAGAGCGACATTAGATAGCTTGATGTGCTTTATATATTGAGACTGAGTATGATCTCCCTCGAAGGAGTTCATTATAATTGTCATTGATTAATTCTATGCTGAGTGCTTGATATGCTAATGTCTGATTGGTATGCCTTACAATAAAATGTGTATCGACTGATCCGTACAAACGAGATAGTGGGAGTACCCTTAATCCTATGTGGTCAACCCAGCTTGTGTGAAATAGCCCCTTCCACTATGTTTGTTAACCCTTTGACGGTTCTATCGAGTCTTTCTCCCGGATATCAGTATCTTTCATGGGAATCGGGTTGGTAAACACATTGCGTCAGAAACTCATGTATGTATATGGAGGTTGTGTGAGTGAGTATTGGAAGATAGTTCTTTATGTCATTTTGAGTCAAAAGTAAGGTGTTTCCGGGGTTGTCTTCCTTGATTCTTATGATGATCAACCGAGGTTTTCTTGCCACAAAGAGTCATACGTACCAAGGTCCCACGAGAAATAGGGGTGATGAGTCAGTTTGGGAAGGTCAATGGTTGCCCTTAGGGATCTCTGTCCGGTTGTAATGGTGACTCTCTCTGAACTGCATGGCGTGATTTTGTAACCTCCTGCATGTATCTTGCAAAATGCTTATTTGTAAAATGTTGCTCATGTTATTACATCTGTGATTAGTTACATTGATCAAGTCTTGTGTTATGTCTCACTCTCTATCGTGATTACGTTGCCATAGCATGCCTACTTGACTTATTGTATTAGTTGTACTAATGATTGATTGGAAGCGTATAAACCACATGATATAAACCTACATGATAATTGTTTTCTCCTTGGTTAGGTCCATGATAGTGTGATAAACTCTTATTCGTATGAATGCCTGTAAATGATATCTTTAGCATACTAGTGGATGACGCCTTGATGCTTATTACTCGTTTTATGACAAGAATCTACAACATGCCCATCTATTTTGTATTCATCAGATTAATGATTGTTGGTTGTTTCACTTGATATTGTTGTGTGATTAGTTGCGTTGGATGGGGAATATGTGGTATAATTGAGTCTTGATGAATGCATGCTATAATGTTCATGATGGCCATTGTGTGAGTCCAAGTTACACGTGTTATGTCTCTATCATCCCAGCATGCCCTACTCAGTATGTTGCATCGTCATACTAGTGCATGAATGTAAATGTCATGTGTAGGAAGCCGCATAATTAATGTTCTCCCTGTAAATAGGTTCATAATAGTGTGACCGTTCAGTTCTAGTGTCATGATAGAGTGAGTTCCATACTTGATGAATATGTGTTATAACTTGATGTCAACATGCCTTATATGATACGTAATTCCCAGTACATGTTAAGATGATGATTCTTAATGTAAATTTGTGGTTGTATGACATTATGTACCCATGCTTGCCCCATTGCTTAGGTCCCGTGTTGCATCTTGCTTCTTGTCCTGATTATATGTCGCCTTTGTATGTCTAATTGACCTGTTGTATTGATCGTACTAACGACTGATTTGAAGCATGAATTGCATGACGGGAGTTTGTATATAGTTATTGTCTTCCCCTAGATTAGACCCATGATAGTGTGTTACACTCCCCTTGTATGAATGTCGTAAGATGATTCGTTCCTAGCATGATTATAATCTATTGCCCATGATGTCTTTCTTTTTACTTTTGATGATGCCTCATGTTTCGTGAACATCCTGTTGAACCCCTTTTAATGACTCTTGACTATGCTTGTATCACATTATGTGTCGCTAGCATCATATAGGACCTGTGCTTTCTAAATGTATCTCATCGTATGATTACGTGCCATGCTTGACCTATTATATGACCAGTGTGTTCGGATGAGATAGTTACTAGGTTGCTCCTATATGTTCTTGTATGACGCTTAATCTGGTTGTTATGTTACACCTCGCCATGCCATATTTAACCTGACCTATTGATGCGTACACCACGCTTGTACATTCGTTCATATGCACCATACTCGTCGTCGTCGTTAAATCCCACATAACCTCGAATCCTGCATGCTCATTCTTGATTCCGCATAACTTGCTAGGCATATATGCTTTCATGGAATAATATACTACAATCTTGTCTCACATGCATCCGTATAGGAATCGATCGTGTCGTTGGAAATGAATACGAATGTTGCTCCTCTGAAATAGGTACATGTTAGCGTGGATTAGCGTGATTGATATGCTCCATAATGAATTCGTGTTTGCTTGTCGCGATTATAACTTAATGGACTTCCATAAGGGCATCGTTGCTATTCTCAGGTCGGAGTTTCGTCTCTAGTTGTCATCCTTAGGGTTGGTGTGTGTTTGTTCCGAAAGGAACATTGGGTTGTCCGCTCTTGTCCCTCCCCTATCTTCGCTAACTTGGACATCTACGCGACACGTTGGACGAGCAACCGCATGAAAGAGGAAATGGGAAGTCGGATAGCGATAGAGCAACGCCGCGAAGGCGTGGGCCTATAACCCACATGCCTCAAGATCAACGATTTCGGCAGGACAAGCACGTTTTGAGGATGACGATTACTGGGTACGATATGACTTGCAAGCGGGAGTGTCCTCCCTTCTAACTCTTAATCCTCTCTGAATTAGTTGATGATGGTATTTCATTGGTATGGCGATGGAATTTATGTGTTGATGTGCTGACCTGGTAATGAATCTTGCATGATCATCCATTGTCTATGATGATATGATTCGATGTCTTATAAATTTCATGTACCATGATGTTTCCATGTTTTGCTACCCTATATTGCTAAGCATGATCTGAACTCTTGTGGCTATAAAAGTACGAACTGCGAATGCTAAGGAACCTGAATTGTTATCTGATAAGGTTATGTTGAAACTTGCTAGCTTGAATTGACTATGTTCATATATGGTGTTTTGCAATAATTTTGAGCATAATAGCAAATTGAGACTTGTTGACGTACTGAGGATAATTTGGGAATTTTCTTGCTTACATGACTTGTAAATATGTACTGGCTTGATGTTAGATAGCGACCATGAGGAACTTGGTATGGAACAATACTACATGTTGATATGCAATATTGAAATCTAGTGACAGTGACAAATGCTATCATGATATATTGATGATTTGCTAACCTGTTATGTTGTTGTAGAAGCATGTTAGGATGTGTTGCGACATGATATATGAGATAATGATGTGTTATTATATGAAAGCATGATAATGTATTATATAGTTAAACATGATTATTGATACGTCAAATGATGAACATGACTCAATGGTGCCTGGTTACTAAATGATCGTCATTCGATATTGTGATGAGTTGAGGTGATGTCTTTTAGGGCATGTTGACATGTTGGTGAATTATATACTACTTGAACTTCCTTTTTCTAAATCTTAATAGGCATGGCCTTGATGTGTTGATATGTTGACATGATAAATCTGCTATGACTGGTTCTACTTGTAGTGCGATGTTATGCGATTTTGAGAATTGATGTGTACTGACATACTAACCCTGTGACACCTAGCCCATTGATCTCTTGACATGTGTGCTTGCATGATAACTTATGAGAATTCGATCATGGACTTGTGATTCCTTCAGTATGATGTAGATATGCCTTATGGCTCGTGGTATGATGTTGAGATTTTGTTATTGCTTTTGACATGTTCTGAATGGATGGTATGTGGCTATTCTTGAGGTGATTATGTTATGCTATTTAGACGTGAGGTGCTATTGCTATTCGATATATATACATGATGCTTGATGATGGAAATGATAGAAACTGAACTGTTGAACCTTGATTCTGACTTGGAACCTAGGAAGGGAATATGGGATTAGCCTTTAGAGGTGGATGATTCCACCTCTCGTGATGTGAAATTGCTTGACTAACGTCGAATTTGAAGATTTTGAACGGATTTGAAAAATACTAACTTGGATTTTAAAAGAATAAATCCTATCAAGAATGTTAACGATTTCGAGGTCAATCTTTCCATTTGCAAAACTCTTTTGAATCATTCGGGACTGGATTTACATTATGACGCCTCACGAAGTGGATAATAATATTTGAGTTATGATATGGCCAAAGAGTCGGAGTAAGGATGTGATAGGGGCCCATATTACATTCTTACTACGGTCTATTGGGGATATTATGATCACGGCAACGGTACTGTGAGGATCTCATAGGGGCACTTATGAGGTGTTCACGGGATCAATGACATGATCCTTGGACTCACCAATTTCAAACTTCATCCCCTGTTTTAAAATTTTTTTTTTAGTCTCGAGGACGAGACTTGTTTTTAGAGGTGGATGATGTAAAGGCTCGGATTTTCAAATCCTAATTTTCTGGAATAAGAGAATTAAAAATGAAATTAAGTCGGTTTTAAAACTTGTTTAGCGGATTCCGACCGGAGTATAAATTTAACGAACAATTTCCGTTCTTTTACCTCGAAAATTCAAAATAATTATCGGATAGTGATATCCTTGTCGATTTTAAAAATCTAATTGATCGAGGGAGCGAGAGCCGGGAAAACTAACTTTCGGAAACTAATTGCGGGTTTCAAATTCGCGTATTTGAGATTTCTTTCCGGTATTTATTTGACTAAGGTTTTAACCAATTCCACACTCAATCTCCCTTACCTTTCCCTACCTTACCCTGCAGACCATCCCCTCCTGCCTATTTCATCGACATCCCCCACCTACTCCACGCCTTGACCATTCCGCCATCATCGTCTCTCCTGTTTTACCGAGAGGAAGAAATCCCAAGCCACCTCTTCCTCCTTGCTTCCTCCTGTCCACCTTGAGCCAGCTGCGGGAGTCCTCCTCGACACCTCCTTGTAGCCATGGGCAGCAGCGGTAGCAGTAGGAGCTGGAGACGAAGCCGCAGCCCCGCGAGCAGTCGTCAACGTCGGTGTCAACCGCGTCCTGTTTTCCCGAGCCTAGAGGCAGCCCCGAGGCGTCCAGCAGTCCATACACTCCCACTCCACCTCCATCGACGTCCATCGACACACCGGAGCTACCTAGGAGCCGCCCAGCGCCGCCGCAGAGCCACCGGAGCTCCAGTTCTCTGTTCGAGCTTGAACGCCGCTTCGGTAAACCGTTCTCCCCCGTTTTCGATCGGAATCATCCTCGAGCTCCACCATCACGCTCACCCATGCCTGATGCAGGTCCGATGAGCCATCGCAAGCCACCGACGACGCCCATAACTCCGATCGGGAGCTCCGAAGTCGCGAAAAATCCATCTCGGTGAGCTCCGAATTTATCCTCGTTTCGATTCTTTTTTTTCAGTCTTTTTCGATGCTTATGGGTCGGGAAGAGAGCGTGAGCTGAGTGCGGGTTGATCGGGCGTGCTCGAGAGCTCCGGCGAGCTCGAGAGATCCGGCGATGCGTGAGTGTGAGTCGAGCTTGAGTGCGAGGAGCGGGCGATGCGTGAGATGTGAGCGTGAGCCACACTAGGCGTGGGAGGTGCGAGAGTCCGGTCTGGGCGAGTCCGGGCGAGCAGGCGAGCAGACGGGAGCGCAAGAGGCGGCCGGCGTCCAGCGTCGCAGCGCAGGCGGGAGCAGTTCGATCAGCCGAAATTGAAGGAGGAAGAAGATGAAGGCGGGCCTCTCCTGCCCAGTCAGCGTGGGCCCTCGCCCAGTCAGCCCCGTGGGCCCTCCGTTCTTTTAATTCATTTCGATGTTTGCCGGTTTGGATTTGGGGTTTTGGGTTCGATCCGGTTTGGGTTAAAAGCGTTGGTTCGGCTTGAGTTTATTTGTTATTTATTTATTTATTATTAGATTTATTAATTAATTGCTTAACCGATTTCCGATAATTGATTAATTAGAAATTTATTTGTGTGTCGGTATTTAAAAGGGGTCGGTTTTAAAGTATATAAATTGAATTATTAAGTAATGGTTGAAAGCTAATTAAGTCCCTAGAATGATGATTTTAATTAAAGTAAAGTATGCCGAGATTATTTAATCGGATTTTTGAAAGTAGTTTTAAAGATTAAATATTTTATGTATTAGAAATGGCTAAATATAACTTTGAAGTAATTGTTTTGACTAACAACTTGACGAGCTAGTGAGATTATATGAATTGAAGTATGATTGAGCCAGTTATGGGAATGACAATGGAATAAGATGATATAAGATGTTGAGATAAGTTGAGATAAAGGATGCTGATGATGCTATGATTAATGAATTGGTGGGCATGTTATGTAGTGGTAAATGGATCCCGTTGTGTGCAGGTTACTTATGCATATTTATTAATAATTGCTAGGTGATCTGTAACCTGCTTGCTTATATCTTGCTGCTTTTCATCTTGCTGATCTGCTACTCCAGGTAAGTTCTTTGAACTTACTCATGATGGGCGCTCTATGCACTGGGTGTTATATAGTAGGCTAGTGTCCATGCACCATACGACTTAGAATCATGCTTAGGAGCTAAAATGAAAATCATATGATTGCTATATGTCCTTGCAAGAGAACGGCCGTTATCTGTGATAGTCCTAGAGTCTTTGCTAGGGTCATAGGGTAGCCCAGCCTCATCGGGTACCCTGAGTAAATCGAGTCTATATGAGCATGATATGATAGCCCAGCACCATCGGGCAAGCGATGAGATGATATGATATGATGATGCCGTGGTTTGTGCACCACCACGATGAAATTGATATGCTATAGCACCGAACTGGCCAGTCTCCGCCCTATTGAAAGGGGGTAGAGGTACGAGAGGGACATGCCATTTGGCATTCTGTGTGGATCCATTTATCGCTTTCTGCATTATATTAATCTGTCAGTAGATATATATGTGTGATTTAATTTACGTATGGCATTACACATTTCATCTTAAGAATAGGGTGCTTATTATATGCCTCTCAGAGTGTGTTTACATACGCGCATGAGTGACCTGATGATTGACCCAGATCCCCCTCATTTTTTTAGATTCAGGTAACCGTTAGCCGCTATCGTTGCTTATGTGGATGCTTGGCGGGTTCAGACTTTTGGCGTTAGATCGAGAGGTTGAGAGACCACCACACTTCCTCTCTTTTATACTCCTTTTCGGATTGTATTTAAACTCAACCTTATTTTTTGCTTTCGCTCGATTTCACGATTAGACTAAGGCAGGTATTTGATCCCCAATGGATCCGCGATCTTTAAGGGTTCGAAATCCCTTCTTTTAGTACAAATATTTTGTTTTAAAACTCAACCCGTACCTGGATTGCAAGATCCGAACAAGGGGTTTTATCCCTTGAAACGTAACCCGGAAATCATAATTCTGGGCCGTTACAGTGAGTGATCTTGGTTTCATCCCTTCAAGCCACTTCAGTGCAGGCCCAGCGAGAGACCAGCGAAAAGCTTTCATCTTGACATATTCGAAAGTTGTACCTTCAGCAAGAGTACGGCACATGTCAGAAAAATTGGTGATATGTTCAAGAGGACACTCATTAAATTTTCCATAAAAAGCATTATTTTTAAGCTCTAACTACCTAAGGCGCGAATGATAGCTTCCCCGGCAACGACGCCAATAATTACAAGACCTCCTCCTGATGTAAATAAAATATGGCAAACCAGATTCCGTCCCTTGCAAATAATTACAAGACCTCCTCCTGATGTAGCAGTGGGATGTCATTATCGATCCACGAGGAAGCGTGTCAGCGGATCCTAGGCAGACGTGGAGTCTCACGGTCAGAAGTCGACAACAGGTGCTAGATCTCGACTTAGGGTAAGTCGACAGGAGATCAGGCTAATCGAACAGCGCAGCAGCTCTCGGCAAAGGCTACTCGATCTCGACAAGGCCTACTCGAGATCGAGTACAGTCCTTGTCGACTTCGGCTTGTCTTGGTCGAGTTCCTACACAAATAAGCTACAACGATGCTAGATTGAATATCAGTAACTCGGGATCGAGGAGTGCTATTCGATCTCGAGGAGACAGAGAATAAAATAAAATAAAAGTAAATGCAAAGGTTTTGGGGATTTGAACTAAACTGTATGAAAAGGACTTCCAAGATTGGGGATTGCATCAACGATAACCAAGCATGGATAAGGCAGAGATAAACAGATAATCATGTGAATCGCATCAAAGGACAAGCTTTCGCCTTTTCCAACAATTAGATAACTCTTTCAAGAAACCCTAATTGTCTCTACCGATTTTATGTTTATAATCCAAGTTGTTAGCATGGACCTCCATTAGATGGGTAATAAACACATAACAAGTAGTAGATGCTCAAAACATTATAAAGGTCGGATCTTTACCTCAAACATGCAGGGCTATCGTCGGGCTCGCCCCAACCCTAGAAGTGGGTGGACTACACGCGCTTCATCGCAAACTCAGACATTGATTGATCATTGATGAAAAAAAATAACTACTTGCATTAAACTAAATTCAAAGACTTTACAATCCCGGCGATCCAACTCTCGTTGAACGCCAAAACCCTAAAACCTTCGAACTCCTAAACCGTCTCTGTGAACTACTTCTCTAGCTTGTGAATTGGATTGATGAAAAACCAGCCACTAGGGCTTTATTTATAGCCTTCTATTCCTTGCTACTCAAGGATAGAAGATATCTATCTATACCTAAAATTATATCTAAAACTTTAAAAGATAAATAAAAGCAATTTAGGAATTAAATCTAAAAGGGAAAGATAAATCTAAAATAGGTAAGATGTCTTCTTGTTGATAGATTTCTCTTCCATGGATAGAACTTGATGAAATCGGATAGACTTGGCTTCCTTCGGCCCCAAGGACTCCCAGCTCGACACGAACAGCTCAAGGCGCATGACGCGGTTTCGGACACGGCGCTCGTCGATCTTGAGTAGGGCTCCTCGACATCGAGTAGGATTGGCTCGTCGACTGGGGCTGGCTGGGCTTCTCGGGAGGCTCTGCTCGACAGGCTCGGATCTGGGCTCCGGGCTCGTCGATCTCGACAAGGACAACTCGAGATCGAGTTGGGTGTGGTCGAGGATGGCTCGCTGGTGATGTCGAGGACTCCTCTTCGGCATGGCTTCGGACTGGGCGCTGGGTGGCCCTCTATCTCGACTAGTTGTACTCGATATCGAGTAGAGTCGACTCGGCTTCTCCTTCTTCGGCTTCTCGACTTGTCACAACTCGTCGACTCTAGACTTGGCACTGAGTTGTAGTCGATCTCGACAAGGCCTCGTCGAGATCGAGTAGGGTTTCGGGAGTCGGGTTGCTCTGGCTCAGTTTCTCGATCAGTGCTCAGTCGACAAGGCCTGTGCTCGGACACCGTCGTCGAGGTCGAGTAGGCTTACTCTAAATCGAGTAACCTAGGCTTCTAGCTTGATTCGACTCGTTCCGCTGTATCTTGACCTTGGACTTCTGTAGTTGATTTTCGAGCTTTTCCGACCATTCTCAAAACTGCTGTAATTTGCCTCGAATTTTGCGAAATTAAACAGAAACTGGTGTAGATTCCATAATTTGGCAAATAAACATAAACTACATAGATTCTGTACTATCTTAGCCCAAATGCATGAAATGTGTGGAGAAATCGATATAAAGGTTACTGTAAAACATGGCAGATTCAGCTCACAACAATCATTTACCGAGCCGATTTTTGTGGCTCCCGAAGAAGGTATTGATATTTCTTACTCTTTTGTAGATTTTGGTGAAAACCCTTGGGAACATTATATTATATATGCTTACTTGTTTGATAAGTTGAAACCATTTTTATCTGCAATATTATTTATTTTCGGTTTATCATTATATTATATATGCTTACTTGATATGTGTGCACAAGAGTTTGATAAATTACTGAGGGCGTTAAAAATGTCTAATCTTAGAGACCTTGGGAAGAAACCAAAGCATGTTTTTTCTTTATTCCTTTTATTTTAAGTTAAGATTAATTTTTATATACATATTTTTTTATTTCGTAAAAAAAAAAAACTATCTCCCTCGTTCTTTCCCTTCTCTCTATCGATCTCAAACCCGCTTGAGCGCCACCCTCCGTCCTGCTTCACCGCATCTCCCCTCCGTCCTTCCTCTCCTTCCCTCGCCCTTCGTTGCTGTTCACCAGACTCCAGACCACCTCCGGGTTCCACCTCCCTCATCGCCTCCCGCTCTCTCCCCTACTGCCTCCCACTGATGCATCGCTTTTTCGCGGTCACCCTCGTCACCTGCATCATGCCAGCAGCCTCCCCATCACTCCACCAGCGCAGTACCACCGCTCCCTCTTGGATCTACTGCCGCCAGCAACATTCAGCTCCACCCTTGTGCAATTCGCCATGGTTTCTGTTGCTCCATGTGGCCGTAATTCCTCTCAGCTCGACTCCGATTTGTGAATTGGACAACCCGGAGTTCGATTTTCTGGATGATTCTCTATCACCACCGGACCACCAGGAGACATCAGCTTTGATTTTAATCGGGTAAGCACAGGTTAATCTTTATCTGTTTTGACCTGCAGTGTTGTTCTCATAATCATTTAGGCAATTGCATTGTTCTTGGACAGTTATATGGCTGGTATAGGTTGAGATGCTTGCCTGAATGCATTCCTATCAATGTTCTAAAAGGCGCTAAGCGGCCGCTATGCTATGGGAGGCCGCCTAGCGCCTAGGCGGCGAGGCGGGTGTCTAGGCAGCGCCTAGGTGGACTTAGAACAAACTTGACTATTTCCTTATATTTTAACGCATACTACATGTCAGTAACTCATATACTGTAATAATAATTCATAATATCACTTTTAAACCCAAATTTGGGGGGTTTAACTAACACTAAAGTAAATAAACGCAAAAAAGTACGCATCCCACTAGGGACTCTAAATCTCCTAAAATTTAAAACAATAGGGTCAACTCAATGGAAAATACATCCCGACTTGGGTGATAAAATACCTGAAGTCGACTAATCACATACCTAGAAGCTAAAATTGAATAATCGTTGGGCTAGGCGGTCCTAGGTGGCGCCTAGACGGGACTAGGCGGACCTAGGCAGAGTCTAGGTAGCACTAGGCGGTGCATAGGCGAATTTCCGCCCAGAAGGCCACCTAGGCTTAAAAATTCCTAGGTGCCCTCGCGCCTAGCGCCCAGGCGGCCGCCTAGGTGCGATTTTTAGAACACCGATTCCTATGGTAATAGTTTCTTGAGCTGAGTTTGACAAGTCTCGAAACCACCCACTTACTGTTGTTATTGACTCATATTTGTGGATTTTGGTCTCGTCTTTGATGCCACAAATCCGGTTCCTATCGCTGGTGTTTCCTTTATTTTAATCTGCAGGAAACCTTGAGCTTGTTTGTTCAATTGGATTTGGCTAGGCGACTCCTTTTTATTAGGTTCATGCTTTAGCTCATGTTGTTGCTATGAGTTGTTGTTTTCATGGGTTGATTTGTTGCTAAGTATGGGTATTAAACTTGTGACTGGATAGTGAATTCATTGAGTTCTAATGTGATGGGAAGTCTTTTGTGCTGACTTTTGCTTTTGAAATTGCCTTCATATGTTGTTAAGCAAAAAAAAAAATTGCAACTAGTTTGGAGATTTGTTGCATGAGTAAGCCCGTGACCCTTGAATTCGGTGCTTCATTGCTGATAGTGCTATTGTGGGCTGAGTATACTTGCTACTTCACACTGTAAATTTCTAAAAAATTTGTCTGCTTTCATCTTGAGCTTGATGTTTGAGACTTTGGAGTGATAATTTACTCATTGTAGCTGATCGGGTTATTCTTCTCATGTCTAAAATCATCTGAGTTATTTTTGCAAGTCTCTTCTAGATTAGTAGGTTTGTGCGGTATGATCGGTCTTTGTTGTTCTTAATTCTTGGATGATATATTTTTCTTGGATGTTGGAATGTGTTTGGTTGTGGTGTGTTTTCTTTGTCTTTTGTTTTGGCCAGGACAAATTGCAAAAGAGATTTCCTATATTTTTTTTTGCCTCCAAGAAGGTTCACGAGTGCCAATTACATCCAAGAGTTGCTGAAAGTTTTTGCTGAACACCTAGGGCTATAATTTCTACTCTTTTATCATGTTTTAAGGGTGTTAGTACTTAGGACTAGTCACTTATCTTGCTGAATTTTATGCTTTTGATATTCCCTTGCTATTGAGTTGAATTTGTTGTTGATTACTATCTAGTTTTGGGTTGTTTTTGCTGCTGTTAGCTGCTAGCCTCATTCCTAAGAGTTACTGCTGCATTTTCTGATGGGATTTGTTGCTGAATTTCCCCGAGGATATCACCTATTTTCTTCCTTCCTCTGGATTTTAACTGAAAGCTTGTTCTGAATGCCTGATTTCTTTGTGAGTTTCCTCTACCTCTTTTATTCTTTTTATTTACTTTTAGGACAAAGTAAGATTTTAATCATGGGGTGAAGAATTGAAGTGTAGCTCCATATTCATATAATCATATATGTGTTAGTTTTTTGTTTTTTGTTTTTTAGTTTTTTAGTTTTTTTTTCAATTTTTTTTATCCATTACATTGCATTATAGGTTGCATTGTAGGTTTTTTTTTATATAATTATCCCATGGTCGTAGTAAGTTATTGAGTCTTTGTTTTTTTTTTGTTAGTTTTTCATTTTAGTTGTTATTATAAGAGTTGTTTCTATGAATGGTATGACCTCGATGATGATATATGGTTTTCCATGGCTTAATAGTTAATAAAATTGAATTTTAATTGAATAAAGACACTTGTGGGATTCCCATAGACAAACTGGATTAATAGCTTTAGTTATAACTTGATTATTAGTTGGTTGTTCAGTTTAGAGCAATCATTAGTATTTATATGATTTCTGTTGTATATGTCTAAACTCCTTATGAAAAGCACTAGTAAATTCGGTTGTATGTTTGATGTGATTTGATATATGTTGGGTTGATGAGTGTAAGGAGGATAAAATTCACTTACACCGCTCGAGGAGGATAAAATTCACTCGAGTGAAAAGAATCATCAATAAACCAAGATTGATAGAAATGTTAGAGGAGGATAAAATTCACTCGACACTAATAAGAATTGAGAAATAAAATACGGTTAGTAACCAATCCTGTTTGTGGAGGATAAAATTCACACAAGGAGGAAGAAGAAATGTATAGAAAAAAGGGAAAAAAATATGATCTTTTTTGAAACTCCGAAGTAGAAAAGGCCTAATAATCTATGGGTGTTTATGACAATTTTTATCTGCTTAATGAATTTGATTGCTCAATATATTCTGAATGCAAGCATCCCCTGAACCTAGCTAATTAAAGTTTAAAGCAATGAGTATGAATGGTTTGATGTGGGTCTCATAGTGTCATAACTATTTTGAACTTAACATAATAAATATTGTTGTAGCCATGAGAACTATACTGATGAGTGATCATTCATAAGAATTATTTGACTCTATGTCTTTCTTTTTGAGTCCGTCTTTGCTTTGTGGTTAGTTTCATTGGGGATAAGCAAAAGTCTAAGCATGGGGTGGTTTGATAGAGTTTATTTTAGTCTTGTTTTTAGTATAGATTTGCATATTAATTTAGAGCATATTTACATATTTTATAGTTAATTTGTATTATTTGGTTTTGGGAGTCTACACTCGTATATTATTATATTTCAGGTATTTCTAGCCTGGGTCGTTTGAATTTGGAAGTTGATGATAACTTACGGGATTATTATGCAATTTGGAAGAAAGGATGGGCTGAGCCAAATCAACTCAGAAAATCAACAATTCTTTTAAAATCATACTTAGCCAAATCCTGACATTAAACATTTAAACCTTAAAACCAATCTCTCAAAATCATATTATAGAAATAATTCCGGCATTTTATTTCAATACCTTTTTAAGTAAATAATCAATCAATATTTAACTAAAATAAACACCAACAAATCAATCCATTTTATAAATCCTCATTTATAACTCAATAAATAATTTATCTGATAAATTATCCTCAGTAGATCACTTTACCCTTTCTAAAATCTCATATTAAAACACCACAAAATACATATTCCAATAAATACTATTATTTTCTTTTAAAAACCATTTATAATATATAATAATTTCTGAAAATATATACTTATCACAAAATCAGAATTAACATATAATAAGGATAATAACTATAACTATCAATACTTAACGTATAACATAATCATGTAATATAACACATAATGAACAAATAAGACCACACTTTAACAACCCCAATTGAAAGCCCAAACCAACCTTATAACCCGAATGAAAGCAAACCCGGATCCAGCCCATACCCGAAAGTTCAGATTTGAGATTAGTGAACCGGGTCCAGAAATAAGGAAATGTTTAGAACAAAACTGGGTTCACCACCAGTCTTCCTCCTCAGGCCAAGACGGCCCGCTGAACGGAAAAAAAAAGAAGAAGAAAAGGCCCTCGCCGGAAATCCTTTCTCCACCTAACCCATCCCAATCTGATTGACTCTAGATTCCGACTGAGGCCCTTTTGAGAATGTGAAGAGACAAAGAGTCCCACATTGATTATACAAACAAAGAAGTCATAGTATATAAGCTAGTGGGTTACTCCTTCTATTGCCAATTGGTTTTAGGATGGAACCCCGCTCGGCTTATGTACTAGGCTATTAGAGCAAGGGCGCACGTGTGCACACGACCCCGATCCTGACTCCCAACGGACTTCAGTATAGTATCAGAGCGGAAAAGCCAAACGGCCCGACTCTCGATCCTAGGCTAGCTAAAAAGAGAATGAGATGCTAGACCCGATGTCCAAGTGTCAACTAGAGGTGAAAGACGACCCTAGTTGCACTTGCGGGGGCGTGTTGAGAATGTGAAGAGACAAAGAGTCCCCCATTGATTATACAAACAAAGAAGCCATAGTATATAAGCTAGTGGGTTACTCCTTCTATTGTCAATTGATTTTAGGATGGAACCCCGCTTGGCTTATGTGCTAGGCTATTAGCGCAAGGGCGCACGTGTGCACACGACCCCCGATCCCGAGTCCCAACGGACTTCAGTAGATCCAAATGGAAAGAGGAAGTGAAAAAAGGGAGATCTTACAGTGCGATGCCGAGTAGTGATTTTCGGCGCTTCAATGGCGGGTTTGACCGCGAGGGCGTGGGAGGAGCTTCAATAGAGGCCTAGGAGAAGTTAACGGTGAGTAAGGAAGCGTTTTACGGAGTTTAGAATTGAAATCGAAAGGAAACGACATCCGACCTCGACGGAACAGGGGACGGAGAAACGAGAAATTCCAGCGTGCCCTGGGCTCGGCTTGCCTGGGGGTTCTTCCTTCTTCTCCGGCCTTCTGGAAAACGAAGGAATCTGCTACTCTAATGGAAACGAGGAGGGGAGCTTGGTGAAGATGGCTCGGCCTTGGCTCGCAAAAATAGGGCAAGATGGCATTTCGAGGCTCGGTTGTCTGACGTCAGAAGGGAATGGTCTGTGGTGGCGCTTCTGGGCTTCACTGGTAGCCGACACTGGTCTGACATCAGAAGGTGGAGGATGAACTGCTGATGGCTCAACCTGAAAGTGGTGGTAGGATGGTGAGATCCACAATGGTGATGGTGCTATTGGGGTTCCTCCGGTGGTTTTGGCAGACTGCAGAGAATAGAAAAAAGTGAAATAGAGAGGAATGGATTTCTCCTGAGTGTTTTGGTGGGATGTTGTGAGTATCTAGGTTGCACGGACACGGGAAACGGGGACATGGGGACACGGGGAAGCGACAATTCTAAAAAAATAAAAATCAGGAAACGGTGAAGAAATGGCAATATGATATATATGTCATTTTAAAGCTCACACAAAGACTAATGCATATATCTTTATAAGAGTTACATATATGATGTCCAACTCCAGCTAACACATAAAAAGATAACGAGTTAACGACTCGGAAATAGAAAAGTAATACATATATGATGTCCAACTCCTTTGTGTGAAAGTTTGAGGAGATGAGCCTTCACCCTTGTATATGTCCCTTTTTTTTCAGCATTACATATCTTACATGTCCAGGACCAATTACCCCCTCCTTCACTTTTCCAATTTTTCTCAACATAAGCCTAAAGTGGACGTCCTTCTTCATTATGTAATTTATGTTGAGGCATAGAAGAAATACTTCCACTTCAAGTACTAGGATGTGAACTAGAAGGCTAGAAGCCATATCAATTTGAAAACTGAAATGAAATTGAAATCAAAACAAAACAAAAATAGGGCAACTGAGATTGATGAAGAAGAATCAAAGGGTTTAGGATTCAAGGTACTCAAAGGCTCAAAGCACACAACAAACCTGAGAAGCGGAAGACTGGAAGCGCCGCCTGCCCGTCTGCCCTCGCCGAGTCGCCGGAGATCTGGACAGTGGAGCCAAGAGGATGAGTTGAGCGGCAGAAGCGGAAGACTGGAAGTGAATCAAGGATTTAGGATTCAAGGAAAACAAACCTGAGAAGTGAGAAGCGCCGCCCGCCCTCGCCGAGTCGCCGGAGTGGAATGGAGAGACCTTTGCCGGTAATTTAGAGCCGGAGATATGGAGAGTGGATGAGTTGAGCGGCGGAAGAGAAGACTGGAAGTGAACGTCTGCTGAGTGCGACGGCTAGGGCATCCCAATAGACAAGCAATTTTCCTTTTTTTTTAATTAAAAAAATTGAAAAAACATGAGGTGGCGTTTCCGGTTCGTTTCCAAAAATCGTCGGCCCGTGTCCTCGGTGTGTCCAGATGACATGGTGTTTCGTTGACCGTTTTCTCCCGTTCTTGACCGTTTCCCTGACGCTTCCCCGACGCTTCCCCGCTTCCCGGTGTCGGACACCTCCAGAAGTTGAAAAATAATGTTTCCGTGCTTCCTAGGTGAGTGTAAAGTGAGGCCAAGAGAGCATATAAGAAGAACCCTAGGCGAGTAAACCGCTTTGAGCACCGCCCATAGTCTCGCACCAGTCCGGTGCATCCTTCCTCCGATTCTGACCCTCACCAGTCCAGTCCCACCCCTACCAGGCCACCGCCACCTCTACCGCCCACCTCTGCTGCAACTCCGGTCTCCCTCAACCTCTGTTGCAACTCTAGTCTCCCTCCACCTCTTATGCAACTCGAAGTCTCAAACGATTGTAGTATGGAAACATGCAGAAAGAAGATAGTATTACCTTGTCCGAATCTCCTACTTAGGGTAAGTATTCCGAATCTGTAAACAATTGTAGTCTGGTACAACTCCTCCCTCTTGCTGTTTTTGTGAAAAATGTCTGAATCTCCTATAGTGTTACAGACTTACACTGAGTTAATGGCTTCTTTTTAATGGCTTCATGTTAAAATAATGGCTTTTTCTTATTTCCCAATCTCCTACTGTTTTTTGTGATTTGGTCAAAGAAGAGGGGATATTAGGTGTGGAATTAATGGGTTTTGGTGGGTGTTGTTGCTACTGGATACTATCTTGTGGTGGGTTTAATTGTGAATTAAAAACTTGATAAGCTAGAGTAGAGATTGATTGATGATGGTCTTTTCTTCTCAAGTAACTACTGATCTCTCATCTTCATCTGAGTCCTTGACTTTAAAGTTAACTAGTTCTTGTGATTTGTAAGTAAGGGGAACAAGGTAAGTTAGGGGAACTTCTGATTTATTTTTCCTGGTTTTTGAGATAGTTATTGCTTGTTATTCAGATTTCTGAGTTCATATGTTATTAATCAAGTTTGTTCATATGTCATTAATTATGTTTTTTTTTCTGATTTTTGAGATAGTTATGGCTTGTTGTTCGCTATTGTTTTTCATATTTTTGAGTTAGCTACAATATATCTTTTCTAAATTTCTAGGTACAAGAAAATCTTCAATGGTTGAAAATTCTGCAATGGGTAAACTTGAACCTATGAGAGAAATTCAGCAATATATTGATTCCCAAATTAAAGAACAAGATGCTAAATAAATAGAAAAATGCCAAAAGCGCAAACATTCAGCAGTTTGCGATAACTTCAATCTTGAGGCTCAACCTTCATGTGTGGTGCTGACTATTTGTAAGCATTGCAAAGTCGCCAAATATAATGGCGAAGGACAGGCTGGCACATAGACATTTAAGTCGATGTGCTGAGTACAAGAAGTTGAACAAAAACGAGACTCTGGGCAAGCAAATTGATCAGTATGAGTATCGAAGGCTGCTAGCTAAGGCTATCATAGATCATGGATATAGTTTCTCTTGAGTTGAACATCCGAGAAATAGGAAATTGTATACACGCCTGAATGATCAAATTCAACCAATATCTAGGAATACATCAAAGAGGGATTGTCTAGTGCTTCATAATGAAATGGATTACAGTAATTTTTTTTGTTTCATAGTATAAATGTATAATAGATATATATTCAAGGATATTCGGGTCAGGTTGGGAGTCGGTTCGGTTGGGAGTCGGGTCGGGTTGAGAGTCGGGTCGGTTGGAAGTCGAGTCGGGTCGGGAGTCGGGTCGGGTTGGAATTCGGGTCGGATCTAATTTGAGTCGAATCCGAGTTGAGTTGAGTTTGTCTGTATCCGGATCACTTCGGGTTTCGGGTCAACATCGGTCGGACTCGGTTTCAGGTTATGCATAACGCCAAATTTTTGGGTTATGTCGGGTTTCGGTTCTCGTGAGTCGGTCAGGTTTCTCGGGTCGAATAAGATCTTGCCAACTCTACTTGTTGGTACATACAAATAATTACAATATTATACATTAATAATTGTTTAATACCTATGAATAATTTTACTGCTTACAAATTACACCGTAAGAGCTGCTTACACAAGATCCAACCTATATTCATTTTTCCATAAATAACGGTTTTAGGTTTTTAATTATATAAAGATACATAAATTACAATCTTCATTATTAATTTCTTATATATATATATATATATATATATATAGGTTGGTTCTGGTGTACTCAACTCTTAACGTGTATCATGTGAACAAATCAGGACCATTGATTGAATGAAATTGATGGTTGAGATTAATTGACAATTTTAGCTTTTTTTAAATTAAAAATCAGTGGGACCCACATCTTTTTTTTGTCCACTTGCTGAATTGAGGGCGTGTATGGTGTACTCTCTTTAAATTATTCGACGGTAGATCTAGATTATTCGATCGTATCGACGGATTATGCAATGGTATTGATAGATTATTCTAATCGGCTACCACCCTGAAAACGCCCTGATCTTTTAACTAAAAATTATTCAATTGTATCGCTGGATTATTTGATTGTATCGCTTGATTATTCGATGTTATAGCTTAATTATTCGACGGTGTTACAATATTATTCGATTACTTGTGTTATTTTAACAAATAACTAAAAATTGTTTGATGTTATTGATGGATTATTCGATGGTATTGATGCATTTTTCATTAATATGAATGCCAAAATTTATATAAAAAAAACATCTCATTAAGCACAAAACGGTCCATACACCTGAATAATTCAGCTTTTCCCCCGAATATCTCTGAGATTTAAAAATGAACGGGCAATTTCTCAATTTCCCAATTGGACTAATTATCAGGCAAAACTCTTTCAATTGAATAACCCTAATCCGACCATATCAAATAATCAATTTCAAGACAAGATAATTTCATTTTGATCGATACTTGATTTCAGGCATTCAAAGGCATTAGGTCGAACACCTAGTGTGAAAAACTAAACTCCAGTAATTAGACAAGAGCACACAATCAAAATCAATTAATCAATATTTTCTGATTATTAGTAAAGAGGCAAAATAAGACAAATCAAATTACAAGCCTTTAAAAGAAGGGAAGAGGAAAGAGGTTGACTGCACCACCATTGTCATTACGTACATCACTAGAAAATGGAACCGCCATTAAACACAAAAAGAGGGGAGATCGGCTGACGAGCAAGATTTGAAAGAAGGGAGGGGAAAAGAGGTCGACGAGCAGGATCACCATCCCCATCACTTCCGCCTTTGCCGTCTGCACCGCCATCGCCCGCTCTACCATCTCCTTCGCATCGCCCGCTCCACTCCTCCGCCGCCGCCTTCGCTAGCCACCTTCACCATCTTCTTCGACTTTGCTTACCGAGTTGCCATCCACCATCCACCATCGCCATCGCATCCGCCATGGGAGCCGACATCTCCCGATCGCCTTCACCTCTGGATTGGGGAGAAGAAGCCTTGTGATTTTACACGGTTTGTGTAAATTGGTTAGGGTTGAGATTTAGTGGGTATGTACACGCGCAAGTGATAAGAATGGGTGGTGTGTTTTTTTCATTTTTATTTTCAAGTAATAAATATTTTGGATTAATCTTAGTCATTCAATACCTTTTAATCAATGGTTAGGATTTGTTCACATGATACACATTAAGACCTAAGTACATATGATCTCTCTCTCTCTCTCTCTCTATATATATATATATATATATATATCAAGAACTTAAGGCTAAATATTTATGGAAAAATGACCCCAAATCATACAAACTATCACCTATGAACCCAAAATAATACAAACTTTAAAAATCACCCATTGGTATACAAACTATTGCGTATTAAACCAATTTTGATGCGAAACCATTTTCGACCAAATTTCTGGCGACCTGGATGATGTGGCAACCAAACATTAAAACTTTTTTAATGACATGGAATGCCATGTCATTGTACGTTTTTAAAATGAAAAAAAAAATTAATTTGCTGGGAATTGGGAACTCTAACTTCACGAGGGAGAAAGTGGAGAAGCAAAGAGAAGAAGATGAGTAATACAGTCCCACGAATTGAAGACCTGTAAAATTGAAGCAATGATCCATAAATGTTCGATCAGGCGGATTCTTGTGAAATTCATATGATTTTCACCTCTCAATTTGTGAAGTAAATATAGCAATTTATTTTTTGTTGTTAAATTTTAAAGGTAGAGAAACATGCTTATGTTGAATCGAATCGAATTGTCTAAAATTAATTTGGGTTATTTGTATACTGAGAATGAACTTTCAACATATTTTAGGGATGGATTTTTCTTCTACCGATTTGCAATATTGATTATGAGACGCCTTTTTTTGTTTGATTTTTTTGGATGTGCAAGGAGAGTGAAGACTCCACCTTGATTGTAAGATCTTGAGACTCTAACATGTAGGGAAAGACCAAGGGATGATGAAAGACGAAACAATGTCTTGGTTTCAAGGTCTTGAAAGCAGGACTATGTATTACGAACATCTTATATTTTTTACTCGGTTCATTGTATATTGGGCTTTTTATATTATATATATCCAAGCTAACTTGCAGGACTTAGTCTAAAGAGATGGGCCTATTTGGAATGGGCTGGTGTATCGAAGGTGTTGGGCTCATATTCATTGTGGGAGATTTCACACTTGCCTTGTCGAATCCACATAATTTAAGGAAAAAAGAATTCCTCTAGCCTTGAAGATCAAGACTTGCCGTTTTGCATCGAATCAAGGGGAGTGTTTTCTGGAAACTATTTTTGGAAGAAATTCAAAATCAAACGGTTCACTATGGCTACCCTATTTGGACATCTATTTATACAATTGCAAATGAATGATGAACGTATTGAAGCAAGCATTCATTCGAAAGCACTTAGAAGCAGCAAAACATTCTCTCGCATACTCTTTGAGCATATTTTGGTTGGTTTTTTAGTGTTGAGACTTGAGAGACACACAGTCTTTATTGTACAAGTCATTTGATTCACTCTTTGAGTTTTATACTCGTCATAGCACACTTTGGTGTGTAGTGAGAGCCTCTATTTCACTTGTAAGGTTGAGAGCTAGAATAAAAGCAATGAGGCTTTGTAAAGGGGAAGGGAAGTTCTCCTAAGAAGTTCTAGGCTCAAGGAAAATGAATTAAATAGGTTTGAATCCTACGGGTTAGATAACCCTAGGGGGGGACGTAGGCTAAGTTCGTGCCAAACCTCGTTAACAATTCGTGCGTTGATTATTTACATTCCGCATTTAGTTTATATTATTTGATTTTGCTTAGTCAAGATTTGATAGCTATATCAAGGTCTTGACAAGTTATTTTGCAAACTCTCTTAAGTGTTATTATCTTGCGAAAATCGAGAATACTCTATTTATCCCCCCACCCCCCTTCTAGAGTATTATTTATCACCTTATAGACTCTTCAATTGATATCAGAGCTTGACTCACTGTTTTTTATTTAACAATCTTGTGAGTTTCAACATGTCTACCATAGGTGATGGAGGATTTGCCCAAGGAGATCAACCAACCGACCTCCTTTGTTTTGTGGTAATAACGTTATTCACTAGAGATCTCTGATGCAGATGTTCATCATTGATAAAAAACTAGAGTTATGGGACCTGGTTAAGAAAGGAGCGCGCATTCCAATGAAAACTGTTGATGGGAAATAAGTCGAGAAGTCTGAAGCTGAATATACTCAAACAAACTTGGAAAACGTCGCTAAGAACTTCAAAGCCATGAATATATTATTATTATGAGGAAAATCAAGTATGAAATATAAATTCCAAATTCAACTCCCTGTTGTAGTAGAAGATAGTCAGGATCGATCCACGAGGAAGCGTGTCAGCGCCCCGCCTTTTCACTACCAAACTCAGCAGATTTCGACCAGAAGAGCACTCGATATCGACCTTACCACTCGATATCGACCTTACCACTCGATATCGACCACACTGTCGACAGAAACTGTAAAACACATAAACAAGAAGAAACGGACAGAAAACTCAAACTGGTCGATATCGATCTACCTACTCGATATCGACCTAAAATTTCGGCCAAACAGTGCTCAAATTCGATCAACACAGAAACTAAAATTCGAAACTTTTCATAAAACAGAACACGAAACTGATGAAAGAAAATCAATAAACTAAGGACTTCCAAGATCAAGGATTCAACACCACAATGATAACCATGTAAAATAACACATAAAGACATAAAAGATCATGCTTTTCATCAAATAACTTTCGTTATTAACAAATAGAAAGATAGAGGTTTTGACATAAACCCTAATTATTACTAACCCTTTTTCACATAATTAATCCAAGTTGTATTAAGATCACTTTCGCTTCAATAACACAAACAAGGATCACATTCAACTTTCGCAAAAGAATCATGCTCGTAGGGATAGAAGGCGAAATCGTATCGAAAGATTGTACCTTTACCGCATCACCTCCCATTCCTACCATCGGGCTCACCCTGACCCTAGAAGTTGGGTGACTACTCGCTCTTCATCATCAAGAAACACATCAAGAACAAAAAGGAACTAAATTCCATTAATAAAATCAAAGTAAAACTTACAACCGAACAAAGCCAAAACGCCTCTCGACAATCTCTACCTTACTCGGCCACAAGCTTCTTTCTCTACCTCTCTATGTGACTAATTGTAACTGAAATTGAATGAATAAAACTCAGCCCCTAGGGCTTTATTTATAGGCTTCATTCCCTAGCTAATCTAGGAAAGAAACATCTATCTATTTATCTAAAGACTTAAAGATTAAATTTGGAAATAAAACAAATATATCTAAAAGGAAACTAGGATTAGTGTGGATAGATCCTTCTTCTCTTGATAGAACTTGATAAACCCCTCTTGAGTTGATAAAATATCTCTTGCTTTATTTGGAAGAAAGCCAGCTCAGAATTCAGGCTGGCTTGAAATCGACTCTAGTGGTCACTCGAAATCGACCAAAAGTGGTCGATATCGACCTATTCTTCTCATCTCACTCGATCTCGGCCTCAGATATGATATCGACTTATCTTGACTTGATATCGACCAAAAGTGGTCGATATCGACCTGTCTTGACTTGATATCGACCAAAAGTGGTCGATATCGACCTGTCCTGTGTTGCTCCAAGTGTCTGGTCGATTTCTGGCATGTCGGCTTGATTTACTTCACTCAATATTGACCAAGTCTGGTTGATATCGACCTCTTTGTGGTTTTTCTTCCTTTCTCCGAATTGTTGTAAAATGTCTCCATTTCTGCGAAATTAAACAGAAACTTGTGTAGATTCCATAATTTGGAAAATAAACGTAAACTACATAGATTCTGTACTATTCTAGCCCTCATGTATGAAATGTATGCAGAAATTGATATAAAAGATAGTATAAAACATGGTGAATTAAGCTCACAACAATTATATTGTGCTCTTGATGCTAATGAATTTAACCGTGTTTCCTCTTGCAAGAGTGTCAAAGAAATCTAGGACAAACTTGTAGTCACTTACGAAGGCACCAATCAGGTCAAGGATAGCAAGATCAATATCTTTCTCAGACAGTATAAGCTTTTCAAGATGAATCATGATGAATCAATGAAGGAGATGTTTACGAGATTCACTCAAATTGTAAATAACCTCAACTCGCTTGGGAAAACTTTCTCCAACCTAGAGAAAGTTAGGAAGATTCTTAGGAGCCTCCCAAAAACCATGTGGGGTCCCAAGGTTACTGCAATTGAGGAAGGTCAAGATCTTACCACACTGCCATTGGATGATCTTCTTGGAAAACTCATTACCCATGAGATGATATTGAATAAAGAAGATGGAGAAGTACCTTCAACAACAAAAAATCTTGCCCTCAACGCAAAGAAAGAACAAACACAATCTGATGGTGACGAAAGTGATGATGAGGATAATCCCTTTGCTCTCATCACACGAGGATTAGCACGAATTCTGAAGATGAAAAAGCAATTCTCCAACAGAGAAAATGTTGTATCATCTAAGTACAGAGGTAAGTCACCTAACTCCTCGAAGAAACCTAAAGTGCTAATGTGTTTTAAGTGTGGTGAGACAGATCATCTAGGGAAGGAATGTCATATGAAGAAGAGGAATAAATTCTGGAAAAATGATCAAAGAAAGAAAGCTATTCTAGCTACTTGGAGTGACTCGGACTCCTCAGATGACTCAGATTCAGAAGGAGATCAAGCAAATCTATGTCTTATGGCTGAGCATGAAGATTCTCGGAGTCAAGATCTTGATGAAGTGGTAAGAAACATAATGTCTAGTCCTCCTTATCTCCTTTCAGAAGTTTTGAAGAATATGATTTCTAATGAGGAAGCTTGCAACAGTGAGATCAACATCCTAAAAGAGATGTTAAAGGATCAACAGAAATGCATAAGTGAAACGTCACTGGAAATGAAAAATCTTGAAGCTTCTCAGTTAGCACTCAACATTAAAGTTAAGACCTTGACTTCGGAAAATTCTGATCTCAAGAAAAACCTCTCATCTCTGAAACTTCAAAATGAGGTTCTAGAGAAAGAGAAGGTTAGGCTGACATATAAGTGTTAAGACCAGCAGACATCAATCATACAATTCACGAGATCCAAAGCCAATCTTGACAAGATGTTGGGTGAACAGCAATTATCGATCAATAGGAGTGGTATTGGCTACAATAAAAACTTTCCTAAAAAACCCAGTACTACTTTCGTTAAAGCAAAAGGCAATTGTCGTTCACCTATTTGTTTTTACTGCTATAAGAAAAGCCATGTGAATGAAACCTCATATAATTAGAAATACATTTCCAGTTCGATCAAACGAGCCAATATGACAAGTTTGAATTCCAAAACAGACTAGACTACCCAACATGGTCTATCCTCACAATGAATCCAAATATGTTTATTGGTCCAGCCGAAAAGGATGATGTTTGTCTAGCAGGATATCACCAAGAACAAGGAGCCAAAATGGATCATGGACAGTGGATGCTCTTGACACATGAGTGGGAAAAAATCTCTATTTCCAGATCTGAAAGAGCAAACCACTGGAACAATTACTCTTTGTGACAAAGGGAAGTGTAATATCATTGGTATTGGTAATGTTGGTAATTCAAACAGCTGCATCAAGGACGTATATCTTATTGATGGATTAAAGTATAACCTCCTAAGTGTTTCTTAGCTATGTGACAAGGGAAACAAGGTTGGCTTTGACAATCACAAATGTGAAGTCAGAAATAAGGAAACTGGAGACCTGATCCTCACCGCTCACAGACACAACAATACATATGTTGTAAATGCTAACCAGATATTGCAGGTACAAAGCTCAAGTGTCTCAAGACCTTGGCAGACGACCCGAGTCTCTGGCACAGAAGGTTAGGGCATGTGATTATGCACACCCTCAACAAGCTAAAATCAAGAGACCTAGTACGAGGACTACCTGACCTAAACTTCAAAAGCGAGGAACTGTGCAATGCTTGCACAAGAGGTAAACAAACTAGAAGCTCATTCAAACCCAAGAAGGTTATAAGTTCCTTACGCCCTCTTGAACTTTTACATATGGATTTATGTGGTCCTATGCGTGTCAAATCTCCTAAGGGAGAACAGTACATCCTTGTCATCATCGATGATTTCTGTCGCTTTACATGGATTTCCTTTTGAAGAGAAAAAGCTAAGGCTTTGTTCGAGTTTTCTAGGCTTTGTAAGGAGTTATAGACCTTGAAAAACCTACCAATTGTCTCCATTCGAAGCGATCATGATAGAGAATTTGATCAGCTCAAGTTTGATTTATTTTGTGTTAAATATGGTATTTCACACAATATATCAACTCCTAGAACTCCTCAACAAAATTGAGTTGTGGAACGAAAGAACCGCACCCTAAAGGACATGTCTAGGACAATGCTTTTAGAAAATGGTTTGCTAAAACATTATTGGGCTGAGGCTGTCAATACAGCTAACTATATTTTAAAACATTGTTTAATTTGTCCCATTTGAAGAAAAATCCTTATGAACTTTTCAAAGGAAGAAAGCCTAATAACATTTCCTATTTTAAACCTTTTGGATGTACTTGCTTTGTTCATAATAATGGCAAAGATAACCTTGAGAAGTTTGATGCTCGTAGTGATGAAGGTATTTTTCTTGGTTATTCTTCCAATAGGAAAGCTTATAGAGTTTAGAACAAGCGCACCAAAATTGTTCATGAGAGTATCCATGTGGTATTCGACGAAAGCAATAATAGTGTGTAGAGTGAAATTTTTGTATATCTCAATCTAAATCATCATGATTCTGATGAAGAAGAAGAAGATAAATATGAAAATAAGAACGACCAAGAACGCAACTTGTAAGAGCAAATCCAAGATACAAACGAGTTATCTCAAGACCCTGAGAAGCAGATATAGTACCTGGATGTGGTTGACACAAGCACTGAGAAATCCAATTCACAAACCACCACTCAAGACCTTAAAGAAAGACCTGTTGCTGTTTTGAATAATTAAGGCCCAAAACAACGAAGGTTCAAACACACCTCATCACACTCCGCTCAAGATATCATTTCAGATCCATCCTTTGGTATACAAACTCTATCTAGATTAAAAAAATCTATGTGCGTTCTATGCCTTTGTCTCTCTTGTAGAACCAAAGACTCCTGCTGAATCACTCAAGGATTCGGATTGGATCACGGCTATTGTAAATTAAGCACTGACCCAACTTGAAGAAAAGACAAAATGAAGGTGAATAGCAAAGCGTGTGTGATCATAGGGGTTTTGGTCTTTGTTTGTGTTGTTCCCATCTCCTATTCGATCACTACTGATGTAGTAGTTGTTTATGAAAAAAATAGTAGTTGTTTATGAAATGAATGGAAGAAAATGTCGAGTGGTTCATGGTTTTAAAATCAAGTGGTTCAGGGTTTTTATACCTCGTGGTTCAGTGTTTTTATTACTAAGTAGTTCAGGGTTTTTATACAATTGATTTAGTATTTTTATACCAAGTGATTTAGAGTTTTTATACCAAGTGGTTCAGGGTTTATAAGTCAAGTGGTTCAGGGTTTTAATACCAAGCGGTTCAGCATATATAAACAGAAGTGGTTCACGGAGTAAATAGAAGTGGTTTACGAAATAAATTCTAGTGGTTCATGAATTATAGAGTAGTGGTTCAACAAATAAAGAATAGTGGTTCATCAAATGAAAAGTATTGGTTCATGAACTATTTTATTTTAAAAACAAACAAACAAAGAAACAAATAAATGAATGAATAAACATTAAAAAATGAAGGATGAAAATTTTACAATTATTAAATAGTGTTGGTTCATGAAATAAATAATATTGGTTCATCAACCATTTTATTTTAAAAACAAATAATTAATTAATTAAAAAAATAAACACTAAAAGAAAATAAAAGAAGAATGAAATAAATAAATAGCCGCGGTTCATGAAATAAATAGTAGAGACATGAAATGAAAGCGTAATACCAATTGGTTCAGTGTTTTAATACCAAGT